>VXBA01001641.1:812328-1015265 GCA_013399895.1 Serilophus lunatus | reverse complement strand
GGGAGAGGAGGAGGAAGGGGCGGTCAGTGGCCGCCATTGTGCGGGGCGGGGGAAGGGGGCACGGGCACACACGCACACACACGGACACAGACACGGAGCACACGGCGCTCGGTGAGACGCCCCTTTGTGTGACGCGGCCGCCTTTGTTCGCGCTCCGGTGCCGCCGGGCCCCAGTGACGCAGTTGGGCCTGGACCCGCGTTTTTCCTCACCCTGTTCTTGTTTTTCTTTATTATTGCTTTTTTTTTCCTCCTTATGTCTTACGCCTTCACCCCCCTTCCCTCCCCCCGCGCGAGGCGGGACCGATGGCTCTGCAGGAGCCCCGCAGCCCTCGCCCTGCCCGAAGTAGGTCACGGAGCCCGGCCCTGCCCCCGTGACGGCAGCGTCGGGATCCATCCATCCCCATCCGTGGCTCCTGCCCCCCCCGGAGAGCTTCTGTTGTTGGTGGCTGTGGAATAAGAGCCGTTCTCGGCCCCCGCGGTTGGACTGGAGGGATGAGATTTGAAGGGTTGGGTGGAAGAAGGTGTTTTTTTTAAAGGGGCAAGATGTGGGAGCTCACAGAGTGGAACAACTAAAAGGATCTTTGGTTTGGATTCATTGAGGGCGTGTTGGAAGACGCTTCCATGCAGTTGGTCTTGCATAAAATTCAGTTGTATTTAAACATGCTTTATTTTTCCCTAATAACTTTGTAAGTTATATATAAGTTGGTCATTCTCCTCGTTGGTGAAATGAGTCCACATTGTGTTGGACTTCACCCCCCCGAGTGATACCAGGGCTGTGAGACCTAAACACCTTCTGCAAGACTTTACTGTGAGTCTGGAGGCTAAAATGTTTTAGAAAAACAACCCTATTGGCTGCAGTAAATGTAGGAGAACATCATCTGATGTGAGCAGTAGCTGCCTCGATTATGGAGACTGATCTCTTAAGTACAGTTAAAAAATACCTGAGTCTCTGCTAGTGCCTGAGTTGGTATTACTTGGGCTGGAGCCTTTGTAGAAAGTAAAAATTGGAGTTGGTCTGAATCGGGATGTATTTGAGGGAACGGAGAGACCTCAAAATGGCTGTTGAGCTGCCTGGAGTGTGAAACATGATCCTGTGGCAGTGATTTGGTGGTGTGAGAGACTCCTCCGGCCTTGGTGCCCTTGTGGAATGTGTTTGTTGGGGAGTATGAAAACACTGGAAGATGATACAACATGGAGATGTCACTGGCACTGTGTTAACAAACTTCTTTGCAGTGGTAGTTTGTTAGAAAAGTGCTTGCTTTTGGTAAACAAAAGGGGATTTTTTTGTATTTTACCATAAACTCATAATGTGCTGATATTTATTTCTTCTAGTTTTCTGGTCTAGACTTGAATTCCTCAGACTCTCAGAGTGAAGGAAGCTCTACAAGCAGTAAGTACATGAGAATTCTCAAGCTTACACATAGTGTTAGAAATAAGGAATTTGTAACTGTAAAAAGTGACTTCTAAAGCCAAAATTTGCAGAGGCTGATGAAGAAATTAAGGGGACTGCCTTTTAAGCTGCTTTGAAAATGCTGTGTGCTTTAGGTAGGACCACTTAAATTAACAGTGATGCAGCATATGAAGTTCTGAATTAACTTGAGAGAAGTCAGTGTTCCAGTTCCCAGATTTTGAGTTGCCTCTAAGCTGAGGCCACTGGTCAGTAGTGGTGATATGTCTTCTCAAAACGCCCAGGTAGAGTAAGAATGTTCACTCTGCTGATCTCAATTCCTGGAGAAGAAACTGATGTGCAAGGCTTAAGTACCTTAAGAATTGGTGGGGAGAAACTTCCAGGAATTCACATTCAGCCTGTGCCTGGCACATTGTGATTCATGTCCCTTAGCAGATGCTTCTGGATTTACATGAGGAATGCTATTCAGAGGCAATTAGGTGTGGCTTCTGGTCTGCTGTGAGCTGAGCTGATGGAGGTGGTGGAATTCAGGGGGAAGGACTGAGTGCCAGGACTTGAATGTCACAGTGAAAATCTTCAGCTGCTCAAGTATCTGGCACCAGATTAAGCCTTAATGAGTTCTAGGAAGGTGGGCTTTGTAACACCCATAAATGGCCTGTGTGACTTGGCCAGAGAAACAGCAGGACATCTGTGCCTTCAAAACAGCTGCTAAATGTGTGTGCAAGAGCTTAATCTTTGACTGAGAGCAGGATACCACGTGCTGTATTAAAGGGCTCTTCTTCAAGGATGTTGCAAAAGCAGTTGTTAAGCATTTCAAAATGTGTTACCACCACAGTCCTGTAACACTGCCTGTCTTTTCCTTTTTTCTTTAGAAGGCCGATACATTCCTCCTCACCTGCGGAACAGGGAAGCTTCCAAACAGGGTATGTATCACAAGGAGTGGCAACACTTGTAACGTGATTCTTGGCCTCCTGAACCTGTAGGAAAAGACTGCACAGCACTGCTGAAGGAGATTGGTTGGACAGACCTGTGCAAAACACAGCAGCTTGATCTTCCTGGTCCCTTGTCCAGGTGTTATTCTAAGCCCCCATTCAGTATTCACATGACAAAATACCTTCCATGTCTCTTTAACAGTGACTGAAGCAAGATGGAGTCTCAGCTTGATGAGTTATGTAATCTTTGAATGTCAATTTTTACTCTGCTAGAGACTCATGAGGAACTTGCAGTAATCAGTTGTTTAATATGAACAAACAGCACAATTTCACTGTGTAAGTGGAACTTCAACACAAAGAGGTGTTTATGGAAGCCCCTATGAATACTTACGGAAGGAAATTGCAGGATGTTGGTGAAAGAAACATGAAGTACATGACCTGTTTTAGTCACACGTTTACACGGGTTTGTGTCTTCTACTTGAATCTCTATAAACAGATCACGATACAGGAGAAAAGTCTAGTTTAAATTAAAAGTTTATTAAACTGTGACTTTTCTGTGTAAGACGCCAAGAGGGCAGGTGCTGCTGTAGCACAGGTTGTCATCATGTGTGGTGACTCGTGTGGATACGAGAGGAACACTTCTCTAACACCTATTGAAATACTGGAATGCAGCAGCTAAAACACTTCCTGCAGTCCTGCAACCTAAAGATCTGCAGTTTCCCAGCACGGGGGGAACTTGGATCTCATCTGTTTCTAAAGCAGTGAACTTTCTTCCATCATGCTGACCTCAAATGTGACCAGTCTTTGAAGAAACTAACTTGCTAAATCAGAGGAATGTGCAGGTTTCTCAAAGGCAGGGAACAGCTTTAAGTTGGTTCGTGAACATCTGCTGTTCTTAGGTTTCTTTGCCATATGTGGCAATTTGTACCAAAGTCAAGATGCAGTTTTGTGGGTAATGGACTTTGATACATTAGTCTTAATCTTGACCTCTTATGTGTAATATTGTCAGTGTCACTTGCAAGCTCAGGTTCTGACATTGCAGTGTGTTGTGTGAGGCTTTTCTGGGGACTCCCAAGCTTCACCTTGTAAAAAGGTAAATAAGTCACAAGGTTTCAATTTGATGTGTGGTTTGTTGAATTAATGGAACTTTAGGCTGCCAGCTTTGGTAAACTGAATGATCAAAAATGATTGTTGAACCTGGTGGAGTTCTGTATCACTGACTTCCTGGCAAGGTTCATAATTGCTGAGTGGAAAAGCTACAATTCCAGTTCAGCCCCTATTGGAAGCAAAGAGGGCACCATAAGTTTAGGGGTTGTAAAGCTGAGCTATTTTGGGATGTGGTCTGTTGCACAGCTGTACTTTGGTAAAAAGTAAGGTTTGCTTTTGTTAGTCACATCAGTGATTTCTTTAACTGCCTTGAAGCTGTTCTGTATCTTGGCTGCTCCTTGGAATTTTTAGCAACAGATTTTTCCAAGTGTAGATGCCAGTAAGTAACAGGCAAAGGAGAATCTTCCATGGTAGTGTTTGACTATGCAAGAAACGCTTGATGCAGCCTTCCAGGTGTAATAACCTCATACAGTTTTTATTGATGTTAAAATCAATTAAACTACTTAAATACCACTTCTTACATTCAATTAGTGCAGCAGAACTGTATTTCAGTAATGCAGTACAGTTGCCTTGATCACATACCATGACTGTACAGACTCCTGTGAAAGTGGTAAATAACCAGGTTTTGAATGCAGTAATAGTTTCTTTCCTGTAGGGTTTAGACATCCCCTGGAAACAGAGTGTGTACTCATGGGGTTCTCACTTGGCTCTGTAGCTGATGATGGGACTGAATGCACAGATTGGAGTTGCACCGTGGGGTTACAGCTAAACAGGAAATGGCTTAAGGCAGTGGACTTGAAAGAAAAGCTGTACTGAGCATTTTGGTGATGCCTGTAGGTGCTGATGGGGATCCACAGTATTCAGAACTCTTCCAGCGCTTTCTTCAGCTGCCTCCTTCCACTCACCTGCAGATCTGTCCTGCACCAGCACTAATCTGTTGGCTTTGTAAGTGGGGAACAAGGCACTACAGAACTGCAGGAAGCAACAGCCTGCAGAAAAATCATGTCCTTAGGTTACATAATGGTGTTTTTCAGCCGTTGAAACTCAGTATGCAGGGCTGGCTGGTCTGAAGTGTCTTGCTTTCATGAGCTCAACTTAATACTAAAAAGATTGTTGTGTAGTTTTCTTGTTAAACTTCCTGAAAATTACTCCTGGATATTTAAAGTCTAATCTGATCTAGAGTAGATGTAAGAGTAGGTGTTAGAACTCATCTTAAAGGTCTTATTCAAGCTAAAGGATTCTATGTTTCTTCCATCTTTAAAAAACCGATGATTGCTGCTGCATGTGGCAGTTTCTCCAAATCATTTGGCAGTGATTTATGTTACAGAATGTGAATTAAAAGGCTGGTTGAGGGAGAAGCATTGACAAATTTAATGCTGTCCATAGGTGCAAGAACTAGAGAATTAATTTGCAGGTTAATTAATGAATTTCGACTTCTGCCTTTGGTGAGAACTGTGCTGGATGGAATCCAATCAGATTTTTACTTGATTAAAAAAAAACACCTTTGTGTGTTAAGGAATTTCCTGGTAATTCTTTCATGCTTTTGTAATCACTATTCACTTAACAGAGCACTGATTGACTTCTCTTACAAGTTTTTCTTGGGGCATTTATGTCAGATTTTAATTTGCCATGTGGTGTTCTAAATCCGGACTTAATTTGTGTGAGCTGGACCTCTGTTCTGTGCTAATCCATGAGTAAAATCAGACTAGAAATGCCAAACTGAAATGTGAATTGGTATTTGGTCTAAAAGTTGCTGCACTACTTCAAAGACAATTCTAACAAGTCACCAGCTTTAGAAATATGTTCAGTAACAAGCTGGGCGAGTAAGCTTACTTTGTAGGCTATTGAAATACAAATTTTTGACTCCCTTTTTGAACTTCTAGTCTTGGTAGAAGATCGTAAGTACAGCATCAGCCCTATACAGCGGTTCTTTCACTGCTCCATCTGTGTATTCCTGAGGATGGCTCTGTCAGTGCCACTGTTCTTAGATATCTTGGTAGGGTGATGCACCCTAGTATTTGTAGTGTAGTTTGAAAGTTATTTGGAATAAAATATTCATTTAGATAACTTCTAAACCAGCTAAAATAGCTTGCTTGTATGTTTAAGTGACTATGGTATTCCTGGTCTTGTCATTATTTCTATGTGAAGTTAATCTGTCCTTAAGGACTAAAGTTACCTGTTGAAGCAATTTGGAGTCCTTGAAGGTCATTCCATGATCATATATGCTAATAAATATGAAGTGTTTTCCCTGTCTCTTTCAGGTATCCAAACAAATTAATGAGTTACTACAGTAAATTTAGAAGTTCCCTTGTGATCAGTGCATATCTGGAGTAGAATTTATTTTTAAAAAAACGGGAAAGGAAATGACATTGTAAGTTTTAGGGAACATCCAAAAAAGTAAGGTAATTGCAGTAGTAAAGCTTTTTTTTTTTCCTGAGCTATTTGGCCTAGAACAGCCCCTTTCTTTGGAATAATTTTGTGTTGTGGTTGCTTTTATTGTCTGATGAATAGGTCTTAACTGGTTTTGTGCTGTGGAGCTGGCAAAGCAAAGTGTGCTCACTTACAGGGTAGACAGTATTTGTTTATCTGTTCCATTATTTAACTTATTCTCTACTGGAATCCTGTCGCTAAGACTGGTTGGGTTATGTTTTCCAACTTGGGCAGTTGGACCTCTAAGATAACTTACAATTCTTTTAGTCCAGTGGCATAGCAGTGTTTATGCTTCATGTGTCTGCTGCCTCACAGCCCCTGGTAGTGAATAAAAGCAAGACTGTTTACTTAATAGTATCGACAAGGTGAGGTACTTCACATTGATTTCTTTGAATTAAAAAAGTCAAGTAGGCACGTTCCACAAGCAGGTGTGAAAATGCTGTGGTAAAACGGAGTGTGGTTAATTTGTTGTGGAGCTCCATGTGCCTTATTTCCCATGATGCTGTTACTTCGTCTTACTGTCATGCAGCTCTGTGTACTTGCAGTGTGATAAAACATCTGACTTCTATGTGTATTTCTAATGCAACTTGATCTCCACCAGAGAAATTAAAGGATAGTCATGAATTTCTGTTGAGGTTGGAGAGAGAATGTAGATGAGGTTTGGCAAGAATGTTTCTTCTGATGCCCATCTTTCCAGAGTAGGCAACATAAATAGTGGAACTAAAGCATGTGCAAGTTTTTAAAAACAACAGACACGGTTGTACATGAATGGAGGAGTTCTGGTAAGTTATGTGAAAATCTGAACATCTCTACCCCATAACTTCCATTCCTGAAGCACTTCCAGTCCTTCAGACTTTGCATTGAAGGCATCCTGGACAGAATTAGTTTTTTTTGGGGAGGCTTAGGCTGTGTGTGGCTCAAACTGTGCCTCTGTCCCAGGTTTTGACAGCGGTGGCTGGAGTTCCAGACGGGACAAGGATGCCTACAGCAGCTTCGGTGCGCGCTCTGACCGCGATGCCAAGTCCAGCTTCTTCGACCGCGGCACCGGGTCCAGAGGAGGAAGGCAAGTACTTGTTTGTGTGGGTGGTGCTTGTGAAGTCTGGCTCAGCTCTAGTGCTGCATCTGTGATCTCGATGTTGAGATCGAGTTCTAGGTGTGAGCAGCATGTTAAGGTAGGAGGAGCCTGGGATGGGAGGAGACAGGGAGAGAACCTGGCCTTTAAAGCTGCGTGATTTCAAGGATGGGCAACTTGCATGTGTTGAAAAATGTGCCCTGTAGTCTGTCCCCGGCGACTGGCTGACTTCTGCATTCCACCAGAAAAGTGCTAGGTGGGTGGCTGCTAACTGAAGGAGAGCTGTTGCGAGCACAACAAAAAACCATCAAAATGGAGGGTTTTTTGTGTATTTTTTTTTTTAAATTTCAGTATTTTTTTCTTGTTTAAAAAGTGTAGTTAATAAAACTGGGTGAGACTCTTGCAGGTTCTCTGCCTTACTTGATCAGTCTTGCACACATCATGCGTTCTATGCACAAGTGTGGTGAGAGTGACCTTTATCGACTAGTAAAGCTGACGCTAGTCCTGTATCCAGACTTTTCTCAAACATGATTTACCAGGCCAAAAACTAAACAGTTGAGGTAAGGACTTCTTCCACCTTCTTTCCAAGTCAGTAATACAGGTGAGCTCCCTGTTTATAAAATAACTGTGACGTGTAACTGAGGTATTTGGTCACATATGTGATGGGGGGAGTAAAGGAACCAATGACAGCACTTGAGGGTTTTTCCTGGACATGGGAGATCTGTGTAAAATAAGGCTGAGGAAGGGGTGGGGGAACTCAATGATTTTTAAAAGGTTTAAGTAGAGTGCCCTACAAAAAATGGCAAAGATTGGGAAACTTGCATTACAGCTCTATTTGCAGATGACTGTTTACATTTGTTACACTTAACCAAATAGAAGTGGGTGATACAAGGTTCACTGGGTTAAGCTGAACTGAGCTCTGAAATCACAACAAACTTTCCTGTCTGACACAGAATAATGACCTAGTCTGATGGCTGGGACTACTTTCTGTTCTTAGGTCAAGAAGCAAGTACAAATAAACTGATGACTTTGAATTGTTTCACAGTCGTGTATGTAGTGCACAGAGCATACACTGCTACCTTGTTGTAGCTTTGATTTTGCATATCTGAAAACTTGCCTGGGAATGGTGGGTTGATGCTGTTGCTATGTTTAGATATGAAGAGCGTGGCAGAGGCGGCGACTACGATCGCAGCGGCTTTGGAAGATTCGACCGCGGCGGGAACAGCCGCTGGTGTGACAAATCCGATGAGGATGACTGGTCAAAGCCTCTGCCCCCGAGCGAGCGCCTGGAGCAGTGAGTAGTGGGATAGCATAAATTCACATGGTAGGGTTGTTTGGTAACTCCAGCAAGTAAAACACTTCCTTCGTTTTTAGGGAGCTTTTTTCAGGAAGCAATACTGGCATTAACTTTGAGAAGTATGATGATATTCCTGTTGAAGCAACTGGCAGCAACTGTCCTCCACATATTGAAAGTGTAAGTTTTTTTTAAATGTTTCGCTGCTGTGTCTGTTTTGCACATGAAACTTGATGCCTTCCTGTCTGGATGGTGGGGAGGAAAGGAAGCACTGCCTTGCCATGCTACATCTAAGCTGCTTTGCAGGGGGGGGTTGTGCATGATGAACTAAGATGTGGGAAAAGCTGAGTAAGCTTTTTCAGTTAACACTTGTAGCTTACTCTGACTTGCCCTTTACAGTGAACCTATGAAAAAGTAGAAGCGCTTAGAGGTGCTGATTTGAGAGCAGCTGCTAAAGCATAGGCACAGTGTTAGGCTAAGCACAGTGTGCTAGTATTGTCTGCACTTTGAGCTTTGACTTTGTAAGAATTGGTTACAAGACTGGACTAAGTATGTGACTCTTAGTAAGCAGCTCCTGAGTATCTGTAAAGTTTATAGGCAAGTTCTGTAGGAAGAGTTGAAACAAAAGCTACCTTATAAATGATTTAAATTGAATGGTTATATAGTGTCTGAAGGGAGGGATCCTCATCTTACTCATTTTAATTCTCACAGTTCAGTGATGTTGACATGGGAGAAATTATAATGGGAAACATTGAGCTCACACGCTACACTCGTCCGACTCCAGTCCAGAAACATGCAATACCTATTATCAAAGAAAAGAGAGACTTAATGGCCTGTGCTCAGACAGGTAAGTTGGTAACCCTTTGCTGCTTAGTTTCAGTAGGAGCAGGGTCTTGTATTACTGCAAGTAAGGTGTCTGTACAGTAGTACAACCTCCTGTGAAGGATACACTGAAATACCTGCCGTGTTGGAAGCTAATTAGCTTTAGAGTCTTTAGATGCGACCTGGCTTTGGTTTACTGTGGCTGTCCCAAGAGAAACGTTCATATCTTGAGGCACATTGCCTTGGGGTCCTGAGTAATAAGTTTTGGAGACCTAGCTGCCTCTGCTGGTTAAGCAGTCTGTCCCAGTGGCATAGATGTATCCATATACTAGTGCAGGTATTACTAGGAATATGCTAGTGATAGAAGATTGAAGTTCTGTAGTTGACAGAACTCTTACTGATTTGTATTCTGTCAGGGTCTGGGAAAACAGCTGCGTTTCTTCTACCAATACTGAGCCAGATATATGCAGATGGCCCTGGTGATGCCTTGAGAGCGATGAAGGCAAGTATTCAATTACCCAGTCCTGGGAAAGCTATGAAAAATGGGTATTTTTGTCCTGGGTGCTGCTGTCTTGTACTGAACAAGATAGGTGGTCTTGTGTGTGATCATCATTGGGAATGACAGGCAAGCTTCTCAGCTTCCAGAAGACATTATTTCCCTTGACAAGTACAGGCTGTGGATTGCTTTTTTCCTACCTAAAGAGTTGATAGACATAACTGTCTAGGAAAAAAACTTGTATGAGTGTCTTTATTGCATAAGCTTACTTTTCTTGCTACAAAAAGCTACTTGACCACTTGTTTGTTGTAGTAACTTCAGGATAGGAAGTAACTGGTTTTATGACTGACTTCTCTGCTGCTGAAGTTTGGGATTGCAGTGCAGCTTGTAGAGAGCAGGACTGCGCAGCTCTTGCTGTACTAACCCACAGCTGAACCTTGAGTTCTGTAGTATAGGGGTGTCTTCAGATACAGTGCTTAAGTTGGCTTTCCACCATGCCTTTTCTTGAGACCTGTCTTAATACTGCTTGGGATACTCATTCCAGATGTTTTTTCCCTTTAGGAGAATGGAAGGTATGGGCGCCGTAAGCAATATCCCATCTCACTGGTCTTGGCTCCCACTAGAGAACTGGCTGTACAGATCTATGAGGAAGCCAGAAAGGTATATCTTGAAGTTAATTATTGCAACACTGCTTAAGTAGAGTTTTTCTTGGAGCTAATTTTCTCTTCTTTGTAGTTTGCATACCGTTCCAGAGTTCGCCCCTGTGTTGTGTACGGTGGTGCAGACATTGGTCAGCAGATCCGTGACTTAGAACGTGGATGTCACTTGCTCGTAGCAACTCCAGGACGTCTGGTTGATATGATGGAGAGGGGAAAGATTGGTCTGGATTTCTGCAAGTAAGTAGTCTTACCCCTCCTTATACAAATGACTTGACAACTAGAAAATGTGCCCTTCAAAGCGAGTTATTTAAAGATGCTAAGTTCTGAACATCTAGTTGAGAACTTGTAACCCAGCACAGACATTAGACACAGGTTACAGAAAAGAGTTCTGAAGAACTTCTTTTACTGCTGTTTAGATACCTAGTGCTTGATGAAGCTGACAGAATGCTTGACATGGGGTTTGAACCTCAAATTCGGCGAATTGTTGAACAAGATACTATGCCTCCAAAGGGAGTTCGCCATACCATGATGTTCAGTGCTACTTTCCCCAAGGAAATCCAGGTACTTTTTAAGAGAGTTTAAATTCTTCAGAAGCTCGTAAGGGCAAACAAATTTAATCTCTGGAAGGAGGGGAAATGTATTGATTTGATTTTTTTTTCCCCTCCCCCCCTTCTGTTTAGATGCTTGCTCGTGACTTCCTTGATGAATACATCTTTCTGGCTGTTGGAAGAGTAGGTTCTACATCTGAGAACATCACACAGAAAGTGGTGTGGGTGGAAGAGTCAGACAAACGATCATTTCTGCTTGACCTGCTAAATGCCACAGGTAAAGACCAGCTTCAGATGAGCAACTAAGGCAAATCTAATGACTCAAACGATAAGACCTTCCATTGATTAGGTGAAGTAGAGTATTTCCTTAAATGCAGTTAAATGTATTGCACTGGCTGAGTGTGAGTTTTAAGTTGATGTGGACATATCTGTTAATAAGGAGTGGAGGTCCCCATTGACTTCTCTGCTCATTTATTCTGAAGTGAATTGAAACTACCTTTGACTGGCTGTTGGGGCCGAGTCTTTGTATGTGCAGCTTTTCTGCTAACCTTTCATTTTAATTGTTGTTAGGCAAGGATTCCTTGACGCTGGTGTTTGTGGAAACTAAAAAGGGGGCAGATGCTCTCGAGGACTTCCTGTACCATGAAGGATATGCCTGTACAAGTATTCATGGGGATCGCTCTCAGAGAGACAGAGAGGAAGCGCTGCACCAGTTCCGCTCTGGCAAGAGCCCCATCCTTGTTGCCACAGCAGTAAGTGGAACTATGAAACTTGACTGTGTAAGCCTGTTACTCAGCCTGTGGAATTAGTCTAAGAGATGATTTGATTCTTTAACCACTAGGTAGCAGCAAGAGGACTGGATATCTCAAATGTAAAGCATGTCATAAACTTCGACTTGCCAAGTGACATTGAGGAGTACGTACACCGTATTGGTCGTACAGGCCGTGTAGGAAACCTTGGTAAGTGTGACTGGGAATTTTCATACTAAAGTTGACAGGTGTATTAGTATTGGCTGAGTGCCATATTTCAACTAAGTACTTGTGAGAAGCCTATGTGCTGTCCTCTGTGCTCAGAAGCTGGTCACTGTCCAGCCAGTGTGGAAAGTCACCAGTTCTTTGGGTAGTATGCTTACTGCTGTTGAAAGGCTCTTATACCACATGTAAGCCTGCTGTCTTCTGAGTCAGTAAGCTGTCAGGGTTTTGCGAGTAGCTGTGGTGGAATAATGATCTTGCACAGCTTTCTCTTAAGGGTTCTCTTAAGGGAATTCTGGTGCTCTCAGGCTTGGCTGCAAGGAAATGAAATGTACTTCTGTTGCGTGTAGCTAAAACTGAATGTTTACTTTAGGTCTTGCCACCTCATTCTTCAATGAGAGGAACATGAACATTACAAAGGACTTGCTTGATCTTCTTGTGGAGGCGAAGCAAGAAGTACCATCTTGGCTGGAGAACATGGCTTATGAACAGCATCACAAAGGAGGAGGCAGCCGTGGGCGATCTAAGAGGTAATGAGCACAGCTTGGGCTCGGGGTGTATGCCCAGCTCATTGTGAGAGACAGTCCTGTGACTTGTTTTCAGTCTGAATATATAGTTATAGGAAGACGTTATAAACTGTTAGGTGCATCTGAAGGTGACAGCTTGTTGCCTGGTGGTGTTCTAACTGTAAGGAAGTTCTTAAGCTACCAAACACAGCTGTGGTAGAGTGACATTAGTAAAAATTATTTTAGAACTTTTTAAGTGTTTTGTAAGTGCTTTCAATGGTATACCCACCTGTGCCAGAGATGTGCCTTAAGCAGCTGTTTAGATGTTAAGGGTAATGCCATGCCTCTTTGCAAAAAGGGAAAGATTGGTCTGTTTCTTCAGTATGAGAGATGGTCATAAAGGTATAGCTTAAACACAGGTTTGGAAATTCTGTGGAGCAGAGGTTGCAGTGGATCAAATTTTGCAAGAATCCCAGGAAGTAGTTTTTAGTGAAGCAAGACCAGGTCAACATAACCCTGCTCAAATGGTCGATTTTCCTTTGCCACCTTGAATCCCATTTCTGGGTAGCATTGGGGTGCTTCCCAAGTTTGCTGACCTAAGCACTGGTACAGACTATGAGTAACCAGAGCTCTAAAGAAATGGGTTATGTGACTATCAATGTCTGCAGTGCTTCAAGTGCCACTTGCTTTACCCCCGTGTGTGTGTGTCCCTCTCTGCAGCAGCCGGTTCAGCGGAGGGTTTGGTGCCAGGGATTACCGAACGAGCAGCGGTTTCGGCAGCAGCAGCTCAAGCAGCAGTCGATCAACCAGCAGCCGCAGCGGGGGAAGCGGCAGCAGAGGATTCGGAGGTAAGAGAAGCTGGGCAGACAGTGCTGGTAAATACAGAACCAGCTCTCAGGTGCTTGGTGGAATAAGACTTGTGGAACATTTAAATACCAAGTCACTTGATGCTCGTTCTGTACGGTTTCAGTGTCCTGCTTGGGTTTAGGCCAGTGCAAGTTCCCTTAACTGAGTTTGCTGCCTACCGTTCCAGCATTTTAGCTCTAACGTTTGCAATTGGCAGTACTTCTGGGTGGGTTACTTTAAAAGACAATAGATATCTGGGCTGTTTTCTTGTTGTGAAGGTACAAGTCTTCAGTGAGTTAATTAAGCACCGCTTTCTCTTGCCTTTCATAGGTGGTGGTTATGGAGGCTTCTACAACAGTGATGGATATGGAGGAAACTATAACTCCCAGGGGGTGGACTGGTGGGGCAACTGATCTGCTTGCAGCAGATACCCCACCAAACAAGCTAATATGGAAACCACATGTAACTTAGCCAGACTATACCTTGTGTAGCTTCAAGAACTCGCAGTACATTACCAGCTGTGATTCTCCACTGAAATTTTTTTTAAGGGAGCTCAAGGTCACAAGATGGAAATAAAGGAACAAGTAGCCCTATCTCGAAGGTGGTTTTGAAGACTCTTATTGCTGTAGTCAGGATTAACTCCCCTCCCACCCATCCCCACCCAGAAACTGCATTTATAATTTTGTGACTGAGGATCATTTGTTTGTTAATGTACTGTGCCTTTAACTTTAGACAACTTTTATTTTGATGTCCTGTTGGCTCAGTAATGCTCAAGATATCAATTGTTTTGACAAAATAAAAATTACTGAACTTGGGCTAAAATCAAACCTTGGCACACAGGTGTGATACAACTTAAACAGGAATCACTGATTCATCCATAATATTACAAAGAAAAACTTATGCGGTAGCCTGCATTAGGGCTTTTGGTATCTGCAGATTTGAAAAATTAAACATCTTGAGGCATATCAATGCAATTAGTTTCTAATGTGGCAAAACTGTACTAAGTTAAAGTTCTGATTTGCTCACTCTATCCTGGATAGGTACTTAGAACCTGATAGCCTTTAATAAGCCATTCCAGTCATGATGAGATGATGTATGGATACATGCATACATTAAAAGCACTGTTTTTGAAGTTAATGCAAGTAAATACAGCAATTCCTTTTTCAATATTTAGGCAGATCATTAATGTGAGCTAGCCAAATGTGGGCAGAACATTACAGGGAACGTTTAAAGGTCTGATAACTTGAAATAGTTTTTAGGAGAATTCATCTATTTAGACTTTTTAAAAATGCCTGCCATATGAAATTGAAATGGTAGAATGGCTGACCATGGCAGTGATTGGTCCTCCTTAAGGGCCTGACTGAATTTTTGGTCTAATAACGCATGCTAGTGTTGATGTTTTTTGGTCAAGAGGGTATGAACAGGAAGAATTATGCAGCAGGCTTTATTTTAATGCAGATTCACATTACTCTGTTCAAGCTGCGTGGAGATGTTAAACTGGCTTACTGTAGACTTTGTAAAATGGCTCCAGAAGAGTAACAAACAAACCTGAGATCACAGAGGTTGGAAATGTACATAAACTGCACAAGGTTTCAATTCTGCTATTAAAGTGCAGTTTTAGTCAGTTTTAGTTGCATAGGTTTCCATTGTATTTATAGTCTGTTTATGCTAAATCTGGCCAAAGATAAGTATTGTCCACCAGAAAAATGCCTCTGCCACTTGGAATTTCTGTGCTAACTTTGCGGCCAGAGCATTTAACAACTAATCTACAGTGGCATAGGAAAATGGCAAAAATCTCCTAAAGTGCAATAGATTTTTTCAAGTGTATTGTGCCTTGTTCTAAAACTTATATTAAGTAGGTGCACTTGACAGTATTGAGGTCATTTGTTATGGTGCTATTTCAAGTCTAGGTTTAGGCCCTTGTACATTTTGCCCATAACTTTTTACAAAATACTTCTTTTATTGCACATTCAGAGAATTTTATATATGTCTTGTGTGCGTGTCCTTAACTTCCAATCTTATTTTGTCTCTTGGGAGATTGAACGCAGCTTGTTTAAGGAGAAGGAAATAGATTCTAAAACTTATTTGGGACCATGGGAATGGTAGCTGGGAAGAAAACTATTTGCACACGACAGATTTCTAGATACTTTTTGCTGCTAGTTTTGTGTAATATTTATTGAACATTTTTGACAAATATTTATTTTTGTAAGCCTAAAAGTGATTCTTTGAAAGTTTAAAGAAACTTGACCAAAAGACAGTACAAAAACACTGGCACTTGAATGTTGAATGTCACCGTATGCGTGAAATTATATATTTCGGGGTAGTGTGAGCTTTTAATGTTTAAGTCATATTAAACTCTTAAGTCAAATTAAGCAGACCCGGCATTGGCAGTATAGCCATAACTTTCTGATAGTAAAACAAAAATTGGCAACTTAAAATTAAACATGCCAAGGTTTTGATACACTTGTCTTAAGATATTTATGAAACACTTCTAAAACACTGATGTGAAGTGTCCAGATTCTCAGATGTTTGTTGCGTGAGTTTTGTTTAGTTGTGTGGTTTTTTTTTGTTTTTTTTCAGTGAATGTCTGGCACATTGCAATCCTCAAACATGTGGTTATCTTTGTTGTATTGGCATAATCAGTGACTTGTGCATTTTAGCAAGTTTTATCAGCCAGCAATATTTTCAGTTCAGATACAAGGATTCAAAACAATATGCAAGAATGGATTTAAACTTGCTGAATGTGAAAATTGAACTTCAAGTCACTGTAGGTTTAGAATTGCTTATTGTATTAGTTTAGATGCTAGCACTGCATGTGCTGTGCATATTCTTGATTTTATTAAAATAAAAAAGTTGAACTGCACAGTCTATTCGTTTGTGAAGCGTCACTCCTGGTTTATGAGATCTGTAGCCCCAGTGGTCTCATTCAGGTGCAGCTCTGGCAGCAGGTGACTCTAGTGTGGTGCACGTCAGCGTGGTGGCAGCTCAGGGTTAGAGCTGAAATTGCAACCCAAAATAACTTGGGCCCCACAGCGCTGGGTTATTGCGTAAGTTTCCTAAAAATATGGACTAGAGCAGGAGGAAACCACCTCAGCTTGTTCCGTAGGGATGCCACGTTTGGTGGTAAGAACTTAATAAAAACTTTGTCATCTCCCCCTCACACCAGATTCCTCAGCCATTGACTGTTACGAACTTGATCTCAAAGTTGTCCCTCTGAATGTAGTTACAGGTGCCCTGTTAGTAGAGAGCTCTAATATTTTCCATTTTTCCATCATACTTGTTTATTGTTGCTAGATAGGGAAAAGCTGGAGTGGAATAAATAGGTATTTCCAGTATCTTGGAGGAAAAAATTCATTTGGGAGGAGGTGGTTTAGAAAGACCCTGGGTTTCAAATGAGGTGGTGAAATGACTGTAGAAAGGGGTGAGAGACAGATGCATGGTCTGGGCTGAGGACTAGCAAAGGGGTGATGTGGACCTGCAATCCTAGATTCATAGACTGCACAGCTAAACAAAACCAGTGTAGTTCACCACCACTGTACTGTGTATGGGCTTTGAAGTACAAGGGGAAAGGAGATGACTAAATTCCCAGGAATAGCTTGCCTGGAGCACTTGCTTCAAGCACACTGACTGTGGACCACACTAACTTTACCTGCTTTAGACTTGCATTAATTATCAACTTCATCATGCAGGGCTTTATGTTGTCATGCTCTCTCTCTGGATGTGCAATGTGCACTTCAGTATCTTCCAAAGGCAGTTTTCTACCCCCTTGTATATAAAGTTGCAGAAATACTTCAGCCACAGTTAGGAGATAAGCTGAGGGAAGTGTTGTGCACTGTGGATGTGACCTGGGATATCTGGAACCCCAGCAGTGAGGCTAAAGGTTTGCACTTGGTGCTTTAGCTTGAGGTTTGTTCTGGCAAAAATGCAGGTATGGCAGGGGAGTTATTCAGCAGCCAAATCCACTGGAGTACAGAGCTGGGACTGTAAAACTGATGGAATGGTTAATGTAAAGCAGTATTTGGTACAGAGGGAGTGAAAAGCAAAAAAGGAAGCTTGGTCCTGTGTGTGAAGTACGAGAGATGGAAACTACCGGGGAAGCCAGAGTATGTTCCCAGAGGTGGGAGTTTGTATTTCAGTAGTTCTTGGGTGTGCTGGGCAACATAATCCCACAGTAAATAAAATGTTTGGGAAGGGATGGAGAAAACATCCTGAACTGTAAAGGAAGGAAAAGGGCTGTGGGGTTAAATGGTGGAAATTGCTGATTTGTTATTTAATCTACATTTTTGCATGAGCCTCCAGAATGTGCAGTAAAGTCAGTCCTTAGGCAACAGATGTTTGCATATGGTAATAGTGGCAGAGGTTATGGAAAAAAGGTGGCAGTAAAATTGACTCTTCAGTTCTGCCAGCGAGGTTACTGTGACCTGTGCAGATAAGCAGTTGTCTTGAAACAGGATCTGTTTAACCGTGGTGACAAGGGGTGGGAGGGACTTTGGATAACGTCCTGGTGTACATTTCATAGAAGTTCAGAGAGCAGAAGGGTTACAGATGGATTTGGTTACTGTTTTGGTAGGTGCAAGCATAAAATCTAGGCAAGGATTGAGTACAGGAAGGGCAGCTTGCACAAGCAGGATACTCCCGAGGCTGTGGCAGTCAAAGTTGCACTGTAAACCTCATTAAAGCTGTGTGTCTGTAGCCTCCTGAATTTGTGAATCCTCATCAAGTGCAGTGTTCAGTGTTGCTCATAGTGATCAATGTGTTCATGAAAATAGCCTGCAGTTAGTTATTACAGTCTACACTGAATTACAAATCCCAGGTGTTAGTGCTCGTCCCTAGGTGGAGGGAAGCAAAGGAGGAGACTGTAGTTTCACTGCTGCTGTGTTGTGAGCTCTCCCACTTCAGTGACCCTGGCTGGAGCTGTTGTACAAGCACACAAGCCAATATCCCAGGTCTAACGTGGATAATTTTGAAGGGAAGATTGCCAAGGCTGCCCAGATGATGACAAATGCAGCATGGAAACGATCTTGGTTGCCACTTTGTGTCAGAAGACAGCAGTACAGATCCTGTCTGTTGTTCTTCCAGGCTGCCAGTTGGTTGGTTGGTTGGTTGATTGAAACACTGGATTGTGCACAGCGTTGCTTATATGCAGCAGTTGTGTAAGTAGTTCCCGGATAGTAGTTCCAGGCCTGGATCAGAGCCAAAGTCAGTGGTTGGAGGACCTTTGTTCTACCCTGGCATGGTTCTCTTAGTTCTTCCTCCATGTTACTTAGGGGAGGTCGTGAAAAGCTGTCAGTGCTGTGGATTACTCAAGCCTGGGCTGTCCATTTAGGAAGGGAGTGGAAGGATAATTCTGTTGTATATTTAGTCATTAGGGGAGCGCTGCATTTCTGCAGAGAAGTTTTGTAAACAACTGAAATTCTGCTCTAAACTGCATCCTACCAAGAGTGGGTTTGCTCTGTGTCCTGCCTCTTCAGGGGAAATTCACCATGCACATCCTCTTATTTGTTAACAAAAAACTTCTGCTAAAGGAATGTCATTGTTCAGATAACATTCAGTAAATTGAGAGTACAGATTACACAGTGCTGAATCTGATTAATGATCTGTGCAGGTTTCAGTACAGTGACAGCATCAAATTACATCTTTGGTGTGATGAAAGCTTTGTGTTCCCTCTGGTGTTCTATGTAAACCAGATTTCTCAGATGAAGTATTTGTCATCAGGGCCCACGCTCTGACAGGCCAGGACTGTAGGCTTTGCAGGGAAGGCCCAAGTACAAGGCTG
The DNA here is from genome assembly GCA_013399895.1 of Serilophus lunatus. Lineage (NCBI taxonomy): Eukaryota > Metazoa > Chordata > Aves > Passeriformes > Eurylaimidae > Serilophus > Serilophus lunatus. The sequence continues at coordinate 996,398 of VXBA01001641.1, read as the reverse complement.
GAGTGAATGGATAGAAATCTCTTGTCATTATGCACTTAGATTTTCAGTGCAGAAAACAAAACTTGCTTCAAGGAGGGACCTGATTACCAGAGTTTTTTCAGTGGCTAGAGAGTATCCAATCTCCTTCAGTTGATGACTCATTGGAAAAGGAGCAGTAGTGATAAATTTGAAAAGGAAACAGAAATAAAAGGCAGGCACAAGGCATCTGTTCCCAGCTGTGCTGCTGATCTGGGTTACTTGGGGTCAGTCACATCCTTGTGCTGCAGCTGTTTGTCTCTTGTTCATCCTGTCAGTGTAAAGACATCAGCTTTTACAATCAGTGATTGCAGCACAACATCCAGTCTTATCCGTCATCTTGCCTGGCATTTCTAGGTTCTACTGGAAACCAGTAATTTGCAGGTCAATTCACCTTTAAAAAATCACGGTGGGGAACACCTTAATGTATTCCTTGATTATTGAGCTATAACAGGAGAGATAAATGAGATTTCTGATACCGTTTCTCAATTTACCCTTGTTCTTTCTAACCCAACTTCCATTGTTTATTTTTCTTTTTTTTTTTTTTGTAAATAGTTGATTCTTCTTGCAGTCTAAACAAACACTGCTTCTGATGGTACTTGAGATCTCAGAGGCTCACGTGATTGAAAGCATTTCTTGTGAAGCAAGGGAAACAGGCACTTAGGGCTATTTATGAAGAAGGAACAGCCAGAAATTAAGTGGACCAGGAATCTTAATTGAAGCTGTTTGTTAACTACCACTTGCGTACTCAGCTTAGTCAGAGATTAGATTCAGGTTAAGGGAAGTGTTCTCTGAAGATCTGTAAAAGCACTTGAGAGCTGAGAACTGGCTTATGGAAACAGTACCACATTGTTGATCTTTTCCAGCTCTCTCCATTTATATATGAAGGAGATGTGCTTGGGATCTCTGGGTGAAAAGACTGTATATTTAATGATGTTATTTAAGTTTTGTGGGTATACAAATATGGGATCATGTACTTGAAATGTTGCCTGAGTTTTTTAACTGCACAGCTGGTTCACAAAAGGATACATCTTCCCACTGCTCATTTAACAACTGAGGAATCTGGTAATTAGACCACTGTTGAATCACAATGGGCTTTATGAAGAAAAATCCTTCAGGGACTCAAGTATTTGGCTGTTTTATGTGTATAAATTAAAATTATAGGCTTATTGCAACCACTAGTGCTTCTGCAGGACTTCTCACACTCTCAATTTGATAAGAAGGTCAGCCCTGCCAGGAAATGGAGACACAGAGCAGTCGAGCAAGAGGCCAGTAGCCAAGTTAGAATAAAGCCCAGCCCTGCTCTGAGTGCTGCTCTTGGATCAGCTTCCTCTCAGGATAACTGGGGAGCTGGGAGCAGTATGAGGAGCTCAGTCTTAGCATGGGAACCAACACTCTGGCTGCAGCCATTGCACTTGCCTTGGAACTTGTTAATCTTCAGTAGTATCTCCCTGGGAATGAGAGTTCCCCATGCAAGATGAGTCTTGTGGTCATCAGGGTTTGGGGAGGTTTTCTCCTGGTGCTGGTTGGTCTTCACCACTGTTGATGCAGCATCACAGTGATGCACCCTTGCTGTAAAACTCTGAGGTGGTGTTGAAGGAATTAATCACGACTTTGAAAACCACTCATGAGGCTGAGGGCAGGTTTCAGTGCTGCAAGACAACAGCCTTCCCAAAAGTGGTAGGAAATAGAGTTGAACCCTGCAGTGCACTGCTGAATTCTGTAGCATGGGCTGGGCTGTAGGATTATGAATGTCTTAACAAGATGGAAGCATCAGGATATCCCTGTTGATGTCTGCTTGAGCAGGTGTGCTCAAAGAACATGTCCCTGATAACACAAACACCAGCCACTCTTCTAGGGCTTTTGTTAACTCAGTGGAGACTTGCTCTAGGAGGCACCAGGGGTAAAATCATGCCTTTTTAGTTTGGATACTGGAATCTCACTTTGGTGTAAGGGAAGGATCATACTGCTTTGACAAGTTCTAATATGAAGGATACAGCTTTGGTTTAGAAGTCTGATTATCTTTATTAATTCAAGGCCATGTGGACAGGCTGACACCACATACAGGTTCACCCTTACCTCTGTTTCAGTTCTTCTACTGAAGGCATTGGAGGTGGAACTTGCAGCAATGGAAACCTTTCAGATTAGGTTAGGTCAAGACTTATCAAGAATTACATGAATTATAGATTAGGCTTAGGGACAAGGAATGTGTTTCCACATGGATGGTTCAATTGGAAAGCTAATTTTTTTTCATGGTGCAGTTTCCTAATTACTCTGGCTAGTGAATGGTTTTCCCTTTGTAGTCATCAGATGCTATTACTGGAGATTGCTTCTGTGCTAGGTTTTATGTCTGTCAGTGTGTAGGCAGGGTGTTAAATTGCCAGCCATGGAGCTGGGGACTGCCAGCCATTTATTGCCACGTGTTTCTGCCATTTGTCCCACTGGCTTGAAACCGTGTTGTTTTCCTTCTGTCTTCCCTGATTCTACTAAGCCCAGGGACCTATACCTTCCTCTGAGTCCCAAAGATCTGCCCTCATCCTTCTGAACCAGGTAACTCTTCCTTTTTTCCCCCAAAGTTTTTGGGACATCATCTGCAACCTCTATTTGGTTTGGGTAATTGCAGAGATCCACCTGTTTTCTCCAAAGTCAGAAACTTCCTACTGTTCTTTCCCTTTGTGTTCCTGCTCCCAGAGGCCTGTTTCTACTGTACAATATTTTGCCTCAAGTGTGAAGGTCTCCTTTTTAGGGGCAGGTGTGATTACAGCTGCAGTGCCCTTCGGGATGGCAAATCCATGTTTCTGGGTGAAGAGTTTGCAGGGCTACTCAAGCAGGACATCATAGGTAATAGGTCCTGTCTGAGCTGCAGGAAGATGGCTGTGCAAGGCTTTTCTTGTCAGAATTATTACTGTAGGTTACTTAGACATAACTCTGCTGGGTCATTGAATTCTTTCAGCCAGAGCAGTAGCTGGCAGAACTGTAAGTGGATATGGCTGTCACATTTGCATGTAGTCCTCAAAATCTGCTTTATGAACTACTCGGTATCTAAATTCCCATCAGATTTATCAGCTTCTTCTCAGACAAGATACAGCTTTATGTTCAGAAGGTTTTTGGGTTTTACTATTATCTTGTCAATAGCATAAAAATGACCAGAATGCAGTGACTGATAAACCTCCAAAATGAGGAAGAAGCTATTTTATATTTACATACTAGAGCATGCTGTATTTATTAAAGTTAGTTAGTTATGTGTGAGATGTTTTTCCTTTTGCATGGAATCTTTCAACTTTAAAATCTTTCCTCCCTACTGATACAGCTCAAAATAGAAGAGTGATATAACATCTGGGTTGTTTGATAACTTCAGGCTATCTGTTGTATTGCTTCCTTTATTAAAAACTGCAGTAAAATGGCTTTAGTATCTAAATCCAATTTTCAAAATACACTTTTTTTTAAAGAATGCCCAAGATTGACATTTTGACAGTTCTGAACTGCTTTCCACAATGGCCTCACCCTACAGATGTTTTTTGAAGCATCAGCATTTTCCAACAGCCACAGAACAGTTTTGCTGAAGAGCTCCTGACAGGCTCTACAGTCATTTTCTTTGTCACAGCGTAACTCGGCATCTGTACTGCCTGTCACAAATTTAGCTTTGGGTGCTGTAGGTTCAGGGCTCCTGTGTGGGTGGAACCTCACAGTAAAATCCTTTGGCTGTGCTGCTTCACTCCAGTGAGCAGCAGGGGCACCTGTTTTGCTTTGTTATTCACTGTATTATTTTTTATGTTCATTGTGCAAAGTTACCACCAATTTACAAAAGTACAGCCCAAGCAGCCTGCCTACGTGTTCAGTATGTGGATCGTAGAATAGATCTGATTTATAGCCCCATCCCGCTCTCAGAAATGTTGTAGAGAAAATGTCTATTGGATTTTTTGAGAGCAAAAGTCGACCTTTAAGCACCTGGTTAATTTGTCTCTTTTTGTGCACTATGCAGGACTGGTTTTGCTGAGGCCAACACTAGTGTTACATCATCTCAATTAATGCTCTTGTAAAGCACTTTTCCAAGCTCAGAAGAGACAGTTGAGGGAGTATTTCCAAAGCATCCTGGCTCTTGTCTTAACCTTCACTGCTGCTTTCTTGAAAGGAAAGTTTCCTGCTAAGGTGGGAAAAAAAGTGAGGCACTTTGGCCAGAGGTTTCCCAGAGAAGTTGTGGATGCTTCATCCCTGGAAGTGTCAGGGCCAGGTTGGATGGGGCTCTGAGCAACCTGGTCTAGTGAAAGGTGTCCCTGCCCATGGCAGATGGGCTGGAACTAGTTGATTTTTAAGGTCTCTTCCAACCCAGAACATTTTGTGATTCTATAAAATTCAGCAGCTCTGACACTTTCTGATTTGGTGCTCCCAGTGGGCAGTCAGGGACAGTCCTTCCCTCTGCTGCTTCCTGAGGCTCAGCTGAAGGATGGGTCTTTCTCAAGCCTTGAAGGTAACATGTTGGTTCTCACTGCTCTAAATGAGGCTTGAGGGTCCCCCCAGCTGGGGGAAGGCAGCTCAGCCTTGCTGCAGTAAAGACGTGGCATAGGCTTTGCCCTCTGATGTAAAAATCAAAGTGGGAATGAAATCAAAGCTTTGGATCTCCCTGCTTTGAAGTCAGGGGACGTGACAGTCTGTGTCCTGACCCATGTGCTGTGGGGGGCTGGCTGAGGACAGTGGGGGAAGAAGGAGGGATGGATGGCAGCTGGGTGTTGGTGCTGGTGCAGGCTGGCTGCTGACACTTGCAGGCTGACAGGAGGATGTGCTCGATCAGCTTTGTGGGTAGAGAAAATGTCCTGAATCAGTTTGTGCTGGCAAGAGCCAAAGTGAGAAAAATACTGAGACTGAAGTGGTGGATGTGAATCTTTCCTAGGCTTTCCATGCAGAGCTTCCCAGAGTCCCTTCCTGCTCACAAGGTACATACCACATTCTTCTTCTGAACATATATCACTGAGCTGATCCTCTCTTGCTACAGAAACGTCTCAGTTTCCTTCTCAGTATGGGAGGTTATTAACCATTTAACTTGTGGGTGGCTGGTATTACCCTTCGTTCCCCTTGTGTCCTTCCTGAATATCAGATTTGTGTCCCCTTGCATTGGAAGGCAAGGGAAGACTTGTGGCTCTGGGGTGAGACCTTCCACCCAGTTTGATGTAACCCATGGTACTGCCCTCAGAAATAGGTATAGAGCAGGTTGTACTTATTTTTCTCCCAGCAGAAAGTTCCCATTGTGATTCTGCTGTAATCACTGAGAGGTCCTTGAAATACTGGCCTGGAATAGCCCTGGGCATGGGAGAGAAAGCAAAGCAGCAGCTAAAATGAAGGTGTTGATGGGTTTGATTTCTGTTGTTCTTGTAAACTGTGTCACCAGTGACTTTCAGAGCTATGTTGAGCTTACCTGTAGGATAATATTACAGTTTTAATAAAGGAACAGGGAGCAAAGAAGTAGGTCCAGGTTTTTCCAGCTCAAACTGGAAAAGAATCAGCTGGGGATTAAAGAAATAGTGATTTCAGTGCAGTAGAGAAGGGTGTCAGTGTTAGTGGGGTGATTGCTGGTGGGCTAGAATGGAGTGCTTTAGTGTCAGAACAATTCCTTCCCATGTTGCTTCAAGTCCTCACAGCCCAAATGATACAGAGTTTGTGTTTACATTGTGAAGTGCCAGCAAACCAGGCTAGAGAGGAGCCAGGAGAAGCCTGGCTGATTCAAATGATGTAAAACTACTGCCCTTTAGTGGGAAACACTGAAAATCCCAGAGACAGTGCTGAAGTCCCTTTCGTTGGATGAGAAATTCAATTTCCAACCCAGAATAGCCAACAGTGGGATTAATTTATGCTTCAAGTTCTAACATTAATTTAGCTCAATGCCTCTTCATCTAGTGGAGAGCTCAGCATCTCCTGACTCTGCTGTTCTGATCAGAAGTGCTGTTCTTCAAGGGCTGTAACCCCTCATATTGTGCAGTCAAATACAGCAGTCCTAGGCAGACCTGTACTCACCTGCATGAACTTTACTAGCACTAGGAGGGCTAGTGAAGATACCGGCTGTAAGCAGCCTTTCTGCCTTTGAAAGGGCCCATGTGCAGGAGGGTTGGGAAGCATTTACCCACCCACCCCTTTAGGCACTTGACTCCCAGGTGTGGTCTGGTCCCTGCACCTGCTGAGGGTCACATGAAACCTGCTCTGCAGAGCACCTGCCACAGCCATCCCTGAGGTATTGCTGTTCATCCCCCCTGCTTGAGAGCACAGCCTGTTCAAGCTTGATGACTTGCAGATGGAAAGGTGCTACTCGTTTTGGAGCTCTTAAACAGTGTAGGAGTCCTTCTTTTTTAGCTGATGATAATTTGGTTTGCCTTGGACAGGATTTTGCATGTCCTTTCACTCTTACGTTCTAACTTTTATATTTTGGTGTACAGTCATGTGTCTTGTGTGTTAGTAGCTGCTCATGTGCTCCTGTGTATTTTGATGGACTGGAGCAAATTCAGAGGAAATCTGAGGCCCCTGAGCACACGGGAGGTGTAAGGCTGAGAATGCACATGTCCCAGGCTCCAAACGTCTTTCATCTTTTTCATCCATCCTCACTTACTTTGCTCGTGGATATGTTAACACTACAGGACTCCTGTCTAAACTCCTTCTCTACCATCTTTTTATACTTAGTCCTGCCTTGTCAGTTGAGGGACATGTCTCCTTTCCATTATTTACTTCCTTTGCCCAAATGGGATCATACAATAATAGAAAAGTTTGGGTTACGTGGTCCTTAGAGATCATCTTATTCCACAGAACCTTCCACTAGACCAGGTTGCTCAGAGCCCCACCCAGCCTGGCCTTGAAAAACTCCAAGGATGGGGAATCCACAATCTCTCTGGGGAAACCTCTCTGGCATTATCCCTCTGGAGGGAGTCATGGTGTGGCAGTGTACAGGCTGGCCACTTCTTACAGTGAACTCATGGGATAACAGGAAACCTGTGTGGGAACACAGATCCCATCTGTGATGTCCTGTAGCCTTTTGCTCCATATTCATATAGCAAGTAGCAGAGTAGCATGTTATCTGAACTGCCATGCAAATCCATAGGATTACTCATGGGAGCGGGGGGGTTTACCTCTGTAATTCATACAGAGTGATGCTATTGAGAGCTTCTTAGGGAGGACCTTCATGGTGGTCTTTTAAGTCTGTTTTAATTCTGGTCTCCCCAAAGTATCACCTATGATCTATGAGAGCCCATTGGCAAACTGCAGGCTGATGTTATAGACCTCATCTGATGAAATTCCTGTCTGGGGGAATAAACAAGCAGTATTTTATGTTTAGCTTTGGGGAATTCAGAGATTAACTAAGGCTGTGTATTAAACCTCCATAACCAGACTCCTGCTGTGGCAGTCCTGGGATCTGTGCTCCCTTGCTCCAAGCTGCAGCACCAAAACATAGGCTTTTTCCTGGACAAGCTTTGTCCTGAGATGACCTCTTTGTTTGTGAATGTGTTCTGACTTGGCAAAACCCAGTTGTTTAAAATATTCAGTGTGACAGCTGTGAAACTGTACAGACCATGGCCGCGTGACTGACTGGAGGGGTTACCAGCACCCTCTGCAGAATGACAACCCACACTGGTGTCAGTGCTGGCAGCTCCAGCCTCCATGGCTTGTGAACACATCACCCCTCGTCTGCCATAGCTGAGGTGCAGCTTTCTCCAGGAGATGAAAGACAAAAAGCAAAGGATATGAAATCATCAGCAGCCTGGAAATGCATTGGTGTAGACACATGTGTGTCTAGCTTTATAGGGGCAGAGTGCTCCAGACCTTCCTAGGCTGTAAACCTCAGATTTGATCATGGTATCTATTCACAGGTAAAGAATCAAATATTTGGGCTGAAAGACTTGTTGCTAGTTTGTTGTGCAGGCTGTTTGATTAAATTTCAGTATATGAAACTCCTTTTGATGGAATAGAAAGGCCAGCACTTACAACAAACCCCATGGTAGAGTACTTATGACACTACAAGTTAGGCAGATGGATAGAAGTATTTGGAGGACATTTCTGTAAGCTGCTTGGTGGTTAGCATAGACTGTACTGCACTACTGAATTACATATATTACATGTAATTCATGTATTGAATTACATGTATTAAATTACATTTTTCCAAGTGGAGTTACTGCTGTGCTCCCCTTGAGCTCATACACAGCACTACAAATGCTGTGCCAGGATGGCTGGGTACTAATGATACTCCTTCTCTTCTTTAGAGATGCTTATCTGCAACATTCACTTATCCTTTCCTGTAAGTCTTAGGTGAAAGCACTGAGTTTTCTAGATTTATCAATGGATTAAAGCTGTCAAGAAACTAAAAAACCCCAATCATTTCTTCTTAGCTATCTTATGACAGATAAAGGAACTCTGAAATACTTCTATTCCTCCCCAAGTGAGGAATATCAGATTGACTGTTTCCTGCCTTTTCTCTCTTAAGAATATGGTGTGGGAGGTCTCAGAAGTATTAAATTGCTTTTCTTTAATCAAAAAGACAAGAGTCTTGGAACCTTAATAGAGACATATTTTCTTCTCAACAGTTTTCAAACATTTGAGCTACATTGGATTTAATGATACAGAAGTTTTAAAGGGTCTGAATAAATCACCACTTTTGCTTTTCCTCGAGTGACATGCTGGTGATAAAACCTCCTTTAGAGATCTGGTAGACCTTTCAGGAAAAAAACCCCACAGCATTAAAACCAGACCGAACTTACTGTGTTTAAAAAACAGCAGTGCAAAAACAAGCCTCAAAATTCGTAAATGTTACCGTTCAACGCAAAAATGTCAAATGAGCACGAAGTCTCTTCTGTTCTTGGATACCTTGGTTATATTCAGTAAATATATTCAGTTACTAGTGGTAACTTAGAAGACTTGAGAGCGAGGAGGAGGAGAGATAGCTAAACAGAGAGGTGACAGGGGGTGCAGCTGTGGCTTGGCTGGCTGGAGCTGCGGCGCCGCAGCTGAGGGATGAATTAAAGCCCTGGTAGGTCACAGCACAGTTTGTTCCTTCTGATTTACGAGCCCCACACTTTGAGTACGTCTTGGCTTTGCTGTGTTAATGGTGTGAAGTACCCAGGACTCTGTGTGTGTATCTTACAGTTACTGGTATGTCATCTGTGTCAACCATCAGGCAGTAGCACTGTGCAAACACACTGCTGTGTTCTCACACTCTTGAAAAGAGCTTTTGCTTTGGAAAATGTAGAGCCAGAGGTGTGTCACTGTGCCTTCCAAACTGGACCCTAAAGAGGGCTAGAAAGGACACAGGAGGGTCTCACTTTCTGATCAAGGCTATGGTGCATTGCTTTGTGAACACGGCAACCTGTATTTCCAGCACAGTCACTCAGCTCATGCAGGTGCTGTCAAGCCAAGGAGAAGAAAAATAAACAAAGCAATATGCTTTCCTGTGCTGCAAATACATCACATCCTGTTTATTACATACAACTCCCACCCTATTAATAAAATGTCCTTAATGTTTCAAACTGAAAAGCTCAGCAGCTGCTGATGCAAAATGACAAGAGCAGAGTGATGATGTTTTATACCACACACAGATCAAGTGTGAAAACTTTATTTACATGCTGCAAGGCTGTTTGCATGAGGTGTTGCCTACTTTGGTGTATGGGAAATCCGGTGGTGAAACAATTCAGTTGTGTTACAAAATTAAAAAGCATTCTAAAGACTAAAAGACATTAAGTGCTCTTTAAGTGCTGCTGTATTACATTCATAAAATACCCAAGCCTGGCTCTAATGGGCTGTAAATGAACTCTTGGTGAAAAATTTATCAAAATAAAAGTATAGACAGACTGTGAGAATGCCTTCCAGGTTCCTCATAAAGACTTCATATCAATTAGCAAAGCTAGTCCCAGGGAGCACATAACAGGCTTTACACTAGGTCTTGGAGATGCTGGGACGTGACTTTATTTTTTACAGTTCCAGTATTTACACCAACTATGGGCTTGGGTGATCAAAATTTTCAGAGACAGCAAGGAAACGGTATCATTTAGAAAAGAAGATAAAAAAAATCATTACTACCAGGAAAATGGGAAGTCAGAGCTGCGTGGGCTGAGTTCTGTCCTTATTTGGCTTTGGGGAATTATGTGATTTTATTCTATGACTCAGAGTTGTTTTTACAGCATTTGCGTCACCCAGAAAAGTTGAATCTGCATAAGACCCAGCATGTTGCAGGAGAGAATATTTTGTTCTTTAATGTGAACTCTCTAACAGACACTGACAGCTTTCATGCTTTGCTTCATTATTATTATTATTGTCATTCAAGCATAAACTGCAAGATGTCTCAGAGCTATCAGTTTGTGTTACCACAGCAAGTATATGTAGTATCAGAGAAAATCATAACACTTGGAGAATCATTTTACAAATCAGCAGTAGTGAATTCCATTTCAGGAGAGAGCCCTAAGCTTTCAGTTTGCCTCCTTTGACCCCTGTTCACACGTGGAAAAACACAGCCATGGATAATGTAACTGCCCCCCTCAGTTCCACCCGGATCTGACCGTGTTATTTCACTTGCAGAGCCTCACCCATTATAGGTGCCACAGATTAGTCACTGCCCTGAAGTGTAAATGCTTGTGTTTTTCCATCCAGGAGGGTGGTTAGAGAATTTGGCACATAATGCTGTGAGGAATTGGCAGAACTGAAAGTAGGTGAGCTCAGGCATTGGTTTGAAGATGCAGCAAATCCAAGCAGATCCAAATTTAGGGCTTTGGAGGCTGGGTCACAAGTGCTGCAGCCCTGTGATGCAAAGTGCTGATCCAGTATTGGCTCGTTCTGCTTGTTCAGATGTGTTCGAGCGTTTCTGAGAAGTTATTTTTGTGCTGGCAGGCTTTGTGAGAGATCAGGTGGTGTCTGCCCATGCAGCCCTGCATTTCTACAAGGCTGGAGATCATTTCTCTTCCTGCAGCTGGCATGGAGCTGTCATAAAAGTATGATGCTGGCATAAACCCTGCCCTGGCTAATTAGACAGAAATGAGGCTGTGTGTTCTCACCAGCCTGGAGCAGCACCGGGTGGGTTGGGTTTTATTAACGGCCATGGAGGAGCCTCAGCCTCCCATCCATTACTCAGACCGAGTAACAGCTTGGACGAAGCTGAAATCCCAAGAAAAATGAGGAGGTTTTTGTTCCCAAAAGAGGGACTGTCACCTTTTACCTTAGTCTTTCCTGGACATGAGTGGCACTGGACTTTGCCTCCCGTTGTTGTTTGGCACTGAGCTCAGGCACGAGGGTGTGTTATGACCCTGAGAGCCATTTCTGCAAAGCAAACTTCCTTCTCTCTCACCTAGCAATTTTTTTTCTATTTTTTTTTTTTTTTTTGTGACAAGTGTGTTTTGCCAGTGGTTTTCTTTTGGCTTTTGCTTTTCATTGACTCAGGTTTTGTGAAGCCAAAAGGCTGAGGCTCAGTGAGGTGCTGCAGCCTGGGAGGGGGAGGCACTGCTGTAATCTGCTCTCTTGTCTCTCCTCTTGTGTCCAGAGGGGCAGAAAATGAAGCTGACATGATTATCAGATAGCTCCTTAACTGAATCCCATCAGAAATGGTCACTCTGCAAATTCATGGTGATTTAATTTCCCCACTTTATTAATTCCTCCCCTAGAAATGATTAGCTCACGTTAGAGACGAATTACGTGATAATTTTCCATTGGATAATTAGTGCTCTTCTAGGCCCTAGTTAAGCTTTCTTGCCTTATGTCAGGTTTGATCAAAAGCAGACACTCAAGCTTTTAATTTGGTTTCTGTTAATGTTGCCATGTCCCTTTTTAAGTGTGAAAAGACAGGCTGAGGCAGGGGGTCTGACAATGCCCATGGGACCTCCTGGAGAGATGGTTCCCTCCCTCCTTCTGCTGTGGGCTTTGCGTGAAAAACAAAACACCCCCTCCAAAATTAATTACAGTGCAGAAGTGTGACCTTTGCAGCTTCTGCTGCTACGGGCGCCCAAAGTCTCCGAGCCTTCGTTTTTTTATCTGCCTGAGTGTTTGTCCGGCACGGGGCCTGGGCCAGTGGCCCGGAGAGGGGCTGTGGTGGCCAGGGCTGTGAGGGAGGGCTTTCATGGTGGGATGGGGGGATTTTCTTGGGGTCTGGTCTCTGTTCCTGAGGCTGCTTCTGTATTTTACCTACAGATTCTTTAAGTGCAAAATGCAGAAGCTGTCCAGGAAACAGAAGGCAATGCTTCCTCCTCCTTCCTCCCCCCGCCCAGGAAGTGTTTGCAAATGCCATCTCCTCTTTCACGGAGTGTTGCTGCCAGACAGAAGCTGGGGGCGTTATTTATTCATTTTGCTGCACAGTGTCATGGTTTCAACAGGAGGGGGGGATAGTCCCCTTTTGATCCGTGCTGGCCCGGGCTCTTCAGGGAGGGCGGTGTGGGTTTGGCTCTCCCCACACAGCGCGAAGTGAAGAGTTCGAGGCTGCTGCTCGTCAGGCAAGCGCTGAAAAACCTGCTGGTGTATGAGCCGTGGGGGTGTTGCTGGTGTTTAAGCACTGCTGTGGAGCACAGCTTGTCCCTGCACGCTCCCAGGGGAGCGGTGGATTCAGGCTCGTGTGGGATGATGGAGCTCAGAGAGCTTTGCTGGGCTGGGCTGCCCGCACGGAATAAGGTGTGAGCAGTGTCCCAGCGACACCCGATGGAGCGTGTTTGGTCTGGGCTGTTTGGTCATGCACAGGCGTGACGGAGGAAAGGCAAACAGATATTTTTTTTTTTTTTTTCATGGAAAGGAAGGCATATTCCATGCTTGAATAAATATAGTGTTCAGATCTCCCTCAGCTGCTGTCTAAAGCTTCAGGTCTCACAAAACACTTCTGTTCCTTGGTGGATCAGGCCCAGAGCCTCGAGGGTGTTTCAGCATTCGTGCTGCTGACATCCCCTGGCAAACAGCTTTTTAGATCTCTCAGGCGTGAACAGAGCCACCAAAACACAGGTGCTACTGCTCAGCACAGTCCCAGAGTTGCAGGAGCAAGTCTCAGACAAGTTGTGTCTGGATCTGAGCTTTGCTGGTACCTCACTGCACCTCAGTGCCCTGACTGCTCATCCCGTTCCCCTGTGGATGCTACTGCCCATCGACTTGTGATGGACCCATGTGTTCTCCTCTTTTCTGTGCCCTGAGGTGAGCCCTGATGCTGTAGCCCTTCAGCTGGAGAGCCTCAAGAAACACACAGCCAACTTGCAGCACTGGTAGGATCCCTGGGACCCAGTGGGATGCTCTGTCAAGACACCACTGAGCATTGATTGCCTTCACAGTCTGCTCTTTAATTTGCAGATTTTAAACTGCACCACTTGCAGCCCTGAGCAGTGAAGTTTCCCTGTCTAAGGGAAGCATTTTTGTTACACTGGTGAGCCCATTGCTCTGGTAGGAGAGAGGGACTGTGGATGGGCTGTCACTGAGTGCACCTGAAAGGCTGCTCTGAGCGCTCAGAGAGTGCCAAGAAGGGAGAGGATACGTTTTGGATGCCCCAGAGGTGGTGCCCTACATGCCCTGTCATGTTGCTCCTTCCCCCTCTCACACTCTCATGTACCAAATTTGTCTCCTCTGCACAACCTGGTAAGTCTCAGAGAAGTGTGAAAGTGCTGCTGAAACCAAAGGAAAATAATAACCATAGTGAGAAATTCTGGGTAGAAGACAGGTTTTTTTGAGGGCTCTGGTGTCTTCCAGAGCCCTGCTGTGATTTGTTTTTAATGCTGAATGTCTAGCCTTCTGTCTCATTTCACACAGCTCAGCTTCATCAATGCACTTGTGCAGCATCTCCCTCCCTCAGCCTCATCCACATGTTGTTTGTCTCCTCATTTATTTTCTGTTTCCCACTGTACAAGGGTGGCAGACACTCTTTACTCTCTGTTATAACTAAAATTGGGTGCAGTAGCTCCAACACACTTGTTGCTAAAGCCCAGCTGTGGTGGTACAGCTTTTCTGACAAGAGCAAAGAGGGTTTTCCCCAGCTGTCTCTGGGCTCCTGCAAATCTGACACATCCCTGGATGCAACCTAGAAATGGTTAAGGCATGAGCAAGCTGGAGTGCTGTGATTATCAAGCCAGCAGGAGTGGAGCTTTCTCTTCCCATTGCCAGTTGCTAGGCTTGGGACTCAGTGCCAGTGCTGTACAAGAGTTACCTCCTCTACCACCATCAATTCAATGTCTCTGAAAAAAGGTGTTGAACCCCTTCTCCCACAGGTACCAAGGTCTTCTGCAGATGGTAGGAAAAAAGGCCTTTTGGATGAGCAGAAGTACTTTATTTCTGTGATCCATAAATACATCCCAGCGTGGGGGATTTGCTCTCTTTGCTGTGTCATGGCCATGGGGGCTTTTTTTGGCGACTCCCAGTGTTGGCACGGAGGAGGAGGTGTCAGCAGCCCATAAGATCACAGGCAGGGAACGAGTGGGAAGCAGAATACGTGGGTGTAAATGTGAGCTTATCTCCTGCAGTGGCTGTTCCCCTCCCACCCCCACGCTCTGCTAGTTTTAATCATCTTAGGCCCATGCAAAAACTCTTCATACGTCAGGTGGGGGATGTTTGAGTAGCTGCATTACTGGAGCTGGAGAATCTAAACCCTTGCAGATGGGCTTTGGGGAGGCCTGGGGAAAGCCCTGTGGCGGATGGCTGCCCATGGCTGCACTGGCTGCTCCCAGGGTAGCTCCTGATCCCACCAACTATTCCATTTCCCCTCTGGTGACCCTGGAGCAACGCTGTGTTTCTCACCAGAATTTCATGTACTCCATGTTTGGACTCCCTGAGTTTCACCTATGACATCCTTCCTTAGTGGCCCATCACATTCTGTTCGGATGTGCTACACCCTTTGGGAAGGTTTTATTCATGCAACTGTGAGGAGGAGCCCTGGAGACTTTCTTATGCCACTTTCCTTTGCTAAGAGGGGGCATGGATGAAAGCTGTGTATGTGGCTCTTTGTATTGCAATGCACATTGGCTGGAAGGAGAACTTTACTAAAAGTAACGGTTTTTCATAAATTCTCTTGCTGTGTTTTCATCCCAGTCCTTTAACTGATCTGGACTTGATTATTCATGTAAAGCATGGCTAGTGCATACTCAGTTGATTTAACAAATCTTCCAGATCATCTGCAATTGTAATATTGCTCTAACCTCTGGTTTAATGTACTGATTATTATGGTATTGAAGCTTATTCTTGATTTGATGCTTTGATGCTTTCCTATCTGCCAGCATCTTTATCAGACAACAGATTCTATTTTAGATCTATTACCAGGTAATTATGGTCAAGGCATGTTGTTCTCCTTGTTACTTGGTGTTTGGAAGCATTAGGCAGGCAGGGAAAAGTACCATGATAGGTGCAGTAAAAATCACATTGCAGCACAGCTATGGCCTCCCAGATCCCTTCATCCAAGAGTTCCAGGGCTTCTGGTTCATTCTGTCCAAGTATCTTACCTAGCTACAGAGCAGGCTTCTGATAGACATGTCTGAGTTAAGCAGAGATAGGTAAGTGGTGAAGCTGCCCCAAATGTTGACACTGTACAGGGGAGAGAAGGTGGCACTGATCCTGTCATGGAAGTAGAGAGATGAATCACCAGGAGGTAAATAAACTGTCTGGTGAGGTCTGGGATGGCTGTTGGCCTGGATAATTTATGTCCTGTTGTGTGTTTAGTGCGGATAGGCTGTTTCAAAAGGTGTTTGCAGTGCTGTGTTTAAGTTCATTGTGCATTGCTGTGAAGGCAGCTTTATTAGGATGGATGTACTCACCAGCCACTAAGGGGGAATGAAGCAGAGCTCACTGCCATGAGTCCTTGCCTTTGTGCATGTACTGTGCAGCATTCCCATTACATAACAAAGACCTGCAGGAAATCACTGCCTTGGGCAGCACTTTGTGGAAAGCACAGCATAAGGACTTCGGCCGGAAACAAGCAGCTCTGTATTACATAGGATAGAAACAACCCCACAGATGCCAGAAGGCCGTGGCAGAGCAACTCCCCAGCTGCTGGTTAAAGTGTCTTGAGGGTTTGGGCTCCCCGGCTGTGCATGCCCACATCCACTGACACACTTGGAAAGGCTTCAGCAGGGAAGGCAGGCTGGGTGGTACAGGTGCTACCAGCCTTGACTTTCCCTGTCTGCTGCTGCATGTGAGCAGCAGCCACCTGCTTGGGCACATGCCAGGCACTAGGTGATGCTGTGCAGCGCAGCGAGCTGGGGGCAGCTTGAAGGCAGGAGTGAGGGCAGGGCAGGGCAGGGCTACCCTCACCTCACAGAGAAAGACAAATGATGCACCCCCATGCTCAGGCTTCACCAGAAGTGTTTTTTCCCTGAACAGAGAAACCTGAGCATGGCCAGCCAGTTTTCATCAAGGCCAAGAGCCACAGAGCAGATGTGGGAAACGTAGATTCAAGTCCCTCTCCTTCCCTGGGGCTACTCTGGGTCTTGTGGGGAGTTACCCAGGAACCCAAATGGTGGTGTTTCTCAGCAACTGCATCTGTACACATGTACTGCAGTGGGAAGCAGGAATTTGCTTCCATGGCAAATGCTCAGCCCCTCACTGCAGAGCAGCCCACGCTGCTCCTTTCTCACTGGAAATGTTACTGTTTGATTGGCATGAGAGAGGCATGAAACCACATCCACAGCACAGGCTGGGAGAGACCTTGTGAGCTGATGCAAAAGTCAGTGGCCTGGACAGACTTGGAGAGGGTCTCTGTTCTGCCCTTGCCAGGCAGTGGGAGGATTTGACCTTGATGGAGCTACACTCCATCCCCTAGGCTCTCTGTTACCAATGCATGAGGACTGCATGGGATCTGACTGGGCTGTTGGCAGAGGTTTGGGCTGACAGATTAGCAGATTAGCACATTGCTGTGCATTGCACCTGCTTCAGGCTGCCTACCCTAGAGTGTGCTGTTCCCTTTCAGAAGATGCTGCTGCTGCATCTACAGGATCCTGGACCTCCACTCCTGCCTCAGGCCTTGGCCATTGGGCATCAGCTGAGCTGAAGCTTTGGGTTTGGTGCCAAGCTTTATCCTCTCCTCTTTCTGTTGTCTTACTAGCTTCAATTTCTTAACCTCTCCACGGGTAAGCAGCTTTTTGGTGGCTATTTCTTGTCAAGTGCTGCTGCCAGCCACCTTGTCTCATTCCTGCTTCTTCATTTCATGGGCCAGATGATGAAGAGTCCTGCAGGTGACTCCTGCAGGAAGTCTGCAACCAGCTGAGACCTGCCATGAAGCACTAAAGGGCTGCTGTGTCCTTGGGCTGGGTTTGGGCATCCTACCATGCCCAGCACTGCCTGTACCCTCATTCCATGGGGAGGTATCTGTCAGGAAACTGTTCCCACTCAGACCAGCTCTGTGATGGCAGCCACGTGTGTGTGTGACTGCACCCCTTGGGGACAGAGAGGCTCAGGTGGGAGGAAAAGCAGTGAAGGCCCTACTAGCTGAGGATACAGGGGGAGGACATCGTGAGGGGCACCACAGCAGCTCTTCCATCCAAGGGGCGTCTTGAAGTGCCATGGACCTTATTCATGGAGTGGGGACCAGCAGAAGGCAGCCTGAGGACACAGCGCAGCAGCCTGAGGGGGCTGGGCAGGGTGCAAGGGGACTGTGACACAGGGCAGGACCAGCAACAACCTGCAGCACCCAGACTGAGCAGGTACCAATAGCCCTGGGCTGGGATCAAATGGCACCCCTTTTGGTTAGGGATGAGGGAAGCCCCAAGGGGAGGCCTATAACACCTACAAGTGCCCTCAGGGCTCTGGTACTTAATGCCTGAGTAAGGTTTGGTGGCCTCAATCCAAACAAAACTGCAGAAGAAAAGCTGTCCTGAGCAAGGGAAAGGCTCTCCACTCCTTGGCTCCTCAGCTGCTTCTGCATCCACTGCAAGCAGCAGCATCACACGTGTACTGAGCACTATTTCTGGAGACCGCATGGGCTGTGCTGCAGCTGCAAACCCCAGCACAGCCACACTGATCCATCCTGTCTGCTCAGAGCACAGTAATCCCACCACAGAGGACACCTTCTCCTCACCCTGAACCTACGCCATCCGGAGCTGTGCGGCCGGTGGTGTGACCACCCCGTGTGCAACCTGGGTCCCACAGGGCAGAGGTGACAACAGGAGCCCCATGAAGAAACGCTGAGGCAGCTTCTTCAAAGGTCACCCCAGTGGTTATGTATGCCAGAAAGGCTCAGATGTGCAACACAGCTGTGGCTGTGAGAAGAGGGGAAGTGTGCACTAAGCTGTGGCTGCTGTCAGACAAGCTGAGGAAACCAAAGCCTGGAGCAGACAAAGGGGCTCACGCGCTCTGTGGCACAGGAACCTCAACCATCAGCACTAGTCCCATGAATGCATGCAGCTATTAGAGATAAAAAACAGGGGAATGAAGGTGTTCAGCCACCACTCAGGCAAGCAGGTCTGCCTCATCACTGCTGTGAGGAGGGCAGTGCTTGGCTGGAAGCATTTGGATATGGAATACTTGTGTTCCATCTAACCCAGCACTGGTGTAATGATGGTGTAGAAGTGTCCCCAAAGCTGCATGGCCTCAGCGGCCTTGTCATCCTCTGCTAGAGAAAATGGGCACTGCTGAGGGCCATGGTGGTGCCCACAAGTAGGTGGCTAAAGTAGATGAGATGAGATGTCTCACCTTCAGTTAGAAGCTGTGCCCAGGTCTATGTCTCCACAACATACATCGCTGGAGCAGAGTGAGCTCTTCCAATCAGTGCTGAGTTCTCCATATTCTTTTAGTGTAAGATCAGATATAAATATCTATTTATTTTTAGTTTGAGTGGCAGCATAGCTCTGCTGCTTTCTGGTCTTGACACCACTGCTCTGTTGATCTCTGGCATCTATAAGTTCCCAGAGATTAAAAAGGGCATATCGTGAGGAAGAGCCCTTGGTGGTTAACAAATTGACAGCACAGAGATGCAGTAGCAAGGTCTGTAGCTTCTGAGTCTGCTTGCAGTCTGGCAGCCACAGCAGCTTCCCAAAACCGAGCATCTCTCGTGTGCTCAACCCTCAGCATTAAGCAGCTGTGAGTCATCCTCTGAAAAACGTTGAGGTATGGTTTAAAGCCCAGGTTTGTTTCTTTTAAGAATAAATTCTGGTCTCCTTTATGTACACTCTGGTATTTAACTTTTTATACATAACGTCACTAGAAACTTCTCCTTTTCAAGCCTCTTTCTTGCATTGCCATGCCCTTTCAGGATGAAGGGTTACCAGGAAGTGAATCAGGAGTCACCAGAAGTTCACAGGAGCACTGGGTATCCAGCTTAGTGCACCTGCAGTGCTCTGCTGAAGCCACTTGCAGAGTGATGCTCCCTGACCAGCTGCCTGCTGTGAGAGACTTTTTTACAAACTGTGACCTCAGTTTGCCCCCCAGTCCCAGCTCTCCAGCCTCCCCCCGGCCACATGCTGAGATGCTCACATCGTCTGTGCTGTGGGTTACAGGTGTGTGAGGCTCCTGCCCATAGATGATGCAGAGAAACACTGCTGTGAACCTTGGGGCTGCTGCTGGCCAGGCGGGAGCTCCAGGTGTGCCAACACAGGCTGGTGAGGCCATGAGTGGGAGGACTCATGATGGGGCAGGACATGGGCTGTTTCAGCTGTTTTTTCTCCAGCCATAGTAGAAAAGGCTGGAGTGGGAGTTGGACCGGGCTGGATCTCCAGGCTGGCTGCAGTCATTGTGCTGCATAACTGGGATGGATGCTGATGGCAGAGCTGCTGTCAGAAGCTCCTGCAGGAGCTCATCATGTCTGTGCAGTAACTCTCTGAAGTGTTCCCTGCCGGCCTTCCTTCAGCTCCTGCAGCAGCCAGCTTTAGCAGCCTTGCTAACAGCATCACAGCTGCTGATTCAGCAGTGGGCACCTACTGCCACCACCCCCTGCCCCTCAAAGTGACTGCTGAGGTGTTCACAGCTCCCAGTTTAACAAGTCCCCCAGTCCCAGCCTGCCTACTGTACATAATGGTTCCCAGTGCCCTTCTTGGGGAATGTGTTTTTCTGGTCCCACAACCTGCTCCTCTGAGGGAGGTGGCTCTGCTGATCACAAAAGCACTTCCCAAGGCTCAGTGGTCCTTCCTGTGCCATCCCATGGACCCTTAAAAATGCACATGGAAGAAGGGCAATGAGGCACAGGGGAGCCCCAAAGTCTCAGCAGAAATGTGATGCCTTGTTACAGACCAGCCCCTCTTAGTTTCTGATAAGATTTAGTGCTGCCCTGAAAACTGAGCTGCAGGTCTAAGCCCTGGGGAGCTGCCAACTGATCACATACCAAACTGTACCCAAGTCCCACCTACCCTCCTTGCCCACTGCCTCCCACCTTGCTGACAGGATGTGCGCCTGAGGGGAGACATCATTCCTGGTACCACTCATAGGGATCTTGTTAATGTTGGGGAAGGAAAAGCAGGGAATAGCATTTTACCCTCCTCCCCCCTAATTCTCTTCATGACTGAAAGGCCAGTGATCTGTATTCTTTGATCAGGTAGGTTGTGACTTCCTGGTATTCCAACGGGAACCAGAACTTTCAGGGGAAACATCAGCTGCCCCAGCACTGGTGACGACACAGATGATGGCACTTCTGTCCCCACAAGGTCTCCAGCAGCTTCAGCTCTGTGATGGAGGCTGTAACAGGCTCCTCTGTGGCTTTGCAAATGTCTTTCCTTCTCTGCAAAGCATCACAGTGCAAAGCACTGAAATGCAAAGTGGGAGGGTTGTTAGGTGGTGGAGAAAGGTATCCTTTAGCTAAAATCAGTGCTATCTGGCTCACTCCCTTCCCTCCAGGCTGCCCCCAGCTCCAGCCTGCTCGTGCTGTTGAGAAAGACACAGATTTCCTGAGGTGCCAGCCAGGTGCCTTAAGACCAGCTGACAGAAAGCCAAACCAAAATAAACCTGATGTAGCTGAATACTTTAATTTGCAGGAAGAGCTGAGCAGCAGCAGGCTGGTCTCCAGCTGAATCTTTCTTGCTGTATCAAGCATAAATTCATCAGGTATTCCATTTCCTGGGGAAAAAAAAAAAAGAGCAGAATAATTCTCAAAATAAAGAGTAGATCTATTTTTCCTTCTGACATGGTGAATGCAATTACCTAAGGCATGGGAGGCTGAGATAACTCGCTTATTCAGCCCCCATTCTCCAAAGAAACCATCATCATTCTGTCAGAAAAGGCTTTAAAACCCAATTCACATTCTGAATGCTAAAACGTTGCCACATACAGGAGCTGTCCTTATGATTTCCACGCACCAGCTGCAGCATCACAATCAAAACACACTCACGGACAGGACAGAGTTTGTTATTATCAGGGCCATATATGCCATACAAACTCCAGCAAGAGTTTGCTGACCCTTCTCCCAGTGCTGTTGGTATCTCTTTGTCTTTCAGGAGCAACTCTCAGCTAAGCAAAGCACAGTGGCCTCCTTTTGGCAGTATGTGAGCTGTGCTGGGGCTGGGAAAATGTGCAAGCTGTGTCTGTTTGGAGAGCTCAATGAAGGGAAGCCGTAAGCTTGTGTTTGGCCCCAAATTTAATTCCATTTAGGCTGTACCCTCCCACTTCTTCTGCCCTTACATAATGGGGAGTGGAGTAATGACTTTCAGCAATGCTCTTTGAGTGGCAGTGGTCCAATTTGGACTATATAATTTTTTTTTAAATGGTGAGGGGAGAGCAGGTTGGCAGAGGGGAGAAAGCGTCAGTTTGGTTTGTCTGCAATCCCTGTTTTGCTTTCAGAGCTTTAGAGGACAGACACGTTCTTCCATCTCCGCTAATCCTCCTCTGATACAGAGGATTTTCCTGCCATTAAATGATAGCTTGTGAGAAAAAAATGCCAACTTTTCAGAAACTGACTCGTATGGCTAATGGCAGCCTCATGAGCAGGAGGGAGCACACAGCCACTGCCTGGCCAGGTAAGGAATGCATCTGGATGATTTCTTATGGGAATTTTAGTTTCCACTATTTGATCCTAAGCTGGTTATGCTCCTCTGTACCAGTACCTATTTCCTGGGGAGGCAGCCAGTCTCTTTCTGTTAGTGATCTTTTCCCACCTCAGACAACAGGGACCTGCCCTTGGCGCAGCTGGTGGGAAGGATGTGGATGAGCTCCTGAAAAGCAGTGGCACAAAGCTGCAGGACTCCCTGAGAAGGTCAGTGGTGGAAGAAAGGTACTCACCAGGAAAGTGCTGGGGACCTCTTCATTTTGAAAGTGTGTGAGAGTAGAGCTTTTCCTTCATCTTTCTTTCTAAACATAGATCTTTTTGTTGAAAAATGGTGCAGGGAAGTGGCAGAGAACGAAACCTGTGTCTGTTCTTCCTATGTGCTTTTAGATCCCTCAAGTTTGCTTGCCAGACCTGAAATGCCACTAGGGAATAATCAAGGTAATGTTTGCCATCATTTTAAATGGTGAGTATACTCTTATTCTGCATTACTGTAGTGGATTAGACAGATCATTTGGAAAGGTGGTGGTTATAAACTCAATTATTGCAATCATTGTCTCTTTACCCTTGTTAAAACTCCACAAATTATTATTTCTTTTTAAATCTCTCATCTTACTTCCAAATACTGAATTACTGTAGTATTTAAAAGAGCAATAGAGGTCATTCCTGAGGGAGGTAGTAATTTTGTTTATTCCTTAATGTCACAAATATTTTTGACCTTACTGCTGTATTTCACCTATTTTCTTAAACATATTTCTTTTGAACACCGTCTGTATCAATGAGGTGGAAGCATCTTCCAGTTGCTGCCCTGTCAGTGAACACAGCATTAAAAGCAAAGAACATCTTTTTTGGGGGGAAAAAGAAGGGGAAGGAGTAAGGCAGGAAAGGTGGGAATGTTTCAGGCTATGTTGATCAGAGATCTGGCCAACAGGGGAGAGATGATCTCCTGTGCTCTGAGCTCTCCTAAGGTTTTGTTAAAGTTCAGGTTGTGGATTTTTTCCAACCCACTCTGCAAGAGAAAGAGGAAGAATTGTCACAAAGACTGCAGTGCTGAGGGGCTTCTCTGAGCTCCTACTGGTGGGGGGATATTTTCTCACTGGATTGTCTTTATGTGCTTCTTTCCACGTCCTGCACAATGCAAAGGGATACGCTTGTAAATAGAGACCTTAGAAGTCTGCTGTGAAATGACACCAGCAGAAGACAGAGGTTTGGCACTAAAAACCCTTGTGTACAAGGAAAGTCGGCTGGACATAGAAATCTCCTATATTGCCTGATTAGAGACCAAGCAGGGAGGGAAATGAGGGGATTTTGTTATCAGTAGGAGTGTGCACAGCTGCAGGTGGAGATCTTCTCTGAAGGCCAGAGCTGTGACTGAGCCTGGGGGAGCTGGAGCACTGAACTTGCTGTACATACATATGTCCTACATACCTGTAGGACAGCCTATGCACAAATGCCCCTCTGGATGTCACCCTGAGCCCATACAAAGCTCCTGTACCAGCAGCAACACTTGCATCCATCATTTTCCAGACAGCCACCTGCAGTTAGACATTTGGGAACAGGCAAATCCTTAATCTGTCTGGCCCTCAGTTTATGTAACTGCCTAACAAAAACAACATATGCCCCTGTTGGCAGACAGTGGGGTGGGCTGGTGCAAAGGGCAGGGAATGAGGCAGCTCCAGGGCAGGCTGCACAAAGAAAGAACAATCTGAGCCCAGTGTGTTCTCTCTGCCTCTGGCCCTTAGGGGGTTGCTCAGTTGTTGTCTACCCAGAGCCCTGAATGAAGGAGACTTTCCTTTAGCTGTGGCTTTTAGGTAAGAGCTGGGGGGAGGGAGAAGGAGAAAAGCAGAGAAACAAACAAAATGTTGACCTGTCTGAAATTCTTTCCAACTCTCCGAGTCCTTCACTGTCATTTATCCTTGAAGTGATACTGTTTTGCTAAATCTCCAGTCACAATTGTGTGGCCAGGCATGATGGGACCCAAATTTCAACGAAGAGGCCACAGTTAAAGTCCTTCTGGGATGCTCTCTCCCTGAATCCCTCTTGTATGTGCAGTGACCAGGATGATTTGAACAGAACCAGGCTTCAGTGGGGACCTGCCCAGCAACTGGTTTTCAAGTCTTCTGCTTGCAGAAGCCACAGCCAGTGCAAACTCCTAAATACAGTCCCGTGCATGTTGACTTTGAAAAGGATGGAAGAAAGGCAGAGCAATTGCAGCTCGAACTGTCATTTGTTTTATACATTAAAGCCTTAGGGACTTCAGAAATAAAAGCCTGACGCTTGCTGAAGCTGATGCTTCCTGGCACGTCACCTTACAAGTCTGTCTTAATAAAAATGCCCATCGGGAATCCAGCTGTAGTGGGCAAACACTGTGCTATAAACCAGCAGGGAGAGGCAGCCCAGCTGCTGGGAGCTTCCCACTCCAGACAGTCAGCAGGAGTGTGTGGGAAATCCTGGCTCTTGGAGCCAGGCATGACTGGAGAAGCAGCAGCAACATTATCCCAGCAGTGCTCTAATAAAGGTGTCTGTTTGTTAAGTTGTTGTATCTTTTTTTTTTTAGGAAAAAAACCCCAACAACAACTCCCTGAAGGATTATACTTGTGTGTGAGCCAATAAACTGCAGCAGAAAAACCAGTCAGGAGCAATAGCACCACTCTGTGCTAGTGACTACATGGAGTTTGCTGCTGTGGCTGCTCCTTTTGTTGAGTTGCAGACAGAAAATGCCTGGGACAGCAATTAAAAAATGGGGTCTTCCTTTAGGTCTTCCTCTCTAGTGACTTTATTTTCATAGATTCAGAGTACAGCTTGTGTTGGAAGGTTATTTCATTCCAGCCCCTCTGCCATGGTCAGGGACACCTCCCACTAGACCAGGTTGCTCCGGGCCCCATCAACCTGGCCTTGAACACTTTCAGGGATGGAGCATCCATAACTTCACTGGGCACTCTGTGCCACTGCCTCACCACCCTTACAGTAGAGAATTTCTTCCATATATCTAACCTAAATTTCCCCTCTTTAAGTGGTAAAAACCATTTTGCATTAAAAAAAAATTCATTTCACAGATGTTTTGTTGACTAGACATTTTTTCCTCACAAGAAGAGCCTGTCTATAGAGGCTCATGTCTCCCATTCCTTTGTTCTTTGACTTCTTTCCAAGATGTTTCTTCTCTTCCTTGTTGCATGCCCACCTGTATAGGAATAACTTGAAAAGAAACAGTAGCCCCACACCTCTCATGTCAGGCTGATTAAGGACAAAATGTCTTTTCCCATCAAAAAGGCACTATGGTGACTATCTTGAGAACTGACAAAACAATAAAAGCTGTGCTGGAGGTGCAGAGTATCTCATCTATGATGAGATCATGAAGCAAGTAGCTGAACAGTATCTCTTGTTTTCAGTCATGCTGTTCTGCCAGCACACAGTGGGAATGTGTTTTTAAACACTGTACTGCATCCTTCAGAACTGATAGTTCCCCTTCCAGTGCTGCGCTGGCTCTGGTGGAAAAACCTTAGGCTGAATGAACAAAGAAAAGAAAGAAGGAAAAATCATGAATTTAACACACTTCAGGCAATTAACTCATCTCCCGTGCTCACTGCCTGACACAGAATACACTGCCCTCCCCTTTTCTACACCCAGAAATACTGCAACCCACCCATAGCTGATGAACTCCAAAACATTTCTGCTGGCTCCCTGTCTGGACCATGTCCTCATCAGCCTGCAGGGAGACCAGCCACAAAGACACTGAGAAATACTAAAATCTAGATGAGTCCCCTTTTGGGGAGAGGAGTTAGTCAGACATGATGTTCCAGATGACATACATTCTCAGAGGGTTTAAAAGCTCCTGTAGAAGGTTTTTAGGAGTCTTTCACAAGTGCTCCTCAATCAGCTCTGGTGTACAGGTGGCAATCAGCCTGGCTGGAAGGGAGGCAAAGACAGCGTAATTTCTTTTTCCTGTGGTGATTAATATATTTGCTAACGGTGCATCCCTGTTCTCTCCTGCCACGCCTCCGTGGGAACGGCGCGTTCCTCTCCAGCAGTGATCCTTTGGGTCCCACACGTCCACGCAGGGTGGGCCTGTGTGCGGTCCTGCCCTCCCAACTGCGTGTGCACCCAGGAGAGGAGCTGCTCCGTCCTCTGTGATCGCGCCGGTCTGGGCCAGATCCCCAGCGAGTTCCCTTGCGAAGCCTCTTCTATCAACCTGGACAAAAACAGCATCAAGTTCCTCTCTGAGAGGGCCTTTGGGACCTTGCCTTCCCTCAAATCCCTGTCACTCAACCACAACAATATCTCCTTCATCACCCCAGGGGCTTTCAAGGGTCTGCCCAGCTTGACCGAGCTGAAGATGGCCCACAATGAGTACATTCGCTATCTCCACACGCGGACTTTCACCGCCCTCAGACGGCTGGTGAAGCTGGACCTGGCAGATTGCAACCTTTTCAACATCCCAGACAGGATCTTCATTGAGCTGCCTGCTCTGCAGGAGCTCTTCTGCTTCCAGAACAATTTCCGAAGGATCCCAGGTGCCATCAGGGGCATGGAAAACCTGACCCATGTTTACCTGGAGAGAAACAGGATTGAAGCAGTGGCCTATAACTCCCTGCAGGGCCTGAGCAAGCTGAAATACCTGAATCTGCAGGACAACAGAATAAATGTCATTCATGAGAGAGCTTTTCAGGGCTGTCAAAAGATGGAATACCTCTACCTGAATGACAATCTGATCAGCGAGCTTCCAGAAAACTCTTTTGATGGCCTGAGGCGCCTGAAGATGCTCAACCTGGGGGGGAATTTTCTCAGGAACATTTCCAACACCTGGTTCAGGGACCTAGGTGAGCTGGAGTTCCTCTACCTGGACCGTAACAGGATCAGCTACATCGAGGATGGGGCTTTTGAAAACCTCACCAGCTTGGTGGCATTGCACTTGAACAGCAACAACCTGACAACCCTGCCCTTCTCTGTCTTCGAGCCGGTGTATTTCCTC
Organism: Serilophus lunatus; assembly: GCA_013399895.1. NCBI lineage: Eukaryota > Metazoa > Chordata > Aves > Passeriformes > Eurylaimidae > Serilophus > Serilophus lunatus. Next base: position 969,552 of record VXBA01001641.1, on the reverse strand, counting down.
GGGCGGCTGTTCCTCTTCCGCAACCCCTGGGAGTGCGACTGCCGCATCGAGTGGCTGAAGGAGTGGATGGAGAATTACAGGCTTGTCAGGGACATTCCTTGTGCCTCCCCCTCCTCAGTAGCCGGGATTGACCTGATGGATGTGCTCTTTGAGAGGTCGCCGGAAGGTTACTGTCTCGACCCAGTGGAGCTAAACATCACGTCCGAGGGTCCCACCCCGAGTGAAGAGCCTTGGTCTACCACAGAGAGCAAGTTCAACAGCCTTATCTCCAAGCTCTTGCTCCAGATGGGCCTTCCCGAAGAGGTGGCAAACACCACTGAAGTCTACAGTAACACCACACAGCTGGATGGACAGACTGAAGGGGTTTCTTCTGGTCTGGGGCAAAACAGTATCAAGGCTGACTTCTCTTCTTTTTATCTCCTAGCACTTTTTACAGTGATTGTTTTGCAGTGCAAATAGTCCAAGGGCTGTGTGGACTGTGGCTCCTGCTTGAGCGTTTAGTCCTTGCACCTACTTAGTCATTAGGGAAAAGTTTGTATTGCGGGCCTCTGATACACAACTGACTCCAAACTCTTCCAGGCTGGGCTGGTTGGATCTGGCTTCAGATTTCCTGTGGGTCCCACTCTGGGTGAGAATCCTGCACTAGGGATTCTCAGAACCTCCTGGATGCTCACAGAGCTCTGTGGAAGATGAGCAGCAGTAAAGTTGAGTTTTGCCTTGAGGGATGTGATATTCCCTGTACCTCACCAGGATTTTGATGCTTTCTCTCTGCTATCCTGGCACAGGTGCAGGAGAACCAGATGGACCCATGTTTGCTAAAACATTCTTCTCTGAGGCAAAGCTACTTAAACTTAACAACATACTTACTCGAGTTCTTTCAATGTGTTGAATTTTATTCAATGAATATATTGTTTCAAAGAATATATTGTTTTTATTTGTAGATTATTTCATGGCATGACAGCAGGGGCAGGGCATGGTGATGACAAATACAACCAGGACCTACTAAATATTTTGTATTTCCACCACTAATGTATACCCCTAATACCATGTCATGTTATGCCATACTAACTAGCCAGGCCATCATTTTCTTTTATATGGCGTCTTATATGTTTTGTCTTTGAAATCTTCAATGAAAGCTGCTAATAGGACCAGAAAGAATTATAATGTTTTATGTATCAATGCACATCAATAAAGTAATTTGATATTTTGCTCACAAAAAAAGTTCAACTGCTCAATCCCCTCCCCCCCCTTTTTTTTAGATCTTTGAATAAATCTAGTGGGGTTTTTTGTAGGCTGTTCAAATGGGTGGGTGCACATGTCCTTTGATGGTCTGGAGCAAATGGAAAGCTATTTCTTGCAGCATAAATACTTTCACTTGGAACATTACTAATGTTTGTGTTGAGCAGCAACACTTCAACATATGCCTAATTTATAAATACACTAATGTGATATTTTATTAAACCATTATCCATGGCTTATCATACTAAAGTATACATGTTCATAAGATGCTATACAATATATACAATCCTTTATTACTACTAAAGTGACATGAAGTAGGAGTAAAACTGGAAATTAATTTAAAGAAACTATCAAACATTTTCCAAGTGCCCTTTTATTTCCTCATCCATGCCTTTTCATGACTAATTCACCATCAGTGTGGTTTCCACCCCTGCCCCAGCTTGGTCCCCATGGGTCCTGGAACAGCAGCAGCAGAGTGGGAGCTGCCCTGGGTCATGATTTGCTAAGGTGAGGGTTCAGTATGGACAACACGTGGCTAAACCCAACTGAGAGTAGTTGCTCTTGCCTCTGCCCCGCACACATCAGTGAGTACCCAAAATTGTATGCAAAGGACAGGCCAGCTGAGAATGGACTTTGGGCATAGAACAGTTGAAAAATGGCAGGTAATCTACAAATTCTTGCATGAGGACCTTTTCTTAGCTACTCCTGTGCCCTCTTACATCTGTGATTGTCTGGGAGAACCAGGAAAATAGATAAACTTTTTCAAGCAGAGCTCAGTGTGTCAGCAAAAGTGCCTTGGGTTGTGTCTGCTCATTCTGGCTGGGCCAGGCCAGGTGTGAGTGAGAGTTAATGCTGTCAGGATCAAGCATCACTCGCACCCAACAACCCCACAGGGGGTGCCACAGTCCATAGGGAAAAGCTCTGGATAAAGCCAGCATCAGCTGCTGTGCAAAATGGCTGTGAGCTCCTCAGCCTCTGGAGCAGCTGCTGCACGAAGCAGGGAAGCTGCTTTTCTGCTTGTGCAATTTTCCAGCAAAAAGATGGTATGTCCAGTGGCTTCAAGACATGTGTCTTGGGGCATTCTGTTTTGATCTGCAGCACTCTTTCAAAAAGATCTACTGCTTCCTAATTAGCAACAGAAATTTCCAGAGAAAAGCTGAATACAGGGAAAACCAAACCTTCCTGTCGCAGTGGCTCCTCAGTTATCTCTAGCTCAGCCACAGTTTCTCCAGGGAAGAAAAATGCCAGATGGTTTGATAAATGCCTATTTGACCTGTTCCATGAACTAAATTCAATGAGTTTGGATTTCCAGGCTATTTATGAATCCATTAATCTTCTTAAGTGCTAAATTCATCTGTGTATTATAAGAGGCTGTTTTTCAAACCCAGTAGAGCCCAATGCTGTAGAGGCGTATTAGGTTAAGGATGCCTTTACAGGAGCAGTATTTCATCCTGTCAGGGGAGGCTTATCAATAGGCTTGGCACAGATGGTAGGACACAAATGGTTGTATTTCACTTCCTATAAGTACAAATGCCTCATGAAGTGAATTGTTTTTATAACCCACATCTTTATTTTCTGTGCTGAAGTACATTAAAGCTGAAGATTGTCTTTGTTGAGTGGCTTTCAAGTCAATTAGTGCTTCAAAGATGCTTCTGTTTTATCTGCTGGAGGCACATCTGAACATGAAGCATCTTAAAATGTAGGATTTAGCAGAGATTGTGCTGTCAGGTGATGAACAAGAGGGCTTGTATATTGTACTTTACTGTGACAACAGGGCCAGTGACCTTGGGCATCAATGATTTAAACGTCTCTTGTAGTCAAATACGCAGTAGAAGCCCTAGAAAGCCTTCCCTGTAATACAGCTGTGGCTGCCTAGAAAGCACGTGGCTGGCACATCATGCTGTATGGAATGGGCTCTCAGCTTCCCCACAGTAACAGGGACAGACTTCAAGCTCTCCTGCTCTGAAATCCCGCTCTTCCCTCTGAGCTGAGAAATCATCAGTGTGTGTTTCCAGGGGCACAGAGCTTCTGGCATGTGAGCACTATAAATTGATTGGGAAGGGTCCTTGTGCCTGTGCTCTTGCCTTGCTCCCCTCTCCTCTGTGTTGCTCATCCCTTGAGACTCTCAGCTTGGACATGGCCTTCAGGATGCACTTCCCTGAAACAGAGCAGCTTTTTGGGAAAGACAGCGAGGTCTGGCTGAAAACTTCTGCCAAACCAGTGTCTAATTGGACTAATTACAAATATTTTCAGCCAAGTCCCATCTGAGAGGGTGATGTTCCCAATCCTGCCCCCAGCATTGGGTGCTGGGAATTTACTTGAAGCACAGGGAAAGCTTCTTATTAGACTAGAAGTGCCCAGTTCATTCATTCATGATTTTTTTCTAAGCTCTTAGTAGAGGGCTTGTTTCATGGGTAGGTGGCAATTCATAACTGTGTTTTTTGTTTTGAATCTGTGATTAAAACTCAAGTTGCATGAATAGTTTGGGATTTTTTTTCTTTTCTTTGTATTCTTGCTGCAAAACTGTGCTACAGCTGCAGATCACGCCCAGCTGAGAAGGCAGTTGCTGAGGGACTCATAAAGCAGGTTCTGACCTAGGAGGGTGCAGTGCTGCAGGGCCTGAGGCTGTCCTGGGGCAAGAGGGCAGCAGAAGGGAGAAATCACCAGTACAAGGAATATTTCATCACTGCTCTCTGCCACGTCATCTGCCTCACACCCTGACCCTACTCCCACAGGAATGCAAAGATGTAAAAGCACCATGGTGTGGTTGTGCTCACATCCCTCAGAGCATTGCTGTCTCTGGGGAGGGCAAACATTTAATAATCTGACAGGGTGAGCATTTCATGGATGTTCACATGGGTGTCTCTAAGTGGAGCCACTGATTCCTGCATGGGGGAGGATAATGTTCCAGCTTTCAGCCATGATATCCTTCCAGTAGTGTCCCAGGTTACAAAATCATCACCCTACAGACTCTGCATCGTTGCCCCAGGTCAGACAGCACTGGGCTAGGAAACCTTCCAAGAATTTTCCTTTTGTTTTGTTTTTAAAATCTGATGGGTTGGTTTTGGTTGCAGTAACTGCCTGTAAACTGAAAGGCAGAAAAAGTGGCTGAAAACTTCTGCCAAACCAGTGTCTATATGGACTAACTACAAATGTTTTCAGGCAAGTCCCACCTAGGAAGGTGGTGCTCCCAGTCCTGCCCTCAGAGTCAGGTGTTGAGAATTGACTGTTGGGAGCTGTAGGGAGGGATGGTCATGAGTTGCTTGATGTTAGGATACACATTCTGACTGAAGTTTGTTCAGGGAGCTGGTGTTCCCGGACTAAAGCATCAGAGATCCTGGGAGAAGACAACTTGTTTTAAGGTGTGGTACCTTGTAACACAGTGCTCTTCACTGCTAAAACTATTTTTTATGCTTTGTGACAGCTACTGTTAAATTAGAAGGGAGAATTTGTCATGAACCAAAAAAAAACAACCTCCCCCTCTCCCCCCCCAAAAACCCAATCTGATGCAAGACACACTGTAAGAATGTTACTCCAGCTCTGGATGGGTGAGATGGAGTTATGCTGGGAGCTCTGTAGGACATGCCTGTAGATGAGCAAACTTTGACTGTTGGCATAAATCTCTGAATAATATGTTTATCTTATGTTTATATGTTGCTTTGACTGAGGGCTGAATCACAGGCACAGGGATATTGGGAAGAGGTTTAGGGAGTCTTGGGCTTTGTGAGGGCAGAAAAGAGAACAAGCAAGGAGACACCAAGTCCCTGGTGGGGTGGGGATCTGATGGACTCACAGCAAACTCTGTCACAAAGGCAGGTGTGAAAATACACGTGGCTTGGTGAAGTTTTACTTCTGGGCTTTTGACAATGACAACAAAACTGTGAGTGCACAGTGTCAGGGGTAGGCAAATGGGTAAATGTGATAAATCAGTAACAGAGGACAACTAGCTGTGTGCACACAAATTGGGATGGAATTGGCTGTAGCAATTCCTCACTGTGCTGAATGATTCTGCCTCAGTGTGCTGTGACAATAAGAAATACATCAGACATTAAGTGGACAGGCACTTTCTTGATGTATGAGACTGGCAAAGGTCCAGAAGACAAAGTATAGAAATAAATGGTAAACTTGCAATCAGACAAAGCTGGTCATAAATATCTGTGCTGAAAAAGGAGATTGATTATTTTAATAGGCAAAAAGTAGCAGTGAATTTGAAGATGCAGATTTTTTTTTTTTTTGCCAGTAAAGCTTAAAGGAGGTGTTAGTGAATTCCAAATTACATGGAAGCTGGGTAATTTGGAGCAATATGATAGATACAATTGATATTGGCATATGTAAGGTAATAAATTAGAAGACACAACCTGAACTCTTCACAGGCCTGCCTGGGTCTAACCCTAACAAATTCTGTGGTAAGCTGGTAGATCAACTGACATCATAAACCAAACAAAATACTGTAGGTAACAGAGGCCAGGGTAGGGAAAACAGCAAATAATGCAATAGGCTATTATGCCTTTTACTAGTACATCCTCATCTGGAGTATGTCCAGCTTAAGGGTTACTACATCAAAAAAGACGTAGCAGCAACAAGGTTTGGTGGCAGAAGGGAATGAGATGAGTCATGGAACTAAGATTTCTCATTATCTGGGAGTGAAAAGACTGGCTTTGTTTGGGAGACACCTAGATGGTGGTAAGTCTTGTGGGAGCTACAAAGATGCCTTTGTCTCCTTTGAAAGCATCTGTGAGCAAGCCAGTTACCCAGTGCTGCAACATGGGCAGTGTGGGACACAAATGACCACAAATTCTAGGAGTGAGTGAAAGAACTCTGCTCTCTGCCACAGGACACAGTGACCTTCACCAGAGGATCCCCTGGGGATGTGGAAGTTGAATTTGATGCATAGAGCTTTTCTCCTTTCTTCCCCCTAGCTGTCACTTCTTAGAGGTGGTTTTCCGTGTTCTTGGCTCAGACCTTTTCTGTAGTGGGTCCTCCAGCAACTGCTGGCAAACATTACAATCACATCTTGATTGTGGATGCTGTGACACCTGATGTCCAGCTCAGGACACATCTGGCCCAGGGTTAACAGATCACAGAAGGCATTTATGCCAACATCCACCAATATAAATCACGATGTAGCCTTCGTACGATATATGGAAACAGCCTTCTTGAGAGGGAAATTTTCAGCTCAAGTCACTAAAATGGGACAAATCATAGAATCATAGAATGATTGGAAGGTATAGAATAGAAACCATAGAATGGTTTAGAGATCGTCTAGCACCTGCCATGGTCAGGGGCACCTTCCACTAGGTCAGGTTGCTCAAAGTCCCATCCAGCCTGGCCTTGAACACTTCCAGAAACAGGCATTCACAGCTTCCCTGGGCAGCCTGTTCCAGTGCCTCACCACCCTCAAAGTAAAGAATTTCTTCCTTATACCTGATCTAGACCCACTGTCTTTTGCTTTGAAGCCATTCCCCCTTGTCCAGTCATTACATACCCTCGTGAAAGGTCCCTCTCCAGTTCTCTTGGAGATCCTCTTCAGATGCTGGAAGACTACTATGAAGCCTACCCTTATGAAAAAAGTTTGTCAGGAAGAGTTTGGAAAACTGTGACAAAACAGCCAGAAGGCAGATGCAGGGACTGGGAGAAGGAGAGATGCAACTGGTCTCACACTGGAGAACAGAGTTGGAAAAACAACACCTCAAAGCTGCAAACTCAAAATAAACTACAAATTGCTACAAGCAACAAATATAAAACTACCTACACCCCACAGACTGGAAGGTCCTGAGTTTTAAGCTCTGTGAGCAGCTTCCTTGGCACAGTGAAGCCTTCCTGGTGAGTGCCTACCCTTACCCTTCTTCCAGTCCTGGGAATTTCTCAGTCTTTGGTCAATAGAATCACAGAATATTGTGAGTTGGAAGGGATCCCAGTGTAAGATCTTACACTGGATGCTGCCTGTGCAGCTCAGTATTAGAAGTCCTAGTTAGTATTTAACAGCTCTGGTTTAAGTAAACCTGCCTATTTTTTGAGCTGTAGATGCCACACCTGCATCTACACCACCTCCTGAAATCCAGATTTGAGGACCAAAGTTGCTGTGATAGGGTAAAATCTCTAATGAAACCCCAAGCTACCTCACATAGGTAGTGCCTGCAAATGCTGCTCAGGGGCTGGGAACTGTTCAGCCTCATTGTCAGCTTTAAGCACTGGAGGAATTGTTAATACCTGTATATTGAGGTATCATCTTGCAGCCTTACCGATGCTTGACACTAAAATGTGGTGTCAGGTCCTTATCCACGTGGCTCACAGCCTGTACAGATCACAAGTGGCAATGCAGAAGGGGATGTGTAGGAGGTGTGAAGTGACTTACCCTGTCTTGCACAGCAGATGATTCTTGGAGTCAAGCACAGCTCTCACGTTCCCAAACCAGCTGCTCTGTTTTTTGAGTCTTTGTCTATTTATTTTCTCTGTAGGCAACTTACTTTTGAGTTTGTTTATTCAATCCTATACTTTAATTTCTACTGGCAGGGACCTTAAAAATACAGATTGGGTTGTGTATGAACTCTTGAACAAAGCATGTGGGGGTTCAGGGATTTTCAAGTGACAAGAAATAAAAAGTCTGGTAATTAAGGTATCAGCTTAGACTGAGCAGCAATGTTACCTTTAAAGGGAGGATCTCATTGTTTTGTGGCTCCTGAAAGGTCCTTTCCAGTGTGCCAGGAACAGGGAAGTAGATAAGGACACCTCCAGTGATCTCTTATTTTTAAACTAATTCTTTTAATGATCAAAAGAAATAATTTAAAAACATATTAATGAAAATACCTGGTGAGACCAAAAATCAAAGCTTTTTGAATTATTTGGAGTTTTCCCAGAGCCTTCAAGGGATTAGTACCACACTGGAAGAGCACTCCAAATTACAGCCAGAGAGAAAACGTTGAGACCAGCAAGGCAGACACACAAGAAAGTTAAAGCTTTTTATTTTCTACCCAAAGTCTTGCTAATTTAAATTCAAAAATTGTAACAAGACAATGTCGGCTGAGTGGAACCCTCGGACTGCCAGCACTGAAACCCCCCAGAGGGTGACCCTGCTGAAATCAACAAGGTATTTTCCTGGAAGCAGGATGTCTCTCCTTTTCTTTCCTAACTCTTGGGAAACACCCCAAAAGCTTTATTGAAATGCTTGTTTCAACGAGTGGAAAACCAGAATATTTACTTTAGGGGAGTCCTCATGACTAGCTAACTTGTGAATTTTGGAGACAAAATTGAAATTTTGGTTTTTTATTCATTACAGAGTTAATTTGTATGCATTTTTTTCTAACAATAAATGAAAAAAAAAAAGTTTCCAAAGTTTTCATAATAAGCAGAAAACAAATTTGTGGAATTTATCTTCTTTCGCCTGCTGGGTAACTTCATAAATCTTTACTGATTTATTAGCCAATATTTTTGCTGGGTTGTGGTTTTGACATATAGCTGTTGCTTTTCTTATATCCATCCTAGTAAACAAAAAAAAATGCCTGTAAGGCAGAGTAAGGACACGCTTAGACATTGAAATTGTTGAATTTAGTGAAAAATGACTTAAGTTTTAAAAACTTAATTTCTGTGTAAGCCTGGGGTGGATTCTTCAGCATTCAGTAGTATGTGCTGTAATGTTGTTGTAACCTGTAATATTTACTGCTTATTAAGATAAAATATTCTATAAAACAATTAATTGCTCACGCACTCTACAGCTCTCTTTGGTTACAATGACATGGATCTTCAAAGACCTTTTGTAAGAATGATAATAAATAATACAGAGGCTTAAAAAACATTTTCTGGCTGGCAGGAAAATACACCTCAAAATCAGTTTTTCCAAAGATGGACCCAAGTATGAGGCAATTCTGCTATTTTGCATCTATTTAAATTTCTTTTCACTTGTTCAATGAATTAGTCCTGAAGCAGGTCTGGGCTTGGGTTGACACCATGAAGTTCTCTCCACTCTGCTGTGAATCTCTGTTAAAACCCTGGTCATGCTTTTGATAAATTCACTGGTTTTGTTAACTGTGACAGTCAGCACAATCACATTATCCCTGATATTTTCAGGATTTGCCCCATCACCTGACAATGTTTTGAAAAATAGTGAAGGTGAAGGCTCCATCTCTATAGCCAGACTCATGTTCCAGGTTTGAGGTGAGTTACACTGAAAATAAACAAATTCCTTCTTTCCTTGTGGGCGTTTCCTTTATGCAGACAGTAAAACCAGCAAGGGCTACTGATAAGGGAAAATTTGCACCTATTCCTTTGCTACTACTCAACATGAACTCTTTCAAGCATACAATGTGTAATGTGCTACTAGTTCAGTTATCTTCCACAACACAACCCCAGACTCAAGTTGTATATTAATCACAAGAACATGAACATATGGTAGAGATGTGGCCAGATTTAATGTTCTTTTACTGATCACCCCACAGCAGCTGCTAAGAGATACAGCAGGATGCATGGACATGCATAAACACTCCCTCCCTCCCATTATCTTTGCTTAGAAAGGTTTACATGAAAACTGATCAACTTTCTGTCCAAAGTTTTAACATTGAGAAACATATTGCTGAGGTAAGGATTATTTGTGCAGGTCTGGAAAAGAGACTTTTAAAAGCCTTTGAGGCTAAATTATAAGAAATCAAGAAGCTTCTGCACTTGCTTTAGTTCACCTTTCACAGAACTGAAGCAGGAAACTGCTAAAAATTCACTTAAGGGGAAGAAAACAAAAGTCACTATAGGTGCACTTACTGTGTGTACCAGCAAGTGAAAAAAAGACTCAAAACAATGTAAACATTTAAATGTTGGAAGCAGCTTGTCTATGGTTTATTTCCTGTTGCACAGGTATTTTAATTTATATGTGACTATTTGACACAATGTGCAGCAGTTTCCTTGGTAATATTTACAAATATCTCTTTGCTCATTAAAACTAATGAAGAAACTTGTCTGAGAGAAAGGTCTGAAAGAACATGCTTTAGATTAAGAAAGCAGAGTTTTTGTGGTGCCTGCTTGAGCTCATCTTCTGTCAATTTAGCTTATAAAAACAGATGACTTGTATTCAAGTCAGTTGAGATATGTATTTTCATGTATTTTCACAAATCCTCTTCTTCCAAGTATTTTAAAGCCCCAAACTGAGTTCTGACAGCCTTCATTAAAGATGTTCAGTACTATTTGCAGCAGAAGAGAATGGGACCAGAACTGTTTGCATTTAATATTCCAATATAGATTTGACGTGAGCTCTGGCAGCATTTACAAGCATTTGTTTAAATAGTAGCACTCTGAAATAATTTCCTTGCAGAAAAGAATAAAAACGGAACAAAAACTGGTTAGGCTATGCTTTAACTTTTCCTAATGGCTCTAATATCCAGTTCTTGGAAAATACACACCAGTTCAATGCTACTCGGGTGCAACATCTCATCCTCTATGCTGTGCTTTCCAAATCAACTGAGTAACCTTGTTAATGAAGCTTCTGAGGTAGGTAGTGATGTTTTCACTTAGCTCCTTGTGGCACAGCATTTTTCTTGACCCAAACCATAGAAAAACAAAACCAATGCTAAAACATATGTAAGAATTTAAGATTTGGTGGTGAGATTAAAAATATTCATCTGATTTTAAATAGATCCATGCTGTGCATTGCATGGCAGTGGCCAGGATTGTCTAAACTAGGTTACCTCTTCCATGCAATAATCTTACCACTCTGAGACATTGAATAACCTAGTGTACTTTTATTTAGTAAATGGAAGCAGAGGTTAATGAACATTTATTGGACCAACTTAACACCTTGAAATCACAGGCATCAGTCAGACTGAGAGGCAGCATACTGATAAAATCAAGTTTTCTTTACAAATCTAGGAGCCCCTGTACAAAAATAAAGTATAAAAGGGGCAAACAGAAACATTTGTTTCTTCCCAATCCCAGGGCTGCTTCTGAGGTCACATTCAGCATAAATTTAGAGAAGTCCAAGAGGCCTCTAAATTATGCAGTGATATTTACAGTACTAGGAGGACCCTTCTCCAGTTGGAGATTGAAAAAAAAAATAAAAAAGCTATAACATTAGCTCTGCACCTGCATGAGTCTTCCCTATGCAAGCAAAGCTTCCAGCTGAATTTATGGCAGCCTTTTGCCCTCTATGTAGCACACAGACAACAGAGACACTTCAGAAGGGTTTGGGGAGGGTGGGAGGATTGTGCAGAACGAGGAATCCTGGGCTTGCTCTGTGCTGAAATCTGCTCACTGAGCTCACTGGGTTGAGTGGATCAGCTGAACTTAAACCCTAGGGGAGGGGGTTCCATGTTAATCTTTTGCTGCTGAAGGTTCCTACAAGGAAAACAGTCTGTGGTAAAGAGGAGGCAGGACAGGACGCTAACTCATGTGCTTTACAGTTTTTGTCTCTTGATTAAAGGTTATACAGTGAGAATAAAAGTAACAAAGCTCCCCAAGTCAGTCTTTCTACTGTGTAATATTAACTGAATGGTAGCTCCACTTAAGAGAAGAAAAGCATATTAGTTACATTAAATCACTACTTATTGTCATCTACATAAGGCAGAAGCACCCTCTTGGGTCTTATGAATTTTCTTTCCTTACAAGCTAGATACACAGAAACTCCAAGAAATTCACATTAACAGAGTCAAAAGTATGTAGTTAAAACATTTATGGTGGACTATACTCGAATTATCAAAATTACTTTACCTGGTTAATGTCATAAACATTTGAGATGAAAAATATGTCACTGAAGTCAGATACCAATGCTCACCAGAGAAGTTTGTATTTCTAACATCAGAAACACTCCACTGCTTGATTTTCGGTAGGTCTTCCCATCTTTGTGCTTTACTGGGAAAAGAGGTAGTTCTGAGAGTGAATGAACCTTTGATGAGCTCAGCTAGTGTGTAATTCTACCATTGCAACAGCTGTTCCTACAGGACCACTGACTAAGGTTCATCCAGGACTAAAATGACACAGCACAACTACTTGAAAAATTACCTCTTACTCATTAAATTGTTCACAGTTTGCACTACCCCCTTCTTCAGGGGCTAAGTTCAGAACAGATGAGCACCTACTATTACTCTGATAGGTTCCCTCTTGCTTATGTGAGGCCCACACTGATAGTTTCTCATGGGTTAGTTACCACAAAACTACAAACTCCAAGGACTTGATTACAGTTCTTGTTTTGGGACACAGAACTGTCATTCCAGCTGGTTCAGCAGGTGGGGTAAAGTGACAGATCAAGCTCCCTTCTGCACTGTGGGCTGCAAGCCAGGCTGTGAATGCTGCTCAGAATGAACGCCCTGCCTGCCCTGGCTGGGTGGGAAGATGCCTGGCCAGACCTAGATTTCACCTATGGATTTTACAAGAAGAGAGATTTGACCACCTCACCTGCAGAAGGAATAGAAAGGAGAAAATTATCAACAGAACTATGATAAAGGTTCAGCCATGAGAACCTTTTCTGATTACACCCCAAACAATGGGAACAGTCCACAGATCAATTACAGCTGACAGTTCCACTTTGAGGAAAAGTCCTCCGAGAATATTGTATCATCTTAATATAAACACTAAACTTCATGCTATACAACAGCACAGCCAACCAAGCTCTGAAGTGAAGTCATTTTAATGAACAGTGTATTTCTGACACCTAAAAAGAGGTGGCAGTGTTTTCTTTCCTTAGCATTTCTAGAAAAAATGCAAATAACCTGGGCCAGCAACAGCATGAAGGGAAAAAAAGCGTCAGGCCAATACATGGTTACATTTTCTTACTTGGCTCTGCCCTAATTCTATCTTTGTTGAACCTGTGCTGGTCCAGGTGGATCAGAGCCCCGGAACAGTCAGCAGGTTGTGCCCTACAAAGGTTTCTCTTAACAGACTTTAAGACACTTTTTCTCACTACACGAGTCACTGGTTTGTTCTTCAAACTCCCTGTGATGAAATGAAGGACCCAAAAGCATTTAATTGTTGAACACATAAAAGGAAGTATATTTAAAATAAAAAAAATTGGTCAGACTGTAGAGTCAATTACCATTTTTAAAGGAATTTACAGGGCTGTTGTAGATGAGTCTTTTGGAATAGTCAGTTTATCGCAATGCCTAAACTGGTTTCTTCATTGCACAGTATTTTCTTTTAAAATGTGTGCATCTTTAAACAATTACATACATATTAAAAACCAGCATTTCTTTGCTTAAACTTAATTAAAACGTTAATACTCTCAGACAACACAGATCTGAAATGGTGAAACCAGTAATTGCCCCCTCCCACCTTACAACAAATTAAATTGAGACAAAATTACAAACACATTTCACTACATGATTATTATTAATAAAAATCAGTTTTTCTTTTTTTTTCTTTTTTTTTTTATAAAGTTGCCCAAAATGCAAGGGATGTGCATAGGTTTACAACTTAGTCAGAATAATAGTTTACTTTATTCCCTTGGGTACGTGTTCCCATGAACGGAATGTACTTTGCTGTAGATTACAGGTTTTATCAACACAGATACACCAACAGCATGAACGCTTGCGACTGTCCACATGCATTAAGAGTCAAGACCCAATTTCAAATTTCTAAAAGTTTTACAGAGTTCTTCAAAGAGACAGTATCACATTATCTGGATGTTACACAAAAGTACTTAAAAACGCTATCCTAGGAGGAAAAAAAAAAAAAAAAGCGAAAAAAAGGCCTTTAAAATTTATGAATTTGTTTCATAACCACTAGACTAATTACTTCAAATAAATAAAGGAAAGCAAAGTATTCCAATCCATAAAATCAGACTCTAAAAAGAATGTAGTGTTCCACCCCCAAGTTAAGATAACAGAATCATATTATTATTACTATTAAAATAGATTATAGAAAGCAGCATCTATTTTGTGCAGTTTTTAGGGGCCCTTGAAATAAAAAGCTATGATTTCCAAAAATATAACATTCCAAAGGACTGAATAATACATATATTTAAAGATACATTTTATTAAAGTTTAGGAGAAATGATTAAAAAAAAGATACTGTCTCTTTAAATTAGTGTTTAATCACTTTTTTTTCCCCCTCCTCCTATCTATTCGGACATGACAATAATTATATTTTAGGTCACACTACATCTAGGTAGTCTCTAGGGGCCAAGACCTGTTGACACAAGGTCAGTAACGAAGAGGTTTTCCATGTATGAGGTGGTTCCCAGTAATGACAGGTTGTTTTTTTCCTCAATTCTCTCATGCCTGGTTCTAGTAGACCCAGGAGACCGGGACCCACTGTGAGGCTGTACACACGAGCTCGATGGCTTCCTCCAGGTGCCTGATAGTCTCATCAATTTCATTGTTGATAATTGTTAGGTCAAAGTAGTGTGCATATGTTCTCTGTAAGATTTCAGACTCCTTCTGCAGGCGCTGAAGAGACTCGTCCTGTTCGGTGGGCAGGAAAGAAAACGGGAGAAAGAGAAGTTGGATCGTTTCGTGCTCTTCTGCAGCAGCTTCTCAACTGCTGATTACAGAGAAGGAAATGGGCAAAAAAGCCTTAGGGAGGTCTATGGGCTTTAGCTTCCCCACCTACATCTATGGGAATCACATGGGAGAAACAGCAGAATTTCCCTCTGGAAGCTGACATTCCAACAGCACTCAGTTATTGACATTACATGAGACAAAACACAACTCTAGTGTTAGAAAAGCAAGGCAGAGGATGGAAACTTGAAAAGCAGCACAGACACAAGTATCAGAGACCATATATGAATAAACTGTACAAAGTGCACAAATAAGAGCTACTGGGCCTATGTCCTGGTGAGAACACAAGAAACAGGGCATATTGTCAGGTATTGGCTGTTTCCAGTTTTGGTGAAGTTTTGTGTTCAACACCAATCTCCTGGGTCTACTTCCTGTAATAATCATTTACTGATGAGGGAGTTCTCACTCCTCTCTGGTTCCTATCTCAGAGCATGGCATTTCCAGCACTTCTTAGTGTAAGATCCAGCCAGTGACATCAGGCTGCTGCTCACCATGGCTTTGTGTCAATGTCCTTACAGAAACACCTGCATTTGACTTTGTGGGTGTCCTACAGGGCTCTGTTAGCGAGGTCTGTCTGCCTGAGGGAACTGAATTGCACAAGGCATCTTCATAGGGCTCTGCAGCAATTTTAAGTTTGAATTACCTTGCTTCAAATTCCCTTACAAATTAAAACCCCCCCACCATTTGATGTTTTCAGAGACCTTGAAACAGCCATAAGAAAGCAATCAAGTCCTTCCTGTCCCAAGGTTTGGGATGGATATGGTGCAAAATGACTCTTGCTGCTCTGTAGTATCTATAGGCTCACCCTAACTTGATCAATTAACTGGGCCACACTTTACTGAAAAGTTTTAGGTTGAAGGAAGGACAGACACAGTGCATGTAGTTTTTTTTACTAGAAATTACTCCGAGAACAGAATTTTATCTGGCTACTGCAACACACCCTCAGCTTTTTTATTTTTTTTCTATTTAAACTTCCCAAGAATTTGTAATTACAGTCACAATTCACAGTGGAACAACAGCTTTCAGGTCCTCTGAAGGGAACAAACTGCACTGAGATAGTTCTCCTTCCCTGTAGCAATGAAACCAGCCACTTCTGGAGGAGAAGTTCTGTACCAAAGTTACGGTTCTGCTTCTCTCCTGAAGCTGAAGCCTCAAATGGGGAGGGGGGGGTGTGATGTGGTGTTGCCTTCACTTGATAATCATAACAAATTTCATTCCAAGTTAGACAAATACTTCTCCCATGCACTTCTGTACATGGGATGTTCCTTGTATGGACCATTCTGCATCACCAGAAATGCCTGGAAGTTCCATAAATAATGGAAGTGGATGTATTGGCATGTACACTTAATTTATATTATTAACAAACAGATTGATATGGATCAATATTAGTATTAAACATCCTTGTGGAACATTTTATATGTACTAGTGTCTCAAAAAAACTAGTTAGGTAAACTTCCTCAGGGACATTCGTTTGTATCAGTTGAGCCTTTTCTTCTTAAATAAACCTACAAAGGAGAGTTAATAATCTGTCATGCAGAGTATTCTCAGTGCTTTAAACATAACCAGCTAAGATCAATTTTATATTTAAAGCCTGTCTTGTCAAAATCATGTTGCAGCTTGAAAAGAGTTTTAATCTCATGGCACAAGGGTAACAGTACCTGAAAAGCCCCTTGAAGCCTTAGAACTGGTAAATCTATATGTAGGTTTTTAATTGCTATTCAGATTTTTCATCAATGTTACTTTTACTTACAGGAATGATAATGAACTTTTCTCACTAGAGTATCTATCTATCTTGCTGTGACTGACAGTAAAATCTGAAAAAACTTACAGCCATGTCATCTTAAAAAAACCCTAAATGTTTCAAAAATTCAGTTAATTTTAATATATTCTGACTTATCTTCTCCTAGATCCAACTTTACTGGGATCAAAGTGGGCTGTATGTTGGAATATCTGAATTTCCTAGCCTGTTGCACATATGTTGTCTTTCATGTACTTTTAGGGGCAATAATAAGTTTGGAATAGACCATTACAGGAATTTTCAAATAGGTTCAAATTTTCCGAAGTTCTGCAAAAGGAAAAGAGATTTCAGTTCTTGATTTTTGTTTCATTCTGGGACCAAACTTCACCTGTGTTTGTGATGGAGCATATATCTGTACATTCATAGCCATGTCAGACTTGGCTGTTTCCTCTGTGCCTGTAAAGACTTAAATGCCAAAATTAATCTTCAGAGCTAACACTAAAATATATTTGCTGTACTTCCTCTCAATTTCTCAACTAAATTTTGAACAGTGAACATCCCAGACTATTTTCCCAAGAAGAATATTCTTCAGCAGTTGTGCTCTCAATAGTGTCAGGAAAGAAGATATTTATCAACATGTACAGCTTTCTACAGATAGACAAATAAATGGCCACAACTTCAGTAATTTAACATTTGTGAGCACAACATCTGCCTTTTCTTCTTCCCTCAGCTCTCATGCAATAGGCATTTTATGTGGGTCGAGTTGTAGTGTGTCCATTATTGGAACAGACTTTTCTTTCCTAATTCAGTTCACTTTCCTCATCTCGCCTCCACCATAGCTGGAAGGAGTGAAACATGGCTTTATCCATGAAATATCTCCTAAATAAAGGTCACTAGTGGTATCTTCAGTCTCTGAAGGCTGGGTTTTTTATCCTGAAAGTACATAGGACAATAACTGCCCCTTGTGACAGTCAAGCAGAGCTTGACAAATTACTAATAATCCTTTCTAAGGCCGTGGACAATGTATAAACACATCACCAGGCCTTTACCAATTTTGCTGCAACAGAAAGAAATTAATTTCATCAATTTAAACAACTGGTGGACTGCAAACTTTCTAAGAAGAATTCCTTTTACTCCTTGGCTGTAGGAAGGGAGAAAGCATAGCTAAAAGTTAGAAGAATTGGCTCAATAAAGATTTAGATCAAACAAGTGGAGCCTGTCAACTTCTCTCTGTTGCTGTCTGGGCAGTGGGAGGCAGGAAGCAGCTGGAGGAAAGAGGAACTACGCCAAAGTTTTCTGATATGTTCTCTCCTCAGTCTGTTTTAGCAAAACAATCATCTGATTTAAGATTCCCTTGTGATTAGAGAGGTGGGTGCGCTCTGGGAGATTTCCTGTGTGATTTAGATGGGTCTTGTGCTTTGTGGAATTGCTCACAGTGCATTTCTACATTCATTGGAAAGGACAATGTTTTGTCTCCTAACTCTTGCTGTGTGGGCCTTGATTATCAGAGATTTGGTGTTGTTTATGATAGGCTAAAGTGTCCCTACAGACATGTTTCAGATCAGGCCTCTCTGCTGATTTCACCACAAAGTTCAGAAGTACAGCTGTAAGAAATTTTACTCTATAGTCACTTTTTTACTAGGTAATAGCTAGTATTGTAGATAATTTAGGTAATTTAATAACTTAAAGTAGACAATTTCAGTGCAGATATCAAAAGTCATTATTACATTAAATTTTGACTCCAATGGCAAAAGTAATGTTGAGGGGGAACAAGCATGTCTACATTCTAGAACTACTGCAACAACCAGGACTACCTTGTCAGCCCCTAGCTGGTACTTACAGGCAGTTTTCTGCACCATTTTGGCAGCTATGTACAATTAGTACGAATGCAGGAAAATGAAAAGAAAAGCAAAGATGAAATTTAAGAAAACATAAAGGGGGGAAAAAAGGACAGTCATTTACAAAAGTGTTCTCAAAAAGTAAAATAAACAAGGCAGGGCAAGAGGATAAACAGAAAGGGACATTCATTATGCAAATGAACCAAAAAGGAAGCATGAACAGGAAATAGGAAACACACACTCCTCACCCTTGTTTGCTGCCTTGCAGGCTGCAAACACACAGACACAGTTTGCAAATCTCCTCTCATGCAGCCCAATAAACACTGGAAAGTGGGATGTGTCTTTGAATATAGTCTGTTGCTATTATTACTGCCTGCCCCTCCCTTTCCTTAAGTTTAATTGATTCATAAATTAGCAAGTTTTGTATGTGTGGCCTTGGTTCAGCAATTCATGTGCCTGGGTAAACCCTGTGTACCCAGACACTTTTGTGACAAGAACTTGAAATAAAGACAGAGTTTTACAGAGTGAACGCAAATATTTATAACATAATACTTCTACTAATATTTCTTTGGCATGAACAAGCATTTCCCCACCACTACTATAAAAGATACATTTCTGCCCTCTTCCCAGTGTATTATGGAAAACATTTTCTCCTCCATATGAACTGTCCCAAGTATCTCTGTTTTATATCCTCCAACTGGAAGACTAAAAGTTAAGTACCACTGGAAGATAAGTGAGGCCAAGGAAGACTATTTGGAAGCTGAGACACAGGTATGGAGGCAACAAAGCCAGGCAATAATATAATGTCACAGGGTAACTGGCTGCCTGAGTGCTGCTGAGAACACAGTGCTAGCCTGACACAGCCTAAGAATGATGCTATTTTTTTTAATTGTGCCATGCTATTTGCTTACACAAAGGTAAATTCAGTGTAGATTACAAAATTGTAGTATTTTATCAAGGTTGTACTGATTTACAGCATACAGCAACACCAGCAGTCAGATAAACTGTCACTTCACTAACATGGAAAACTGTGATGTTCTGAGAGATCCCTGTCATTACACTCTTGAACTGTACCAGTTAGGATTTGGGTCTGTAAGACAGGGAAATGACATAACTTAATGCTCTGAAAGTGAAAAGATCCTACTTCCCCCTCCAATCTTTCTTTCAAGATGTAAACTTTCACTGCTTGTTCTGGCATTGGTGCTTGTCAGAGTCTTTGTGAACTGCTTAAAAACTGAAAAAAATCCAATTTAGAGGCAAAGTAGCCCAATGAAGGATCATAGTGAACTCTTAGGATGCCTTAGCTGCCAGTAAAATTTGGCCAGCTTGAGGCGAAGATTTTTCACTCTCCATTTTCTATTTTAATAACCATTCAGGGCATTTGCATTTAAATATGTTTGTTTTGTTCCTTATTTTCCTGCAAGCCTCTGCATTGATATCATAATTTCATACTTATGACATTGTAATTACACTTCAGTAGAAGCAGGCTGTAGTGACAGGGCTTCTGACTTCATGTTTGGATGATCAAGGAGACATCTAGGAGATTTGGAACAGATTCCTGGCCAAATCCAATTGATTAAATACTTCAATATCATGGTTTAAAAAAGGCTGAGCAAATAAAGTGTTTGCAAAAATATTGTTTTTCCTGTTGTGAGCTAAATCCAGAATTGCTTGATATCATCTTTGAAATCAGTAGCAATCTCCTAAGTAGATATTCTATAAAACCTAAGTAGAAATGTATGTTATGGACCCCCATGAATAATTAGCACTATTTTCACTTTCCCTTTGGTCAAAGCTTCCAATTCTTAGAGAACAGTCATCAAAATTAATCAGTCTATTTCTAGTATGCAAAAGCTAAAGGTGGGATGACAGCAGAGTCCTGGACACCCATTTCTTCAGCTCAGAAATAAAAGAATATGTACTTTTACAATACAAGGAAACAACTAAAGATCCTGGTCTGCACATTTGAATCTCATCCTTAATTCTGTCTCTGATAGGACATCAGGTTGCAACATGCCATACCTCATTAATGCCTGGGGTAATTGTAGGTGCAGCAATAAAAACAACAAAAGGAGCAAACTCTGCAGTTCTCAGGACCTTCAATGCCTAGGTGAAAAAAAATAAATCAGATAATTTAGAGGAAACCACCAGCAATCAGTGTGAAGTAAGGTTAGTCACACAAGCAAAAGACATAAATTCATGATTTGCCAATGCTGGATTTGTTTTAGCTGGAGTCAAGACTTTAGTAACATAAACACTTAACTTTTTGTATTATTTTACATTTTTTGGTGATCAAAATGTGTATTTATCCTTAATTAAAGTGGGTTTATGAGACAGTAAAAGATTTAGCATTTTCAGAGAGGCTCTTGCCATACAGTCTCAAAGAGTGTTGAATTCTGTCTGCATTTAAACTTATTGATTAAACACCATAAAAAATTTAGTCATGCCATAAATAGGGAAAAGAGCCAACTGTGTTTTAGAATATTGATTAGAATATATTTTTTGTTTGACTTTTTCTACCTACTAACACTTTTTGATCATTATTTTCTTAAACACATGAAAATGTGATGTGATTAGTTTGAAGCTTTTAAAGTAAGCATGGCACTAAATGCAGCACCAATCCTCTGAACCAAACCTGTGCAAAAGAAAAGGGTTCTCATTAAAAGAGTTGTCTTAGTTATAATTAACCAAGTGACACAGAGGTCCCATATGTGGAACTCTGCTACTGATCTAGGCTGCACTGAAGTGTGCAGAGCAGTGAGCAAACATAACTCAGTTGAACTCGGAGGGATGAAAAAGATAAAGTAACACTACTAAAGGTCAGTCTTTTTGCTTCTTACACTGTCTTCTCCAAAATTTTTTCTTTTCATAGTAACCAACAAAACAAAAAACCACAATCCACCCTTTTCCCAAGCTAAAATGTTTTCATCTGTGCTGCTTGAAAACTAAATATCCCCTGTGCCAACCTCCCCTAAACATGTGACATTCAAGAAAGCTCGTATAACTTAAGAGTAGCCAAGGGAAAACAGGCAAATGGTTTAAGATAACCAGGAATAAGTCCACAGACAGGTTGGCCTTGATGAGCTGAGATGGATGAACGAGAAAGCTGCTTAGCAAAGACGCTTTCTAGACACATGCTGGAGGAAGTGTAGCAAAGGCAGCTGTTACCAAATGTAAATATACCCTAACAAAGATTAAAACAGCTTCTGAGCATTGTACTGCTTTTGAATAATGCATGTTGAAAAGGTTTATCAGGAGAGTTTGCTGCTAACAGCTGCTCCATTTGAAATAACTACAAATGCTGCTTTCCCTGAACACTGTTAAATGTGGGATTTTGTTTTTCAGAACAGCACCACATCAGCTCACTAGGAACTGTCCTAAATAATTTAGTCAGGTATCTTATTTCTGTTAGGAAATTCTTAAAAGAATTTGAACTTCTTGAATCCACTCACAATGAAGAAACAAAATAGCAAATTTAAACAGATAACACTGGTCATAATTTTGTCTTTCCTCCCAGAATATAAACATCATATTTGTCCATATTCAATGTTGTTCAAAATATGTAAACAGATTCCTGTGAATTGAAAGCAATGCCTGCATGGATGTTTCAAAGGAAACATAACAGAATTCTCCATTAAAGATTTTATACAATGAATAAACAAATTATTGGTGTTCCTTAAGAGCCTGATTTTTCTTCCTGCCCTCTTATGAAAAGTACACTGCCACAACACAGAAAGGAGTTTATAAAATAACAGCATTGATCTGGTCATTGTGAAAACAGGATAAATATCAGTAATTGACCACAAATGTCTGAGTGTCCTTAATGGTGATATGGAATCAAGAGTCAGAAGCAAGATTACCTTTTCATACAGCATTGAAATTTTTAAAAATAATATGGTAAAAATTGACATGGTAAGTAAATTTTTCAAGCTACAGTGGTTGCATACCAGGCTAAACTATGAATTGGTTTCTGCTGCATGTTCTTGTAACCAGACAATTACCAGAATACCTCTTCACAGATTGATACCTTGGTGATCCAAGGACTTTTGTTCCAAATTACTTTAGGCATTACTTGCCTAGTGTGCAATCAATACAAATAAATATATATCAATAAAATAAGGTTGAAGGATTTGTGATGAGTTCCATTTTTATATACTTCAACTTAGTTACCTGAGGTTCTACATCAAGTATTGCAATTAGTCCCTGCTCATGGATCTTTCGTATTGTTTCCAGTTTTGTCCCATACATTGCATCCTCATGGCTGCCATATTCCAAATATTCATTGTTTGATATATCCTGCATCATTTGGTCATGTGATACAAAGTAGTAATTTTTGCCATTTTCTTCATCTTTCTTTGGAGGTCGGGTTGTGTCTGAAAAAAGGAAATATTTTAGTACAGAAGCAATATTAAGCTTATAGATGGCTTTTTTGTTTTTTTTTTGTTTATCAGTACTTATTCACTGACAAACAACCTGTCAAATCTCATATAGAACAATGAAGGTGTGAGTTCAAGGTAGTCAGAATGACTGGCACTGGGAAAAGCAGAAATCTGAGAGATATGGGAAAAGCAGAAGAAGGGATGTAGAATAGGTAAAAAATAAAAAGGTAACAGAGGAAGAACAGATAAATAACCTTTACCTGATCAAGACTGTAAGACTGTATCAGCTGCTTTCAGCAGCAAAAAAGGCCAGATCTCAGTTTTTATAGTTTCTAAATAATTTAATTAACATCTCCATTTTATCCCATGGCCCAATCCTGTTCAACATATTCATCAAGGATCTGGATTTTGGGACAGAGTGTACCCTGGACATGGCCCTGGCCAACCATCTCTAAGTGGCCCTGCTTGGGCAGGGGTTTGGACCAGAAGACTTCCAGAAGTAGGGATCCCAACCATTCTGTGATTCTGTAGGCTCCTCTTTTCCCCACACATGCTAAATCCACTTCCTTCTCTTCTAATATTCCTTCACAAACTGCTTTACTCTCATATTTTTCTGTTATCATATTTATGTTGGTGACATATCTGAAACACCACATCTGTTCCCACTCTACTCCCTTTTCTTCCAACAACCCTATCATAATTTCAAAAAAGGTATCCAAAAATTGAACTCATCTTCTACTTTTACCTATTACTGTTCTGAGGATTAATTAGCGATGTTCTGAGGATTAATTAGCATATTTCAAAGATGAAAAGTTCTATAGAAACATTACAGATCATAGTTATTTTAAGAAATTCATGAACAATGGGTTATATAAACCATATAATATCACTATACTACTCACTGATGCCTTAGGTTTACTGAACTTAAGATACTCATAATTCTCCTAAATCCTCTTCTTTTCAACATTTTCCTTTTTTTACAGTGAAGTTCTTATAAGGTTTTCTTCTTATGAGTGTGAAAGTACAAGTCCAAAAAGTAGGTGAGGACCTGATTACTTGTGGACAAGAAAGATGAAAGCTACTTAGCAATAACACACTTTTTGAATGTATTACTTCTACAGACCTATGTGGTAAGGGAAGTATGGCCTACTAATCTTTTAAATTAACTACCATTGTGTGTGACATGACCTTTTCAATCAGGTTTTCAGTATGTAAGTAGTTTCTTCATAAAACTTTTCCAAAAACTCTCAAGGCTTATCTCAAAAGCTACCTACTCTACCATAGCTCTGTAGGAGAATGCAGAAAATGCCTCTCTTTACTCTTCTTATATAATTAAGTGAAACAATTTCAGTGCTTCCACAGAGCAGGAACCTAATGCAGGCAACCTAATGCCTGGTCATCATGGTACAGGCGAGTCCATTTTAATAGTATTTGAAGATAAAAACACCAGTTCAACTTCTCTCACCTCACAACAATACAGATAGTACCTGAGAGAGACTGTGTGCCAAGCATACTGTAAGACATTTATTAGGCTCTGATTTAGTTCTTTGTAATGGATATTTGCTGGGTTAACTGCTACCTTGCCCCCATACAAAGTTGTCTGTATTGATATTGAATAACAAAGGTACAATCTGCATCACATACTCCTGGCATCACACTTCTAACCCAGGGTTTTAGTGTCTAGGTATAAATGGTAGTGTGACAAACATTGCAGTTTCCCATTGCTGCTGGGGCGATCCAACACCTCACACTTTCAGAAGGGCCAAGTCTTTCTGTTTTCCTTCTGCTGGATGACTGGTCTCTGTCTCACTCCTTAGAGAGCATGAGGAACTTAGATCAGCAGCCAACTAACCCTTTTCCTATTCAAAATAGGTTTACAGACAAGTTCTTAAAAATAACACTTTTAGCAATAACAAAATCCTTATAGGTAGAAAATCACCTAAATGCAACTTAAAAATAAAGCACTAACAAGGTACAAAGAAAATTAAATTAATGCATAATAGTTATCAGTGTCACTTCTGAGCCATGTATGGTGTTTCTGAAGTCAGTCTGAAATAGAATGGACATTTAGGGACTGGATGCTCTTGCATCAGTATGCTCAGCTCAAGGAAAAAGGGTTAGTTTCCAATATAGGATAATGTAATAGGATATGCAACTCCCTACATGGTATTGATAGAGACTGTCATGAAGGGAATACAACCCTGTACTCTTTGTAACAACTCACTTTTAAGCAGTAGAATTAATTATGTTTTCTTCTCCTTACTGTATTCTCTGGAAACTTGAAATTACTTTAGTAATGCCAGCCCTTAAGACTAAGGTGTGAGAAGTAATTAAAACATTCAGGTAAGGTACACATTAAAGGTTTCATCTAAATCCAGTTTATATTTCTTCTCATGGGAATTATTCATAGCTAAAAATGAGAAATATTTTATCCTTCATTCTAAATTTAGAAATGTTTGACGTAGAAGCATGCTTAATAAGAAGTTTTGTGAATAATAAGAAAGATCTGATGTAAAGTGTTGCTATTTACTAGTCCTCCCTTTGAAAAAAGCAAAAGAAATATACCCAATCCTACCACAGCTCCCACCTTTAAGACAGGATTTGTCTCAGCAGAACTGAACACATGTAGTAGAACAATGGGTGTGTTGTCAAGGATGATACAAACAGTTTTTCAGCACACTGAGCATTGCTACTTACGAGGAATGGGGTAAGCAAATCTGTCCGGATGTTTTGTGATGAGTGTGTTTTTTATGTGTCTTCTTCCGACACCGTGGGCACCTAATCCACAACACAAAAATGATTTAGAAGATTTCCACCACGAGGGCTTCAAAACTATGCTTCTATGTGTAGAAAAAGAACTAAAAATTACCTAGTAAGACTAGTGTTTTCCTTTTGAAAGCTGGCA
Source organism: Serilophus lunatus (assembly GCA_013399895.1). NCBI lineage: Eukaryota > Metazoa > Chordata > Aves > Passeriformes > Eurylaimidae > Serilophus > Serilophus lunatus. The sequence continues at coordinate 943,984 of VXBA01001641.1, read as the reverse complement.
GCTTTACTACTTCTTCATATGTGACGAGATCTAATTGATCAAACACTAAAAACACAAAAGAAAGCCCCCAAGAGATGAGAAAAAAGGCATATTAAGAGTGACAATTAATTCTACAACAGATTATATTTTAGATTGCTAATACAAGGTAATATAGAAAATAAAACCATCCATTATGCAATTGTAACAAGAGTATTTATTTAAAAAAATTGTTAAGAGCAGTTACAAAGCTACTGAAACGCTCAGCAAAGTTTGCATGTCCTTTCATGCAGTATTCAGCAGATCACAAAAATTAGCTAAAACAGCATGCCATTCATGGTTGCATTCCTAAGAAAAATCTGTAGACAGTGACCAACATGAATACAATATGAGAACATCTATTTACATTGAAAATAGGGATACTTTCATAATAATGTTTTAAAAAGATCTATGAGAAGTGCATAGAGAAGAGTGTTAACATTTTGTGGTATTTATTCTTGCAAACCACCACCACCACCATTTAATTGTAATTAGAGTTCTCTTTAAACACACGTGATAGATAAATTGACATGCTTTTAAAACTTGTGACAGAATGAAGACTTTTAATGAAAAGTGATGGCATTACATAAAAGAATCTCCACCATATTTAGGGAAAAATTGTAAAAGCATTATTTCAGATATCATTTCAAGTGCAGTTGAAATCGGATGAATTCCATCATGTCTATCAATCTGTTGTCAATTGCCAAGGAATATAATGTTTGACAAATCTAGTTTTGTTCATTAAAAACAGCTTATTACTCCTGAGCCCAATAACACATCATCTCTGGTAACTCTTACAGAATTCTAACCAAAAAAAAAAAAAAAGCCAGGAGGCTGTTAATTATATTTGGAAAGATTACAGCAGTTTTAAGCAGAATAACGAACAAGAGTTTTCAGTTCTGTATTTTTGCATGCTATGAAAAGAAGGGAGGAGAAACTCCATTTAAACTATGGGATCTTTGAGTCTTTCCCAGCCTTAAGTGGTGTATTCACCTCAACTATATCTCATCCATCTTCTAGGCTGACTCTGGATAGATCCCTCTCCCCCATCCAAAACCCCTTAGGAAAGAAGGCAGTGGTGGGAGGTTTAGTTTGCTCCAGAAATCTCCAGCCACCAAGACCAGCATTAAGACCATGGAGCCTAACAGAAAGCACAAGCTCTTTGTACTAAAGTCCCAATTAAAGCAGCAAAGGATTTAACTTAATGTATTTCTTTTTATAGGGCAGATTTTTCAACCCTGGAGAAAAAGTACAACTACTTCAGTTTGGTCAAACAACAAATTAGTCAATTGACACACTCAACTGTTTAAGACCTTGAAAAGATACAGATATGAAAACTTCCTAGTCCATTTGAAGAATTTTGAATTTCATCCTAAAGAAGAATCTCTTTCAACCTTTCCCCAAATACTACAAACAAAAATTTAGTTATATTTTTCTTCCATTCCATAAACATGGAAATCTTACTACTGTCCTTTCAGTAACTTTACAATATTTATGCTACTTAATAATTAATTTCATATTAGAAAAGGTTGAAGTTCTACAACATGCTGAACAGCTTTACCATTCTAACCAAGCATATTTTTCCATCAAAAAATAACAGTAATTAAAAAATCCGTCTTTTATTTTTCTTCCTGAACAAAACCACGTTATGTTAGATACAAACAACAGGAACAAACAACAGAAATGACACATATTAGTGCCTTTATCACAAACTAGCAGTATGGAGAAGATGTGTCTCAGTCTACATGATTTAACTAATGATTGTAGGGTTTTCGAATGCAAAAGAAAAATGATATTTTTTTAAAAAATACACAAGATATGAGGAATACAGGGCACATTTAAAGACTGAACTTCAATGCTTCTGTTACTAGCTAATAAAGAAAAGGAGTTCTTTAAATGAAACAGTAAGAAGCAAATAAAGAGGCATTGTCACTTGACAGGTTACTTACATGCACAGAGGCCATTGGGAGTAAGACAGCATGAAAAATGTACAGGGGTCATTGAGATATGGCTTGTTATATAATAGTAAAATAAAAAGTATATGCACAAAATAAACTTTACCATGCAATAGTCTAAACACGAGGCAAATAAATCACATTAAGAAATGATAAACATATTTTATAAAAGCTTGGCAATTTTCTACATTATGCATAATATGAAGCATATGTTCTAAAGACTGTTCTTTTCTGAAGTCCTACAATAACATTTCAGTAAAATAAATAAAAAATATATCCAGATACCACTGCAGTGTATCTCTAGAGCATTTCTAAAAATGTCAGCAAATCTAATAACGAAATTTATTTCATTTTTTTCTGTGGGGTTTGGTGCAAAACGGATTTTAAACTGACAAAGCATATGATCATGAAATTGTCTCATACTCTACTATGAAGCATAGAGGAAAGAAAAAACAGGATTACATTTTTCTTGTAAAGAAGAATCTATTTGCTTCTAATTCTAAAAAGTAAATTAGTTGATCTCCTCTTTACTACATAAACTATGTCTGATTTGCAAAATAATCTCATTTCTAGTTCTGGTATTATCCCAATGTACCACAGCAGCTCTCAAATCATTGGCTGGTCACACAAATCTTAGTTGATTATGAGGTATTTTACTAGGTCATTTCCCAGCACCTCAGTTCAGTCTCACCCCCCAGACAAAAATAACAAGGAAGTCCAAATAGATTACACAATTTATTGAATTTTATACTAAGATATAAAAGAAATAAATTTATTGTCTTGTAAGAGCAACATTTTGACATTGATTATACTTTTTTTGGATCAAACAGAAGAAAAGATGTGGTTTCTATTCTGAGACAGATGCACTGAAGGCTTGCAAAGGCCAATGTTGGTGTATTTCTGACTAACAATGTGATAAATTAACCCAGACAAGAGAAATTCAATACCACCTTGATTAAACTCATGTGAGCATTTCAGTGAATCTCTTTATATCCTACATTTGGTGTCATTCCCTGGAATATTACTGGCATCACCTTGAGTACCTCAAGGACACTCAGACAAATAAACACTTCTAAGAGAAATTTTGACTCTAATCTGCACTTGCATTAAAAGGGGAAGTGCCATTCTGAAAAGAACAGGTTCTTTATGGTCATTATGATAATTTTTAATGTTCATATTTCTAATTTTTGACAAACACTGTGCTCTGATGTAAAGCACTGCTGTTGGCAAGCACTAAGGCAGGCAAACTGTGTGACTCAGTGCTGTCAACCTTCTCCAAAATGTCCTATATCAAGATAGGAAAATCTAGATTATTTTTCTTTCAGGAATGTAATTGATGCAAAGTCTTTGAGCTAGTTTTGCTCTTGAAGTATTGCCTGCCCTGCTCCTTCTCCTTTTGGGCTGTTTTTTAGTTATTCCAGTTTACAGCATGGCCTGCAAAGTTATACTGCCACAACTGAAGGCTGTGGGAATGAGTGTGGGAGCAATTGATAATACTTTGAAACCAGTATTATATTTATTTAGGTGATAAAATCCAGTTTATTCTCAACAGCTTTTGTAAGTTTATAATTATGAAAATGTGTTTGAGTGCTACTGCAATGAAGTGGAAACATTACAACAGCCAGAATGTTAAACCAGCAAAAAGAAGGAAACAGGTTAAAGCTTTCAGTCTCTGCTTGTGAGGGCTTTCAGGGTAACGAGTAATTTTATATTTAATTGTCAACCTCTTAAATCAGATGGTAAATTAAGAAGCATAAATGACAATTGCTGTTCTTTGACTTTCTTAAAATTCATCTTCAAATGACTTTTAAGGAAACATGAATTTTGTAGTAGTGATACATTATGAACTCTGATACTGTATACAGGTTGTGCAGGTGAAGAGAAGTGTGAAAATACGAATTTATACTGTTTAATTGGTGTCTTCAAGAATGCAACAAAAAAACCCCCCAGAAATTAATGCAGTATATAAAACATATTCATTGCACTGTTTGGAAAGGTATGTCTTTTGATTCTAATAAAACTCCCTGCAAGTCTCCAAAGAGACCACAACAACACAAATGTCACAGTAAGTGATATCAATGCAAAGTAATAAAAAGTGTTGAAAAGCTGTTTCAACACACTGAGTATTTTATATTAAAAGAAGAGGAAAACTAAATTCTGCTCATGAATGAAGGAGTCTTCCTTCTTTAATGCCAAAGCTAATGAATTTCGCTTGGCAAGGATCTCTTACACTACACTTCACTTCCAAAATTTTCTAAAACAACTAATTTTTTCATCAGTCTAAACAGAAAACCAAAATTCAGGATTTAGGCAGAAATCACTTCAAGAAGGATAAATTTCAACAACTTGTTCTATTTGGTAACTGCAAATAATGCACTGACTGCAATGGCTGTTATTCCACTTCCCACTGTAATGCTTCAAAAAAAATGCACTTTCTTGATGTTTTCACATATATAATCCATGACTATAAACACATATTAACAAGGATGCTACAGAGAGGTCTTCTGTGTAGTGCAGTTATACAGATTGCAAAAATCATATCTTGCTGGTTTCTAGTGCTCCTTTAAACACAAACCCTCAAACAATCTAAGCCTATATTAGGATGTATTAAGATGCATTGATTTTGTGGCAGCTTGCCTATCACTGATTAAGCTCTATGATAACAAAATATATAGTAATAAGTAAGCATAGTAATGTTGGCATAATTAGAATTTTACTTATATTTTCCTAAGCAACTCATTAGGTTTATATAACAATGCCAAGTGAACAATTAATGGCAAAGTTTAAACTGCAAAAAATGTAACCTGTTAAAGATACCTGCATTTTTTGTTATTTCATACCTGCATTGTGCTTTGCCAAATATTTGTCTTTGTACTGCTTTTTTTTCTTTCCAAACCAAGTACAGCTGGCCTGTTGCTCCTGTTTGGTCTTCTCCATGGCAATGCAAGCAACTCGCCTGGCATATGGAAGAGAAAAAAAAAATTATTGTATTCAAGCTGTTTTAAAAAGCTGCACAGAATGCATTAGAAAAATAAGACTTGTTTTATAGAACAAGAATACAGTAAAACTTTTAAAACCCTTTTTTTTATGACATAAAAGCACTTATATACAGAGGTATTTTGATTTAAAGAATATCTTTTTAGAGATAGACCACGAGAGCTCACAGATCAAGTGAGCATGGGAGGGAGGGGCAGCTCCTGAAATGGCTGTAGAACTTTGCAGCAGATCAGAGTGAAAGAGCAACAGACCTGAAAAGACCACCAGAGTCTACATTACTTCAGAGCAGGTGTTGTGTTGTGGGACTGTTTTGAGGTCGACTTTAGGATGAAGTATTGCAGGTGACTGCTGCAATTCACCTCCCTTTTGTCTGCTCTACCCCTATTTCTCTTTTAGCAAAATCTCCTTTGGCTAATCCAGATGGCACAGGTGGTGTATGAAATATTTTTGGTGACATTATCCATTACTGATAAGCTTTATTGACTTATGGCCATAGCTTCCATGGCCCAGGACTTGCTTGCCAGAATTTGTGCTGGTACACATAAAATTCTTACTAAACAGCTTCTGCAAGAGGTTGTTTGAAGGCTTTGCATTGCTTTTGTGGTACTCAGTACCATTGCTGCCCACTGAACCTGTCATTCAGGACTCTTTGCACTGTGATTTTGTTTTGTTTTTTGACTTCCATATGAAAAATGAAAATGAAGGAAAACCCCAAAAGTCCCTCAATAACTTTTCTGCTTGTTATCTTGCTAAAACCTTATTTTCCTGCAACACATGTAAGCAGTACTAATGAAAACACTGTTTAGAAGCTGAAAGAGAAATTAATTTGACCTTCTTATGTAAACAATTTGTACTTAGCCATCTTCAATCTTAATTTCCTATAGTATATCAGAAAGCACATGTTTACTAACACCAGTGTTTATTTTTCTAATATAACCACACCTATGATATTGCATGTAGCTCTACTGCTATGCATATACAAGAAAAAAAAAATCAATACTACAAAAGAGGCAATACACATCTCAAAAAAAAGAAAAAATCAAAAACTAGCTACACAACAATGAAAAGCATGAAAGACAGAAATAAAAGCAAAGCTAAATTCATTTTTTATAGAAAACTTAAGTCATACCATTCTTGAAGTTCAGGAGAAGGAATAAGACCTGCAGTACCATTTTTGGAGTTCTCAAGTTTACCCTGCCACCAGTTATGATCATCTTTGCTAATGATTTGGATAATATCACCAACTCGGAATCTGATGCCAGCTTCTTTGCAAGGAATGAGGTCATCCTTTGCTGGATCATATTCAAATTGTGCTCTTACATATATCTATAAAAAAAGAGTTTATGAAAGACACTGCAATATTATTACTGGCATGGCATTAAGAGTAACAGGTGAAAAACTGGTCTTTGAATGCAGCTACTGGTTGCAACAAGCAAAGGAAGAAACAGAATGGCAAAAGCATGTGGTAGTTGAAAATGAAAAAGAACAACCTCCCCAGCAAACAATGGAGACATATGATGGTATTTTGAAAGCTCATGGCCTCTACATAACTGTAAAATCTGAATAGCAAAAATGTAATAAACTGACGGAGTCACTCAAATCAGTATTAACTATTACAAATCATTACAGACTATAAGCCAGCAGTTTACTACAACTGTATTTTCCAAACAAAGTCCCATGATGTGTTTTAAAAATTTGTATGACAGGAGATTTTATTGGACAGCACACTAGTGATCTTTAGTATGCACATTGAAAATTTTTGAGATTTAGGACATAAAAAATACCTTTTTAAAATATTAGATTGGGAGTCCTGTATTGCACCTATCACATAATTACTTGGGAGGAACCTGGGAATTCTCTGAATGGATTTTTCTGTGAAAGTCTACTTCCCTACAAATGAAACTAATTTCAGTAGGTTATTCTGTAAGGAACATTAACAGAAAGAATTCAGAATCTGACTTCGCAATCTAAAATAATATACGAATCCTTTCTGTGTCTGTTAGTGATGTTTCAACCCTAGAAAATAAAAATATAAGTGATCTCCAATTTTGGTTGCTAATTACAGGCTTGATGCAGCCAAAGGATCTTAAAATCAAAATTAAATGTCATGCCCTAGATAGGCAATTTCTACAGTTTATGAACTTGAAACATTACTCTACAGCATCGTAGGTAGCCTTGCATACACATGCTGCTCATTTTCTTATTAAGAATTGACCAGATTTTAAAAACCCCAACAATTACACTGCAAAGTAATACTCTTTGTATAAACTTTTCACTTTTCAACTTTTCTCAAACTTTGCTACAAAAATAGCTGTAACTATGCAGTGTTAGAACTATTCCTGGCACTTAAAAAAATTCTACAGTAATCCAATCTGCAACCCAACATATGAATAAATTAACTTAAAATGGCTAATCACTTCTATCTGACGTATTTTTATTGGTTTACAGTGAGAACATTACATGATAATACAAATATAGAACTCAACTTTTAATACACTAAATCTGACTCTTGTTCTGCTGTGCACTGAGTGTGTGAGTTTAGACAAGCAACCCAATTTCTTTTGATTACCTAAAAAATAGGATATTTTGAAACCAATTTTGTTCACTTAGTAATTTGTTTTCCATGTTGTAATCAGTATTGAACCAATCCCTTATTTTAACTCAACCTTATCAAATGCAGGTTTAGAGACATCAGCAGTACTTTTACCATCCAGAAGCTTCCTTGCTTTTCAAGTCTCTGCTCCAGTTTGAGATACTATTCACCATATATTGGCAGTTCACGAAACATATACTTCCTTACAGATAAAAATGTATCTGTTATTCAAGCCCTAAATGTCTTCAGGGATGACAAAGTACCAGAAAAACAAACTGGTTAAATGGGAAAGAGTCTTGAAAAAAACAAGTAGGTATAAATGTGTGAGAAACACCATCATTTGATATTGCCTTAAATAAAGTCTCTTCTCCTGGGAAAAATACCCTGTGAGAAGCAAATGCAAATCTAACACAACAGCTTGGAAGGTCTTTAATGGAGCCTTTCCAGATTTACATTCAGGCAGCTAGAATCTTCAGAAGGCAATGGAAAGTTGAAAGACATATACAGCTGTAAACTTTAAAAATGGAAAATGAATTGAGAGCAATCCATTCTTAACCAGATAGCAGTATAAAAAGACTTTGAAAGCCAAGAGATAATGTAGTTAATTGACTTTTTGAATGGAATTTCAAGAGTTATTATTAAAATTCTTGGTAGAGAAAGAGGTTGAGATTCAGTTAAGATTCAGAGGCAGATTCTAGAAAGACTGGAGCAGTCATATATAACTGGAGCAGTTACTGAAGATGATGCACAAATCATTTGAGTGTATGTGTTTATTTGGAGGCTGATGTAAAAAAAAATAAATTCTTAAAATTGCAATGAGAACGATAGGGAATCCTCTGCAAAGCCCTTAGGGACTTTCTGGGAATTCTCTGGAGAGGGAAGATCTTTCTTTGGTACGTGATGACATGCACTACCATCAGGTCAAGGTAACAAAGTTAAGGGAGGTTACTAGGTTTTAGTACTGAAAATGTAAGAGGCCACCTTCAGACTTGTCAAATCTTAACAGCAACTGTCCTTAATGTTTCTCTCTGAGGAGCTTTGTTAATATTAATTATTAGTTATAGACCAACTCAAGCTTTAGAATCTGTGTCAGTACAATGTTTTAGAGAAGAGTATTAGATATTTGCCCTATTAGTTTCCATTTAATCTAAAATATAAATTTGTGCTTTCCTCTAACATAAACACCTGCACAGGTCACTGCACAACAGTAAGTCTATTAATACATCTTGAACTTAAACAACATCCCCAGCTAAATTTACAATCATTTTGTAATGCTCACACATAATGGACACATGAAAAAAAAGCTATTTTGAATTAGCCATGAACAAATGAGTTAAAAAGAAAAATGAAAAAATGGAACAAATTTTCCAAGCTTAAATGTTTTAGTCCAGCACATACAGAATATGAAGGGGAAGATGATAAGCAAGAATGTTTACTAGCTACTAAGTTTACAAAAATTCCCATGGAGGATTATCTATTCACCTGTCGTCCTTTTGGTTGTGTTGTCGATGGCAAGTCCTGCAGAATAAAGTCAACCCAGGAGAAGAAATTTTCATTTTAATTTTAAGGGTACACAACACCATTTGTTAGTGATTCATACTACATTACAGTAAAATGCTAAGTTAGACAAAAGTAAAAAGCATTGACCCATGTTTAGAAATTTTATTTTTCTTAAAGAAAAATCAAACCCAGGCTGTTTAGCAGCAAGCTGAAGAAAGCAGGTAAAAAGTTTAAGCAGATAAAGAATGTGCTTTTTAATAAATAATTCAGCATCTTCAACACAAAAGCACCATCAAGTGAAAGAGGCTCTTTATGTGAATGCCTTTTCCACTTAATACCTAAGTCTTGCTTTTAAAAGAGAAAAGAGGCTATTCTAAATATTAAACCCCTTATTATTAAAAATGTATAATGTGATTAATTGTGCTGAGAATTAAGATTGTAACTACTAATCATGTTAAAAATTCAATTTAATCCACAAAAATTCCTTAAATTTTTCATCTGCACAATTATTTTTCATTCTACTAATTAATGAGCACTTTACCTTGTGGCAAATAATTTCTAAGCTCTAGTAGCTAAAGAAGTAGTTACTCAGTTTTCGTTTTATTTTGTTTTTAGCTTGTCCCATGAACTCATGAATTTGACAGCACTCACTGAAGGAACTTGGGTGTAGTTACTACATCAGTGCAAACAAATGACAAATGATAAACAACATGAATTTCAACATTAATGTATTTTAGGAAAAAAACAAGAGATCGACAGCACCCTTCTATCTGAATACATAGAAAACAGAAGTACTTTGTGTTAAAGATGTGATGGTAATAGCTTGGTTTGTAGTGCAGTTTAAAGCCACTTCCTTTTGCTTTCCATATCCAGGCAAGGCTCATGTTTCACACAGTATGTGCACGTACCACGACAGCAGAGAGCACACCAATTCCTTAACTCAGATAGCGGAAACCAGTACATGTTCCAGAGGGCTCTCAAAACACAAAACTTAAAAAAAAAAAGGATCTAAAGTGTCTCAGAATACCAACTGCACAGTTATTCCCTCTTTGAACACTGCTTCCAAAGACCAGGATGGAAATAAAACTTCCACTTTAAACCTCTGCTTAGTTTTGAGGAAACTGCTGACAATGATTTAAGGATGACTGAAGTGTCACAGTACAGTTACCAACATTTAATTCACTATATGGCTTTTAATGAGAAGAATATGTTGGAAATAACCCTTAAATAAAAAAAAAAAAGGAAAACGGGGAGTTGCATATGTAATAACCTCGGTTCTATCATCAGGACAAAATTTTCCACTGACCACACGATAAGTATCACAGTAATGGCAGATGAGCACCAACAAAACTTTCACAGTTTCTCTGTGTGGAACTGGAAGTCTTACCGAAACAGAATTGTTAGTGCTGCTATGACCATTAGCTGGGGACTGTCTGGATGTAGAGGGGGAATCTCTCTGAAATAAGACACAAGGTTCATTAACAACACAACACTATCACAGGAACACAGATATATTTCAAAGAACAGTTACATCCACAGCCTTACAACCATTTTCTTAGCAGCTTCATTTGTGAAAAATGCTGTAAATCTGAAAACCTTTCCCATACTTTAAAAATTCAGGTTTGACATTTTGATATATCTGAGGTAGTAACTATTTTTGGTTTGCCTTAGCAATCAAACAGCTTTTTAATTATTGATATCTGGGACTTCTGAGATCTCATATGGCTGACAATGCTCCTGCCCTTTAGTCATTCAACAGTCTGTATTAAAGGTAAGTACCTGAAAGCTATATGCTTAATAATAGTTAGATTAAAATGAGGCTCACATTCTGTTTTAAAGGTGTTTTTTTAATATTTTTTCAGCTATCTGGTGGTTGTCAGTGTTTTGTCAGTCTCCACTCTGCAAGATGCACCTCCTGAAAAGGAAGCTGGATACCCTCTTTTCCCTTCTAATCCATTTTACAGCACATTGAGGGTTTTTATCTCCAACATTTTTATGGGCTTTAAAGCATATAACACTTAAAAAAAGCCAGTTCTCTTGACTCAGTCTACCAATGTGTTCCCACACTTCAGTGAGGAGACAGCAGACACAGGGTGCATACTGGGAAATTCTACAGGAAGGATAATAGGAATTTCTCACTGGAGAAGGAAGGAAAGGAAACTTGTAGAGCCATCACATGCCATTTTGATTGTATAGTACTTAATTCCATAAGGTCAGGTAGGTCTCTTCCAGAAATAAAACAATTCACTCATACATTGTGAAAGAAATAAAAATCCCTTTTATCCTCAAAGGAATTTTGGAATATAATATTCCATGTCAGAGGTCAGTTTAGGAATGTCTGGTCATTTTGCATAACTTGAAGCACAGCAGACAAAAAGGGCTAAAAAAACTTTCAAAGCAAACAAAGTTAACCCTGACACGTTTTATGAATACAAGTGCCCTTGTGAACAACATTAACCAAGGAAATTTCCTCTACTGATATTCTCAAACTTATACTAATTATGAGACAGCACTCATAGCTATTTTAAAGCATCAAGAAAAGCTAAAATGACAGGCAGTACTTTATCCCTCTTGGTACCTGTACATTTGATGTGTGACAAACTCATGTAGAACTTCTGCACTTTTTTGTGGACTCATCAGACATGATTTCACAGACAGTTCCATATGTATCCATGTAGATACTTGTTTTGATTTGAACACAGCTGAGGACAGATAACTAAGTGGCTGTAAAGTCATTGTGGTTCAAAGTATGTAGGTTTATATATTTCTGCTACTTTCAAAAGAACAAAATTTGCCTCCCACAACTATTTGCAACATGTAACGGACTGGAGGAAATCAGTTCTAATTCTAATTACAAAATCACTCCAGCATAACAAGTTTAAAATATTCAAATAAAGCAAATAAGCTAGTCATTACTGAAAAAAAAAATTTTAAAAAAGAGAAAGACAAATGGAATCATTATTCCTTTTTTTGTTTGTTTTCTTGTTTTTCTTTTTTGGGTTGTTGTGTTTGTTTGGGATTATTTTTTTTTGTGTGTATGGGATTATCAGCATTGCCCTTATCAAAGAGTAGCTAGAAGATGCTTTTTTTAAAAAAAGCAGTGACTTCCTTGCTTCATAAAAACTTTCTGCCGGCTCTGCAATTCTCTCTGCTATTTTCTCACTTTCAAAAAAAAAGGTAAAAAATTAATTTTCACCTTTTTTTTTCTGAATATGGTTCGTTATGATCTGTTGCCAGTGACGGTTTAGCAAGGGAAAGCTTTGGAAAGTGATGCAAGCACCCAAGTAATTTAAAGAAAAACATGTTTAGAGAATGCCACTATTTCTGGACTGTCTTGAAATCTTCTCCCTTTGAAGGAAATTTTCTTGGTTTGAGAATGTTTTGATTTGTATTCCTTCAACAATTCTCAGCAGAAGACAGCATATTATTCAAAGCAAATGTTCATCATAACATACCGAGGAAAATACACATTTTCAGTGCTATTGGTGATTTCAGTACTGTCAAAAACTCATTTATCAAGCTTGCCAAAAGACATACGTAAAATTTTTACATCATTAGGCAGTTCTGTCACAATTCCAAAGGCATTTAGATTCTTAATTTCCTAGGGAACAGGTCTTTCAAAACATATCAGATTCAAAAGTTAAGAGAAAACTGTATTATGTAGAGTCTAATGAGGCAAATCAATGAGTAGAGAGATTCTTGTAGAATAATAGGACTGCTTAGAGCTGGCCTGGTTGTGAAGATTTTTCTCCAGTAAATCTGTAAAAGCCCTAATTTTCCTGGGGATAGGAGCAGAAAAAAAACTTGGAGGACCCAATTATTCTGAGTAGTGTGGAAAGGTTATCATGTTTCAGTAAACCAAACTATCTAAACTCCCTAACTCTGTCCAGCCCCAAGCCAAATAACAAAACAGAAATACTTGGGATCCTCACTAATCATTGAATCACAACAGCTGGAACCTTAGAGGAAACAACCTCAATTTCTTCCAATTCCTTGTTCTTAGGTGTGGATTGTGAATAAGCCAATACTGCATTTGAGATGCAAACCTTTAGCAAAAGTCAACTGTGCCTGGTAGAGATGTCCTGATCAAATTAGATCCTGACAAGAACAGCTGGATCAACAACATTGTTGCCAGATGGACAGAACCCCCCCAAACTAAACAAAAAACCCAACAAAACCAAAGAGAGAGACTTTCTAAAAATACATTTACATTTCAGTATTGCTCAAGGAATGTTTCTGGCAGCATTTTACATATAAATGTAAAAAAAAGTTTAAGACTATTAAAAGTCTTATAATTTGAGCACTAATGGAAACCATGTAAGACTAAAGCCAAAAATCCATGGTGATTGCCACCATACTTTTAAAATCTCATCTGTATAAAGGCTTTTCTTCCTTAATCAAACAACTCCAGTGTTTTACACTAAAGGATGTTTCTAAGGAAATTTTTTTGTTTAAAAAAAAAAAAGGTACTTCCCTTAATATTCTCAAATATCTGACACTACAAAAATTTATTTGGGGTATTTTCTCAGTAGAAAGTAAGAATGCAAATGCAGCTAGAGCAAAATGCTTACTCAGTGGGATAAAATTGAAACACATAAATGGCATATCCAATCATCAGCCATAAGAAGAATGTTGCAACAGTTATTTTGGTTCATATTTATGTAAGTCTGCAATTTTCTGGGTATCTGATGAAGAAAACACAATATCCTGGCCCCTTGTTGTTACATGTCTCTGTCAACTCAAGTCATTTCCCACATGTGACTAAACAGGTCATCTCACACTAGAGGAGCTGATCAAATTTTTACACAAGGGAGTTCAAAAGCATTATGTTTCCAAGCAAAGACTATTCAATGAAATAGAAGGCCTGGTAACTGAATGGAAAGCATGGGTGCAGGAAAAGCCAACAAATGCCTAAGAAGCTTGAAATTATTCAGTTTAAATTTTGAAACAAGTGACCCTGAGGTACCACCACGTAGCATAGAGAAAAGGCTTCCCTAAATGTGCAGAAATGGATTAATATGTAGAAACCATCACTATAACACTTACTTAAATTTTAATTGACTTTAAAAGGAGGAAAAATATGGTGAGTGAAATTCAAATCTTAGTTCTTCAAAAAAATAACATCTCACTCCTCCATAAGGGCCTAAACCAGATTCTGAATAAAGGGCACATCACCTCTGACTCTACTGGTATTTAACTTTTCTTATTCTAGCCTAACAAAAATGTTTAGCAATCCAAGGATATGATCTTGGTAGTAGCCTCAAAACCCCTAAGTTCTCAATTCTGTTTTATATTCCTCTTCTGACAAAACTATACAATGACATGAGCACCAGTCCAGGACTGAGGGCAGCGGGGAACTAAACTTTAATATATACTGAAATGTTACCAAAAAATACCTTAACTAGTAAGATTATCCTAGTGAAGACCAAATCTCTCTCACTTTATCCTTCTAGAGGGAGAAGCAATCTTTCTGTATCTTAGTGATGTCACACAACATTGATTTTTAGCTTTTATCGATGCTTAAGAATTTGATTCATCAACTGAATCACAGTCCTGAAAAAGTCTGTGAAATAAATTCTCTGTGTACCAAAGGACTAGTGATGCTTTAACAGGATGTTTTAAAAATGATGGCTTTTTGTGTACACTTCTAACAGCTTAAAATCCAAAGTCATAGTGTGGCCAAGCAAATGGAACAGACTTGGCCACTTCTGACTAAAGGAATGCTAAATGCCACAAAATCTGATAGTTAGACAGGCTTTTGTAGTTTTTCCCCCCTCTCTATCTTTTATCACACATTTCTACTTTTCCCATTTTTTTTCAAAATGAAGGTAAGAGTCTATTTTCCACTTTTCTGTGAAATAAATAGTCATGAAGAACCGAAGGACACAAAGCTGAAGCAAAGATATGATCTGCTATTACTAAAATGACACCTAATGGTATTCATTTAATGCTGTATGCTGAGTTCTTCCAAATAATCATCTTCCCAGCAGCTCTACAGTTTCACCAGCTTCTGGATTTTAATATTAGGAAGGGGGGTATCTTTTTATTACCACTGAAATTTAAAGCACAGAAGTAAATATATAAATTTGTCAGCACATTGTAAAATCTCTATTTAATTCTTTTAAAGACTGCATTTCATGAAAACTTTTGCTTTCATATTTATACCTTTTAAGAAAATTGGCCTCATATGTAGTAATTTGTCAAACATTCTACCTCTAAAACCTTTTAGTTTTTTGTTGAATTCTATCAGAAATACAGAAGGCAAACAAAAACCAGTATTTTTTTTCCTTGCAATCAGATTGTTCTGACAACCACAACAGCAGTTTCTGTGTATTCCAGCATCTGCCGAGACACAAAAACAATTAGGGTGAAATCACAGCTCTAATTAAGATAAGGTGCTTGACTTCAACAGGGATGGTGATTTCACTCTTGGAATTCTAATTTTGGAACTGTTTGCGCAGTTAAACATGTGGCACAGAAGGATTGGCATCATCTACACAGTGCATATGCCATCTGTATGCTGAAATTGGAGCAGTGGCTCTCAAGTAGCCATTTTCTGGAATTCAGTTCTCTTCAGTTGCAATCTCGAACATAACTTTGTGAGCAGAAGGGAATTAAACCTTGCTGTGCAAAAACTGTAACACCAAGTTTCTAGTTCAAAAAGAATTAACTCTAAATCTGTTTTTCTTCTGTAATGATAAATATCATTTTTTCATGGAAACGTAATATTAAGCCACATGTAACTGTTACACACAACCACCACAAATTTACCTCAACAGGGTTATACAGAAACAATTAACCCTTAACAGCCTAAAGCAGCAATATCATGTTTAAAGCCTAAAAAATAGGAGGATTTTTCCTCAGCTTATGAACTTTAATAATCTTCCTGAAGAATGAGTTTAAATGGTCATTTTTTAAAGGGGCTTCCTAAATGCATAAGTTGAGGATCCCCTTTCCTATGTTTTTTTTTTTTTAATAGGCTGTAAAGAGTTAGTTAAGGTGCTGATGAGATGAATATGAAGGCAGGGCTGAGTAGGTAGGTGGGACCTACTCGTGTTCCGTTATCTTTGTTGTAAAATTGGTGTGCGTGATCTAACAGGACAGGCAGAAACAATTTCCCAGAAAGCAGTAACATTCAGCCATCAGCAGGCAGTTAGTTACAGGACTGAGGAAGAAATGGGACGGTTCATTAAATTCATTACCTCACAGGATGAAGACTGCGTGCGGTAACTTGGCACAATCTTAAAGGTAATACTTCCACGCATTTCCCTCTGCAAAAAGAGAAGCACCTTTAAGGCACTGAAGAGAAAGTCTCCAAGTCAATAATGCTAGAAAGGAAAGCAACAGTATGAAAAGCTAAGATGGCATGGCTAAGCTGTCATTTCACCTACAAACAAACATTTAAATCATCTCTCATTAACCTAAAGGATAAACATATATTACCAGTTTGTTCACCTGACCAGGTTCTGAATGCACAGCACCCTGAACTTTAATTTCATATGGGAGGTTTGGAGATGTGTAGGTTTCTTTCATGCCAATCTTTTCTTTGCAGCTATGTTCCTTGTGATCCACAGAGTCTTTGCTGCTAAAGTGACATTTTCTTCCCTTTCATCATACATGTTAAATAGCAAAATGGTATTGTATTCATAGTTTCTGGAAAGCTGCATGTTACTGTACTAAAGGTAGAAATGTAAAAAATGGTCCTACATTAAAAGAGAACATAGGGTCCACTAGTTTGTATTTACTATAGTATAAGAATATTCATAGCAAATAGTAACTGCAGAATAGCAGCAGATTGTGGCAACATATTTTCTTAAAGAGCAATCTGAATATTAGTGCCACCCACACGGCTGATGACTGCAGGACGTGATCTGGGCAGAAATGTGAGCAGACCACTTCAAATGATCTTGGAAATTTTCACCTTTCTCTCTTTGCCTGGCTTACTGTAACCCTAAAAAGTGCTACTTGCCTGGACTCCCTTTTTATGGTTCTGGACACAACAAAGGGATTAATGATACCAAGATTAGGGTTGTAGGCAGAAAAATTGACAAGTGTTATGGAATCTCAAACTGACTCTACTAGCAAGGCCCAAGGTGGAGTTTTCCTGCAAAAAAAGATAGACTGAGCTCAAATATTGTTTTTTCCTTTGTAACATAACTGTGCACAATAGCCATAAACTGAAAGAAGGGGTGTTCCAGCTACATATAAACATGTTTTTCCCTATGATGATAATTAGGTACTGGAACAAGTTGCCCAGAGAAGTACCTTCCTGTCAAATGTCTGTCCTTGGATATTTTCCAGGCTTAACCAGACAAAGCCCAGAGCAACATAGCCATTCATTGTTGACTCTGCTTTGTGCAGAAGAGTGAACTGAATACCTCCTGAGGTTACTTCCAACATGAACGTTTCTGTGATTTATTGTCTTTGTATTTCTGTTGCAACTACACCAACAGTCAAGAAGAGCTTTTCTCTTATAGTATACTCAGTGACTACACTTGGTGTAGACTGGAGATTTAAAATAAGGTCATGACTGAGCAACCTGACCTAGCTGAAAATGTTCCTGCTCATTGCAAGGGGCTTGGGCTACACAACCTTTACAGGACCCTTCCCATCCAAACTATTCTGCAATTTATGATCTTTATAGACTAATTTAGACGAGTACCAGGAGGAAAGCAGTATTTTTTTTCTGTTATGTCCACAAGAGAAGAAATTCCTGCATTTCAACAAATGAAACAGACATTAGGAAAAAACTTTGTAAAATGTGGAAGTGTTGTATGTGAGAGTTTGGGGAACCTCCATTACTCAAGTTTTTGTAGAAGCTGGTTGTACATTCATCAGGAATGGCTGAGTGTCAACGATCTTTTCTGTGGGAGTAAATGGAATAAATGACATGACACCTGGATGTGCCTTCCAGCAGCCCAGGGTATAAGGTGCAAAAAACCCAGTACTAGAGACAGGGGAGAACCTGCAGAAGGCTTTTACAGCTGAACACAAGAACACTTTGTGTTACATGCACATCAAGCCTATCAAGAGCAGAAGAAAAAGGGGAAATCAGAACGCAATTACATAAAAGTTTGCCAAAATAAGACAGGCATTTTATAGAGAACATGAGAAAGATTTCAGGCACTTACAAGCATTTTTTGTAGTTGTTCTACAGTTTGATTTGCCACACTGATTCCATTTATTTCTCTGATTTCATCCCCTACATGTAGCGTGCCTGTGGAGTTAACAAAACACACAATCACCTCAAACATGCTTTTACAAAATTATGAAATTGTAAGATAGTTCTAATATTGACACAAAGGCAATTGGTTTGAGTAGCTCAAACCCATTTAATTCTCTAGTTCTCAAAAGAAACCCTTCCATGGTTTATTATTAGCCTTAAAAGGTTTTTGATATGAAATTAAATATGACAAGACCATTTATTTCACATGTATTTCTTTCTACTGTAAGATTTAAATAATTTGTGCAACTATTCTTTTCCAAATACTGTACCTAATACGATTACTGTACCTATTATAATTAATCTTCTTGGGTAAACAAGGAACTGGCAAGCATTTCCTAAACTAAAACATATCTTTAGAAAATTACCTGGGAAAAAAAAAGCCAATCAACAAGAATCTTGAAAAATCCTTAAAATTATTTTCCTGAACAGAGATAGTCTGATTTTCAAAAGAATACAATGTGAGCAAAACTTTCAGCTGGTACAAACATAAGAAAAATCAAACTGGATGCCTGCTAACAGAACCACAGTCTGAACCAAGAAGAATCCTGAAAATCTCTGCTGCTGTGATTCTCTCTTTTGCAAAACGGGAGCTTACTCTGCAGTGCTACATCAGAGAGCCCAGAGTTTACAAAAACTTTCAGTACTCTGCAGAATAACTCATTCAGCCAAATGAAATACTCTAAACAATTCAACAGGGCTGATCTGCTGATAGTGAAATTATAAAAAAGGACTAATCACAATTTTTCTTCCA
Organism: Serilophus lunatus; assembly: GCA_013399895.1. Classification (NCBI taxonomy): domain Eukaryota; kingdom Metazoa; phylum Chordata; class Aves; order Passeriformes; family Eurylaimidae; genus Serilophus; species Serilophus lunatus. The sequence goes on along the minus strand of VXBA01001641.1, from coordinate 924,947 downwards.
CTCTTCAGTGGACAAATTATCACAGTTAATAGTTCACTGAATATGAACTCAGCAGTCCTGCCTGTGTTGTCTCTGTCATGCCAAAATTTAATTGTATCTGAAGTGAATGTAATTAAACAATAATACTGAATCAGAAAGACCATATGGTCTGGAATAGTATAAAGATTCTTTGACATTATTCGAAACATAAATCTGATGGAATTAAATATTAGAATGAAAATCGGATTCAGTAACATCCCTGTATCAAGTCATTGCAATACTGCACGTAAATAAAATTCCCTCTTCTGGAGCATTTCCCATTTCTGATACTCTGATTGAAGTGAATATTGTAATGTTCATACCTGTAACAGATCAGTAACCATAAAAGCTGGTAATAAAGCATGGACATTTAGCAATAATAGAAGGTCATTCTTTTTTGGAGGGGGTGGATGCACTGATAAACCACAGGGAGACAGTTTCAATCTGAGGGGAAAGGGTTTTATCATTTGCAGAAACATTTTACTCCTTATAAATATTGTTGTTGAAAAAGAATGTTCTTGACATTTTAGAAGAATGAGTCTTCTGTAATATTTGTAATTCCCTTGATACCTTTGCTTAACCAGATTTTGGTTGGTTTGGTTCCTTTTCTATTGACAGTGCAGTGTTTATTTACAGCTTAAGCTATTAATGACTCATTGGTGTATAACACATCTGTAATAAAAAAGAATTAATATATCTCTGAAGTAAATTATTTCCTTCTTTATCTTTGCAAACCAGAGTGAGGACAGTTTGAGGAAGTGTGTGCTGTTGCTCTGCACAGACGTATGAGAAATTCTACCCTATTAGGAAAAGGACAAAACAAAATCTTGGATTTCCTATTTGAGAATATACTTAGTAGCCATAAGAAAATTCTCTAGCTCAGAAAATGAAGGGCTGTGAATATACAATCATAATTTCACATAGATTTTGTTTGAATTGAATAAATTTAGTAGGGGTAATTGTATTTAAAAACTTGGTCTCAGATAGAAATTAAGTCCCTTCAAGAATGTAGGTCTGACAATGTACAACTGCTGTTTCTCTGTCGAGGCTAAATAGGCAGGCAGTAGGTCCTCTCTCTTTTTTGAAAATCTTTTTAAATTCCATATTGGAACCTATTCTTAAATGCATCTTAATAATTAATTCACATTTAAGCACATATACTCCAAAACAAGTCAGATACTGAAACTTGCTGAGAGTTTCCATGAAAATAATATTTATATTATGAGCAGTCTAAACAGAATCCACAGGGAAAAAGTGAATGGGCTAATAAGTTAAGGCCCAGACTCCGAGGTGAAAGTTAAGACATAATTAAAAGCCTGAAATCTATGATACAATTTATTTACTTGTCCTAAAAACACAAGTCAGTAAAAAAATCCTTTTTAATAACTGAAACTGGTGTTCTATTTTCATTGAGCTGAATCTTCTGGAAGGTACAAGTAGATAGAATCATTAGAAGCCTCTCTTCCCCCTTCAACTCCTCCATCTTTTGAATAAGGACAACTGTAATCAGCAGGACTAGATACAGCTGCCATAGAGACAGGAGGCAATTTCACCACAGCTATTTTGTGACTGGGAATTGTGCAGTTTATACTTAATATTGCTGGACCTGAAATTACACAGTTCCTGTAACCCTCCTAGTGGATTTATTATCCACTTATTTCTGTATTGGTGCTTGAGATCACCATCAAATTACATTTTCATGGTTCTAATCAGTAAATATATTCTAAAAGAAGGTATGTTGAATGAAGAAGTGAAGCCAAGAGGCATCTAGAGCACTAACAAAATTAGAAGCATTAAAAAAAAAAAAGAATATGATGACAATACTGAAGTATAGTTCATTTTCAAACTATTCCTATGGGCAGAAGAGCTACCTTAGATGAAGCACATTTACAATAGATTAAATTTCTCTAATCTTTATCTATAAAAGACACTGTATAATTAAAAAGGACAGAGTTTTAATGGGCACAGTTGGATTTTGTTATCCAGTTTTAACAGGTTTTAAAAGTTTTATTATCCCATTATGTAACAGTTACGTGAAACAATACTCTGCAGAGCATCACCACTACTTAAGCACGGTTGGAAGAAAACCTTCCTGTGAATCTTAGAGCAATCTCTTTTTAAAATGCAATTTAGAAGTCAAATATATTTCAGTTTAGAAGGTCCTCTAAAGAAATATAGAGGTCAATCTGAATTGCATCTTTGCTCACATAAAATCTTTTATCTATTGTGCTTCTTGACAGGTTTTGTCAATATCAATGAGACAAAGTGAAGCTAAGTTTTGTCTTTCTAATCACCTGTTCTTAGGTTCCTTTGAAATAGAACAGTAGGCTTAAGGGAACTTGAATCTGGCCAATGATGAAAATATTTGTTTTTATCAGAAGAAAAATACAGCAGTCTGAAAAAACTAAAGCAACACTTTAATGGGTGCAATCCAAACTTGCAGCTAATAACTTAGCAGGAAATTTCATCTTTTTAAAGTAGGATAAAGTTCAGTTACTTATTGACATCTGATCTGAACAAATAAAATAGAAAAAAGAAGACTGGAGATGAGAAAAAATGCATGCTTGCACTGTTTGTTACAGCACTGAAAACTGAAAATAAAGATTCAAATTCTAGGCAGAAATAATACTTCTATTCACAAAGTTATTTTTATACACCTCAACATGAAAAATACAAAGATCCCAAAGAATTTTGTGGACAAAGCTCTTTCATTTTTTCAAGGAAAGATACTACAACTAGTCTCAGGATTTTTTTTTTAAATGGAGAATTAAGTAAGAACAGCTGCAGAAATTATGGGCATTTCAATATCTTACTGAGCTGTACTCAGTAACAGTAATTTTCCTAATTAAGACCTAAATGAAACACAGTGGGTCCTCAAAACACTGGCAGACATCTGCAAATGGAAGGTAACTAAAACAGTTAGCAGGAGGCCATCCAGATGAGGCCATCAAAATGAGGAGTATGCCCTGCTGCACAGTTTGTACAAACTGTTCATGAGACATGATTACCTTGCCGATGAATCATTCCTCCGTGCATAATTCTTGCCACAATGCAATGGTTCAGCTCATTCATTTTTAGAGTGATTCCCTAGAAAAAAAACCAGAAGTGCTTCTACTTTCAATATAAAACACAAGGCACTGTGATTCTTGAGTGGTTAAGAACAGTCACTTTTCCTAAAAGCTTGAAGGCAGAGTATAAATTTAAGGTTAAAATAGAATCTTTGTCACTCAAATAAGAGCAGTGAAAACAGATAGTATTTATAAGTGAAGATGCAATACTTTGTTATGTGAGGGTATAAGAGTCTAGTTTGTTAGAATCGTGATGTTGTATTGAAGTGCCAAGTGTCCAGTTGTGTTTAAAGCACAATTTGCTATAACTACTACAAGGTTGTTTTAAACAAAACCATCTCTAGTGGTACAGTATGAATGGACACAATGCATTTTAAGGATATGGACAGGAGGATAAATATCTACAGTTGCTGCTGAACTACTCCAGTTTACTGGCAGCCCTACTTCCAAGTGCAGAGACTGTCATTAAAATCAGTGTAATACTGGTCTTTACCAGTACAGAGTCAAGAAAAATGCTGAGGTTTCCTCCATACCATTGGTTCATCTGTGTTCTTCTGGAACTGCACCAGTCGAACTCGCGTGACATTCTCCATGTCCATGTCGCCGTTGGCGCTTTCTGGAGAATCTCCGTTTAGGTATGGAGAGGTGGGAGGAGGTGTAACCCTCAGCGCTTCATCACTGTAAACTTCATGTGCCACTACATCATGAGTTTGAAGTAAGGCCTAGGGGAGATTACAGCAACAAAGTATTAGATTTCCACCATCTCTGATGTCCCCCACTCATACCTTGTAAGTATTTTTGAAGCTATTCAGAAACTGAAGGAAATCCAAGTTATTTGTGCCTCATTTCCTAAAATACACACATATTAAGCCTTTAAAATCTGCATGAGTTAATGTGATATTTTGCTGTAGATATCTCTCCCTCAGCCTCTCAATGCCTGCAACATGTCACAGTGAAACCAACTTTATGTACATAGACAGAGAATTAGGAATCTACCTTTCCGAGCAAACTGTTCCATAATAATTACTCTTGTAAAATGGAAAGGTATTCAGATCCTGTGCTATTTAATTCTAATAAAGGCAGGCTTTGGATCAGTATTGAGTGAAATAATGAAATAATGGCTTTTTGTTATTTACTAGTATAATCACTTCCATATTCTTCCCTTCCCCTAGAAGATAGACCCAGAACACTCACACTGAGATCAAAATGCTTGACAAAAATGATAATGTAAACTAGAAAACTGCTCAAATATTACTTCAAGAGCTGTACTGTTTCTTGATGCAAAGAAGACTACAATATGTAATTGATCAAATGTATTTAGTTATCTTTGATGAGCAGAACAACCAACTATAAGAACTCTAAGCTGGGGCAAAGATATGTAGCCTGTACATCTGTAAAAATGTAACAAGAAATAAGAGAGAAAACTTGGGAAAAGCACAAATCTTATCAAACCAGTATTCAACAGCATCAGGCTTTTTTCATGGTATGACATTCCACTGTTCTCCAGGATATCTTCAAGAGCCCCATGTAACATGCATTTCACATTTGCATTCAACTCTTAATAATGAATATTATAGCCACCTCAATGATTTTTTAGTCAAAAAACTAAATCCTATTTAGATATGAGCATGTAGGTTCTACTACACCAATCAAGGACAGAGATAGATCTGCCTCTATAGCCAAATGGATGGGTTTCCCAGATAAGGATTGACAAACCAAGTGTAGCTCCTACAATTTTTCCACAACAGTAGAGTTATGAGCCACCATTGCATTTAAGTCAATCTATATTACAGTTAACATTTTTTTAATTTTTGTTTAAATATTTGTAAATCTTAGCTTGCAAAAGCTCAGCCTTGCCAGGCTTGAGACTGACAATCTAGAATTTGTTTTGCCAGAGAAATACAACTCAGAACTTGAAACTGAAAAAAGCAATTAAAAAATCCCTACGAGATGTATTGCTAAAGTGGAATCCAAGGCAGAAATGGAGTTTTCATGTCCTCTACAAAATTGGTTCCCATGGTAGCACTTTTAAAGTGTACCATGTTATAAAAGATAATTTCACTATAGGTGGAAATTCAGCATTATAATGATGGAATGGAATTCCCCAAACTAACAATGCTCTGCCCACATTCCCTCCTGGTTTTCCAGTCTTTCAAGCCCACCTACACAAGTACTATTTTTAGTTAAATACTAACCTGTATCTGCATTTTCTGTTTTTCATCTTATTTTGTCAACCACTAAGTTCAAACTTGCAACGATTCCTCTGTTTTAGTCTGCACTACTGAATCAACATTTTACATCAGAGACCTGGACCACCTACGTAAGTTAAACCACTTTAATAATATTTAAATAAAATTTGATTTATTTGATTGGGTGTCAATTTATGTGTGAGTACCCCAGTGTAGGCTTAGGAATTTAACTTAATTCTCATTCAGTATCTGAAGACTGTTTGCTGTTATCTCAAACAGGATGAGAGCTGCTGTTACACAAATTACCCATTCTAGGAGTGTGGTCTTGGCTTTGTGTGCAAGCACTCTCTAACAGAGTAGGATGACCTTCTGTGCTTCTTTCAGCCCAGCCTACTCAAACCTACTTACTCAACTTCACCATCTTGGAGGTATTTAAAAGTCATGTAGATGTGGTGCTCAGGGACATGGTTTAGTGTTGGGTTAATGGTTGGACATGATGATCATGAGGGGTTGTTCCAACCTACACAATTCAATGATTCTATGCCCCTGCCTGTATCTGTTGCACTCTCCACTTCTTAACATTACATTTCTTATGTAATTCAGAGCCTCACATTTGTTTTGCATCAAATACTTACCTTAATTTATCCTATATGTTTAGCAATAATATGCACCATGCAGGAGGATAAAATATGGTAGTATGAACATTTTTAGAGGTCCATAATTATACTAGATGACTTCAGAATGTGTTAACAAAAATAAATACAAATTCAGAAACACCAGACATTAAAGCAGAACAAGCTCAAATTAAATACAGGAAACATTTGATCAAAAGATTGCTATTGGACTTTAGGTAAGGCTACTTGTTTCCATGCATTTCTGTTAATTTTGATAATTTAGATTTTATTTCCTGTTTCTTTTTCTTTTGAAGAACATGATGATCCTGCTAAAAATAAGTGTAATGACAACAACTGCTTTCTACTGTATTGCAGGATCACTGTCTGCAGAGAACAGCGTAGGAAGGCACATGATGATGGCTAAAACTTCAATATGTAATTATGTGCATAAAAATCTCCTAGTTCAGCAAATGGTTCATTTGCTGCAACATACTAAACATATAGAACAGAAACTTTTACAGACAAAACATTAGAAAAACTACCGAAAGATGTGCAATGGAATAAAAGCTCCTTGAAATGTGTACATAACAAATGAAGAATTTGATAGCACTTTAAAGAATTCTTAAATTAATTATCTGCTGAAAGATCTGTATGTAAAATTTACATGTATTTCCTTAAATTAAAATGTTAATTATGTATTGACTAAATTAATAATAAGGCATACGAAGGTAAACGAAAATTAAAACATCAAAACACCTTGAATTTAAAGATCTCAGTTACAAACACATACTTTATTGGCTTTGGTTCTGTAAAGGCTTGTATGTGGCCTAACTCACTAACACTGTGGTTATCTACTGATTAGGGATATACATTAGGCAATGATATAAATAATAGTAAAGTAGTTAAACATTTTATTATTATGTTACCATGCAGGTGTTACTACACAAGATAAGACCTCATTGTTCCAGACTTTGTGCATTAATAATCAGAGTATTGCTCTGTACAACACCTGCACACACATGGAGTGTAGGCTGATAATACTGCTTTGTATAATTATTCACTTTCCTAACAGTGTGAATTTTAAAGGCTTTGGCTCTGAAGGGAAATTTGGCAGAATACAACAAATACAAGCACAACATTTTAAGGTCTGCAACCCCCATAAAGGTGTCTCTGGGAGCAGGATTAGGAATGATAGGGGAGGACGGAGTTGCCTCTGACATCTGGAGACTCTGCGGTACCCGCACACTGCAGGTGCGGATCCACACCAATTCATGGTGGTTTAACTGCTACTTTAAACTCCTCCCTAACCTGAACGGCTTCTGTCCCCTTGCCCATTCTGGATCTGGCAGTATTCCTGTTATCCTAAATTCTTTTTGCTAAATGGATTGTTTTTTCAGAGTAATTTTCTGCTAGCTTAGCACAGTGCAATACAGAAGTGCAGTTCCAGGTGAATGCCAGAACAACGCAAGAGTGAGGATAAAACATGGGTAGAAAGGATGATGGCACTTCAAAAAACTAGCAATTTAGTTTGGGATGCCATAGACTAACTTGCCGAAATTACTCTTCATCAAAAATGCTTGTTATAGAATTGCAGTCTATGCCTTATAAAAAAATACTCTGTATACAATTGCAGCAAAAGGATTCTGACAGATGTTTTTAAATTTATGAAGATATCAGGAAATAGAAATAGCTATAAAAGGGGATTTTAAACCCAATTTTCCCGTCATTTGCTTTGATACATGAAATTTCTATATACCACAAATTACTTTTATTGATGCCAACTCCAAAAGTAATTTATACTTCAAAAATGCTCTTGCTCCACAGCACCTAATGCTTTTGCAATAGTGTGGTGATTACACAAAAAAGGTAAATCAAATGAATCTTTCAGATTCCAATTAAAGAAGCTGAGTATCAGAGAGGGTTTTTTTTAAATCTTTCCTACAATATTGTAGGATTAGCATTCCACCTTGTTTTATGTTCTATTCCAAGCAAGTGTTCCTATTTAAACGTTGAACTAGAGCTGTTACAGACTTCAGGATAGGTACCATCTCCAGGGAATAACATCAATGTGTTGCTGAACACACACAAAAAAAGCCAATGTCTGCATTAGCAATTAGTGCTATGAAATAGAAATTAATCAAAAAGTAAAACAATTGAATTAGTGAGGACCTTGAGTTGGGGTTGGTAAAGAACATTTTAGGATTTAAGAAATGTACACAATGAACACAATGTACATAATGAAGATATTGAAGGAGTTTTTACTTCTGAGCAGCTTCAGTCTTCCCCTGTGGACTGAACGTCCATCAGCTGCTGGATTTCACTGGCTCCTGGCACATATCTTTGAGCTTAATTTTATTTGAAAAGAGTCAGTTTGCATGCTCTGAGACCCTTACATGATACAAGTCAAAGCACTGTAAGGGGCAATCAGTAGATTCACTTCAGAAACATACTCCTGATCCAATTTAAAGTACATTTAAAGTACTAAAATAAATGCACCCCAAGCCACAGTGATCATCAAAAGAACACACTGGGACATGCAGCTATCCAGATTTCATCTGATACCTGAACAGGAGGTTGGTTTCAGCTCACTCTTTCCTGGAAATTACGTTTATCCTTCAGACTTACAGTAATTCAGCTTTCAGGTGAGCAAATTCCACAAAGCTCCCTGCATATAATCCTTGTGTTAGGGAAAGTCAAGTTCTTGTTTATAAACTGACAACAGTATATAGCAAACTTAAGTAAACACATTTATTTCTGAACTTATGAACTTCACCTACAGCAGAAACAAAAGAAATCCTTCAAGCAGGTTTACAAGGCTGTACTTCAGTAACTTGAACCAAGTCATTAAGCAGCTACATCCCTGAACTTAGGATAACTATTGCCTACAAATCAGATTTGGAAAACAGACACAGTTGATATGTTACACAGACTTACTAGACTGTAAAATCTATTGATTTACAGTAAAATAATATTAAATAAACACTTATTTTGCAATGAGTTCACACTTTTATCCTAAGAACACCTTGGGAAAAAGTAAAAGAAGAATCCCAGCTCTACCTTTAGACATGTAAAAGGGTTCATTCGTCTATGTGCAAAACAACTCCCTCAAATGACAGTGAAATTGCTCCATAATTAGATTATTACATCTACTGACAGTTTTCAGCACAGTAATGAGGACCACTAGTAGCAGCAATACTAAGTCCTTTGCCAGACCAGCAGATTAGAAATAAAAATTAATGGGTATATTGTATGCATTTCATCAGAGATTTTTAAGAAGAACTTACTGAACTTTTCCAAGATAAAGAATATCTAACACCCTCCCCCAAAAGCCCCCCAACCAACAAGAGTACCATTTGCTTACCATGAAATGAGGTTGTGTTAAAATACGCTTTAGCTCCTTTGCATCATTGTTCTCTGGGTAACATGAAATTTCTTCCAATACCTATAAAACAAGCAGGAAAAGTGCCCCTAGTGACTTTCTTTAAAATGAAGCTATTGAACAAATGAAAACCCTCACTGCTCAGTCAGAATATCTCCAAATGATTACACAAACTAACATTTTTGACAGGAAAGGGCTTAGGAGAATGTGCCCCTGCCCTGCCCCAAGAGAATAAAACACCTCATTTCAATTTTCTCTGAAAAAGATTAAAGCAGAAATTTGAGGGAAATGGGTGTTGTTGTNCCCCCCCCCCCCCCAATTGGTAGTATTTCTCCAACAGCTAAATATATGGAGACAGAAATTAAGTGCTAACAGGTGACACACATGACTATCACCAGGTGCTACTTTCATACATGGTCTCAATTTATTAAAACAATCAGTTTAAAATCAGAATTTAAAATACTCATAAACCCAATTGTTAAATCACCAAGTGTAGGTGGGCCATCTGCTACCCCACCTCCAAGCTCCAGATTTTATAAAATCTGAGCCATACTTCACCTTATGACTGGGGAAGAAAGAGGGAGTACAAAAGATTTAACTCCTTTGCCTGCAACCTGATTCTTACACCTTTATTTTCACATGCAGCTACACAATGAAAGGAGAGTATTTTGCTTCTGGAAGCACCTCTCAGGATTAAATGACAGAAAATTTTGCAGAATAGGACTTCAGGGCATCTCTCCATGTGATTTTAGTTAGTACATTGAGTTTTAAATTCTTCCTGTTAATTCTATTTTGATAACACTATAAAATGTTTTCCTATGACATCATCCTCAACAACTTACCTTTACAGATTTTTTTTTATTACCTGCAATCCAGGTATAAAAAACAATTTAAAACACCTGTGCCTATCTATCTTTGGTCTTAACAGGCCACCTTCCCTGCACTTCCAGGTCAGCTCTTCTTAGACCTTACCTTTTTTGTGAATAAGCCATATAAACATCAAACTTCTGCTGCAGATAAATGAACTGAACATGAGAGATACTGCAATTGCCCACAGAAGAGTTGCTTTTAACACTGTTATTGCTGCAGAAAAGGTTAAATGACTAAACAGTAATATTCATAATCCTTACAGACAAAATGGCATTTTGCAAGTTTATGCAACTTGTTTCTTAAGTGAGCATTCCAGAAAAAAATCAGATAATGAGCCAAAATACAGATCTTAATGAAGTAAAATAAGCTTTACTTTAAATACAATTAAGCTTTCAAAGTAAAAAGAAATATTTTAAAGCCATTACCTCTTTGGCTCTCTGTACAGCATCACTTGGAGGATTCCTGATTTGTGGTGAAGATTTTGTGTTTATTTTGTCATAAAGCTGAAATAACAGGAAAACAAACTACTGAAATCATATGCCACTTTAAATAAATTAATGAATGCTTACAATAGCCTGCTTATGTTACTAGGATTAGGATGATCATTAAACTGCCAGACCCACAGATGTTTTGTATACAAAATCTGGCAGTTTATAGAGTTTTGGCTTTTCATTTTTAAACATTTCCTGATTTGAACAGTGCCATAGATTCAGAGTTCATAGGACGACATGGGAAAGTTCAAGAGGTTAAGGGATTCTGCAAACCTCCCATGCTTTTTCCACAGATTTACAGAAACTATATTCTTCTACTAGAAGTGATTCTATGAATCTTGAATAAATGCTATAAATCATACATTCTGCTATAAAAACAAATTAATCTGCATATCCCACTCGTCACAATAAATCAAACCATCAAACATTTTGAACAGTAATTTAAATCAACCTCAGAATATGAGAAAATGCTTTTGAAGATAGAACCTTCCAAAAGCCAAGGACTTGGAGAAGAGAAAAACAAACCTTCCAAGAAAGAGTGCCCACCAAAAAAGAGTACCTTTATTTTACTAAGATTTTCTGTTCGACAGAAGAATTCCAAGGTGTTTAAAAAAGATTATCAAAACTTTCCAGGTTAATAATTTTTTTAAAAAAGCTTTAAAAAAACATTCAATTATGTAAAACACAATAGGAGACAGAACTTCAGTTTCAAATTAGAGATGGATATCACAGATTCTTTTTCATACAAACCTTAGAGCTTGAGCATGCTTTAAAGGAATACATTTATACTTCAGAATAAACAGGCACTGTAATAATCAATATTTTCAAATAAAAATCTTCCGGTTTACATTTGAAATGAGATAAAGATGGTCATGCCTCTAATTATTTCCTATTTATGTCAGGGTACTTCTTTGAAATGCAAGACAGAAAAAAGACACAAATAGCTGTTTTTAGGAAATCACAAGAAATTTTATCACAATGAGGGTGGTGAAAAAGTGCAACAAGCTGCCCATAGAAGTCTCTCAAATTTGAATGTTTGTTTCATACAATATTTTCTATTTCAGTTGAATTTTGAGTATTTTCAAAGGACAGAAGGGACTCTAAAATCTTAAATCTTAACACTGTAAAGGATAAAGACAAGAGCTCCCATTTAGGCTGCTCAGCAAGGAATTCCCAAGGGGCTTCCTCTGTGAAGCCACATGTCCTTGGATGTTTGAAAAAGGGAATCTTGTCAGAACACTGAATTGCCTTCTTCTCTTTCTCATGAAACACCATTCAGTTTTAGATGATACATTGTAATAAATGCAATTCAATGTCATCATAATTTCCTGTGTTAACAAATGCACGTGTTGAACATTTTAAGTCTATACACAAGTAAGTACAAAAAGAGGAAACAATGACACTTACAAAAAAACATTCCCTGCAGGACAGTTATACCACTATCTTGGGGAATGAAATGCAGAAAAGCCAAGCTAAATGAGTTTCTTCCCATGCAATAACTTCACCTTGTGCTGCCAAAACACCACTACAGTTTAAACAGTCTTGACTACTGTTGAAGGTTTTAAAACTAAAGCTTTCTGACAGCTTTTAGTTCAGGAAATACCTTACTTGCATACACATTGATTTGTTACCTATCTTAAAAATGTAAAGAAAAACTACCCAAACTCCAGCAACTTCAAATTATTAAGTAGCACAGTTGTATACCTGTTAAGAAACTGCATCAAGCATCATTTGCCAAACAAAGCACAGGAGAAAATGCACATTACCCAACATGAATATTACTGAATGTCTTAAAGTCACATGTACATCCTGTTTAATGAAATTACAGGAAAGTTGCCATAAAAATATTTTTATTAGTTATTTCTTGCAATGTTTGAAAATCTAAGTTGCCGAAGTTGCTGATTTTCCCCAAGTTGTGACATTACTGTGATCCAAAACAACCAGCAGTTTAACAGAAACAAACTTTTTCTCACTACCATGGGAGAGTTATCTTCTGAGATTAGGAAGGAGGCAAAAAGAAAAGTAGAGAGCAGAGCTCCTCTAAGAATGTTTAGGAAAAAAAATCAAGGCAAAGTTCAAACTAAAGAAGGGTGCATTTATTTTTCCATAGCTCCTTCATGCTGAGATGTGGCACTTAAACTTCACCTGCCAGGACTGCTACTTATTGAGATTTCCTTCCAATGCACCAAAATATTGTGAGGGACTTTGACAGTATTTAAAAGAAAAACCTTCATATTTGCATTAAGGTTTAAAGCTGATATATTACTGAAGCTATGGTACCCATTTGTTATTTCTGGAGGTAGAAGACAGCTAATCTAGAGAAAGCATTTCTGTGTTTCTGGTAGGTTCACTAGCACAAGAAGATGTCTTCATTTTTGAAATGGTATACTCTAATTCCAGAACTGGTGTAGCAGTACCACCTTCTTTGCAATCTTTGAAATAAGACTGGGTTTGCAATACTTTTCAATATTTTTGCAATTTAGAATAAGGAATTTACAGCCCCATAATTCATCTCTGAAAGCATTTGAATGTAGAGGTTTCATTTAGACACATTAAAAAGAACAATAGTTCCTTTGAACACAAGAATCCAACACAAATTTACATGAATATTTTACAAAATGTGTAAGAAAACTCTGAATGAAACCTGTTTGCACACATCATAGATTAAACATTAGTGACACTTACAGCCAGGCTTTATATACTCCTCTGATTGAGAACACATTACTATGTGCAGTTAGCTACACAATTTTAATCACAGAAAACCAGCCTGTTTACAATGCTGTCATCCTTCAGCAGCCCTGCCAATGTGAGTCCTTCAGGGACTATACCAAAAGTGGTTTCTTGTGGAACAGAAAAACTGGTTCATTCTTCACTGTCCTCAACAGAAGGCTTTTCTATGTAGTAGATTTACAGCAGGACAAAATCTTTATGTTCCCTAATAATGGGCTTTCATTTTGCTGGGAGTCTCTATTTTGTACCAAATGACTCTGCCTCCTCATCCCAGGAGCCCAAGCTCCAACAATTTCACTCAGCAATAAGCATAAACATAGCAATTAAGAATCTCTAATAATTAAAAAAAAATGTTGGAAAATACCACACAGGAGTTACAACTTTTGGCATTTCCAGACTTTTGAATACCCTGCATCTCAGTCTCACTCCTCAGCACTAGTTATTCTGCATTTGCTAGGCAGAAAATCAAAATTAAGAGCTTTCTCTAGACAAACTTAATCCCAACTGATATATTAACAACACTTGATAAAACAAACATAAATTGACATTATAATTAATAAACAGTATAGTACAGCTTCTTAAAAAGACAAGTTTTGATTTAAATTGTGCATGCTAGAACACAAATGCTATGAAGAGAATACCCACAAGTCATGAAGCAGTGTTGCTATCAGTTCACCAGCTTTTGCAGAGTTGAGACTTTTTGTCTTCTGCCTGTATAAAGGGAACTCACTTCTGCTGATATTTGAAGCAGACAGCCCAAAGCCTAATCCACAATCAGGCAGGCAAGACAAAACAACAAACTCCGCTTCTGACTAGTTTTTCAGATGTGCAGAAATTCCTTTTTAACCATTTCCTGTAAGAGGACTCAGAATACTGTCCCAACACTCCCCCCATTCAATGTCACACTGAAAAATTTAGGTAAGTCAAAAGTACCAGAAATTTGGCCTCACTGCCTGATTTAATTTTTTTTTGTAATCACAGTTAGATCACACAGTAAAATCAGAAAGTATTCTATCTACCCAAAATCTGGAAGTTTCTGTGAGGCAAATAAGAAACTTGTTAAAAAAAGAGCTACTGAATTGCTAGAGCATAAACCCTCACAATCTTTCAACACAAATGCACATTTTGTGGGGATCCAGTTGCAACTCAGACAGACAATGGGTTACCAACCTCAATTACTAAATCCCCAAACTGAAACATCTAAAAAAATCATTAAAATATGCCCTTATATATTTGACTTTTGTTTTCTGTACAATTTAACCATATGCAGTACAGTGATATTAGAGGGCTCTTTTTCATCACTTTTAGGTTTTTGTACCATCTAAAACATTCTCAGGTGGAAGTGCTGCCCCGGCACAGCAACATTTACCAACAAACAGGCTTGTTGCTCTGTTACCTCCCACAGCTCCCCATCCTGATACCCCATTTACCCCTCAGGTTTCATGTGCTGCAAGTCTGAAAGAAATCCATGACCCATTGAAGCAGTAATGTCAAAGTAGGGTTAAAATTAAACAGCCAATTAGATAATTGCTAGACCATTTCATTCGTTTTTCTGCCAGTTCTAGTTCACATCCTCTTTTCCATGCAGAATATTAGAATGTTCCCATGGGTTCCTCTTTCCTTGGGACTCTAAGCTCTCAAGGAAACACATCCCTGAAGCTATCCATTCCTAGTGGGAAACACGCTGAGTAACAAGGTCACAGTCAGCAGATGCTTTATCTTCAACTTTGTTTAAAGGCAGTTTGCTCTTTTAAACACTGTTTTTCACTGTTAAGGACTGTGCCTGAACCTCACTGGTGCCACTTTGGCATCAGAGACCTAACATTTACTTCCTAGCATAGTTCCACAACACAGGTTACAGTCCCATCCCATATGAAAGTCCAAAGCATATTTAAGACTCTACTTTGTGACCTCTAGAGCATTATAGCCCTCCACAGCTTCAAACCTTTTTCTGTGTGATACACTAGTTGTAGCATAGGAGCATGATCAAACCTTGCATTTCAGCATCCTAGTAAAACACAAATGATCAAGGGTCATTCTACTGAGGATGAACACACATTAAAAGACAGAAGGTGAGTGATAATTAAAGTGGAAACATGAAATCATTGTAGGTTTCCTTTCAAAGGAAAAACACATTCCCCCAACCCCAAACAAGTCCACAGCCAAAGGACTGTGCATGCATTTCCTTTGCAGCAATCCAATGGGTAAAAAGGAACACAGAAGACGTTTTAATTGCCTTCACAGGGTCTATTAGTGGCAATTTGGTTACATGACAGCTAGAAGGAAAGGGCACCAGTGTTAGCAAGAGGGAAAGATGCCTTGTGGCATTACATGCATTACCACTCAATATTTTATAATTTAAATCGTGCATTCATAAATTTGTATACTCAGAAACACCAGGGGAACTAGAAGGTTATGGTATAGAGCACTGAGTTTTTCCATTCTGTTATGTAGCTAAATTTATCTAGCTTTTGATCAAAATCTTAAAGACTGAAAATGTATCCAATAGTTTAAATTCTCTCAATAGATTATTATGCTGTAGTGAAATTGTGGGGAAATCACATGAAGTTCAATCTGAAACAAAGGCTACACAAATCAGCACAGGTCCACAGAATTCACTGAGCTGATGTATGTGGGAATGGCCATTTTTTAACTGTATTTCTTATTCTGCTAGTCTGGACAGGCAGCAATTTTAGCATTTAAAATGATAAAGGAAATATTTCTGCTTATGCATATTATGCGGCTTTTGACAGTCTTCATAGAACATCATATATTTTTACAGTTTGTTCTAAATCAATCTTTGAACTAATTTTATTTTTTAAACTGATACAGTTTAAACCAGATTCAAGGACACATTCATGTTTATATTGGTTCAGGCTCCATGACAAAGTGTCAGGATGTTCAGCAATATCTGACTTGTATATTCTATTGCTTTGCAAGGGGCTAAGCTTTTACCTTCAGTGTATATGAGAGACAATCAGGTTTTAGCTCCATTGTAGAACTTATTCCTTCTTAGCGGAAACTATCAAGTGCTATGCATTCATTCTGTAAAATCAAAGCTTAAACACTACAGGGGTAAAGAGCCAAGGAAAGGACTATGTTCTTACACAAAAAAGTGCAGAGTGGTGTGTGGGGTTTTTTCCCCATAACTGTCCTTTTAAATTGTGCCTCTTCACTTATTTAACATTTACCAAGAATTTATTTAACCTTGTCTCACAGAAGTATTTATAACGAACTGTTATGTTATTATTTAATTCTATTTAATTTTGGGTAGTCCTAAATGCCACATTCATGTATATTGAATCCAGACTCTAGTTGTCTTACAGCATTATATTTCACTATCAAGTAGGACTCTAACGTAGCAATTTGTCTTATATTTTAAGAAAAACCCATATTAATTCTTATCATAAAGGTTTTATTGACTGCAGAAGGTGCAGTTCTCAACAAGTGACAGCAGATACTAGGTACATGCCAGACAGTACATGTACCTAGCTTGCCAAAGTAGAAGAGGCTGCAGTTTAGCAAAATTCTACATCATAAGTGATATATGTAAGAAAACATATGTTCTCTCAAATTGGAAAGTCTGGTAAGCAAAGCCTGAGATAGGGTAATCTTAAATAAATATATGCTATACTTTAAAATCATAGTAAAAACCAAAAATTATTTGGATTTATTTAGATGGAGTAAGATCTTTTCCTACCTCCTCAGAGGAGGTGAGAGCTCTTCAACTACTGCTGCCACAAGCTGATCATGACACCCAGGGTCAGATAAATACCCTGGGTACCCTTCAGTCCTCCACTACACACAAGACATCCTCAGCATGCCATCTAATCTTTTTCTATTCCAGAAACTCTCTGCCCTGAGTGCCTCCAGTCTTTTTTTTTTTTTTTTTGAGGTCTCAACTGCATTCTGAATCATAAATCTGTTCTCATTGCAAATTTTTTAACTTCTTTTGCAAAGATGAAATAAGTAAAATTAGAATGACATAAAGGTACTGCTTTGCACATGGCAGTACCAAGAAAAGTAGCACAGCAGTTGGAACACCAAGACAACAAAATTCAAAGACTCCAATAGAATGACCCCTCACTCTTGTTCTGGAATGTAGCAGAAGTACTGTTGTGAAAGATGGGCTTACATCATTATTTCACATGGCACTTTAATAATTTCAAGGACACAAAAATCCCATTATCCCACTTTTCTGCAATCAGATACCAAATTGAAGCTGATCTTAACACAACCAAGGCAAACCACATTTAAGTAAGACATCAAGCAGCTGAACAGATAAAAGTAAATGAAAAAGACATCGAGGTGCTGGAGCGTGTGTGGTGAAGGGTCTATGAGGAGTGGCTGAGGGAGCTGGGGGTGTTCAGCCTGGAGAAAAGGAGGCTTAGGGTGGACATTATAGCTCTCTATGACAAACTGAGAGGGGGTTGTAGCCAGGTGGAGGTTGGTTCTTCTCCCACGTAACAAGTGGAACAACTAGAGGAAATGACCTCAAGTTGTACCAGGGGAGGTTTCAATTGGGTAATGCGAAAAATTTCTTTACTGGAAGGGTTGTCAAAAGCACTGGAACAGGCTGCCTGGGGAAGTGGTGGAGTCACCATTCCTGGAGGTATGTAAAAGACATGTAGATGTGGCATTCAGGGGTGTGGTTTAGTGATGGACTTGGCAGTGTCAGGTTAACAGTTGGACTCAATGATCTTAAAGATCTTTTCCAACCTAAATGGTTTAATAAGCACCAGGGAAAACTAATCCTCAATACAGAAAGGCTTTAAAAAGAGATGTGTTCCATGGACACCTTGATACATCCCACAGAATAACCTTTGCTCACATCTTTCCACCACCTTCCAGTAAGGGCTAATGACCAACAGCAGGAACTACAGACTCAGGTTAGGCTTAAATGGGCTTCATTCCCACTTCTGTCAGTTAAATTACCTTGACAGAGATAGTCCACCACCCTGAGGAAAAGGATGCTAATGACCACAAACCTCATTCCAGAGATACAGAATCCATAAAACTAGTTAACTCCACAATTTACAGAGGGTTAGCAAAGAACACAGCTTCTCACCAGCTTTGTGACATGGAGCATATCTTGCACCAGGAGGTGATAATGCTGGAGTTAACAACCAGTTTTGTTTCTCCTAGTCATGAGATCACTAGTACCTATAAGAGCCAACATGCATCAGCCAACTACTTGAAGAACTGGAAGTAGGAGAGGCCTGACTGACTTCAAAGATAGAAGCAGAGCTTACTGGGCTGTTAGTATATTGCCTTTGGGTTTTTAATGTAAATTAAATGTAGACTAAGTTCTGAAGAAAGCTCCCAGCACCAACAAAGCTGAAGTATTCAACATTTGTGGGCAGTATCCCAGGTTCTGTAGCATTTCTTTAATTTTGTCACTTCTCAGAGTAAATCCCAAGCCCCTGGAGAAATAATAAACTTGAGAAACTGAAGTTTTATAAGGAAAAGACCCCAAACACAACAGGCACACTTATGGTTAAAAAGGAACAGAATCTATCTTGAACTTCAGAGAACATATTAATAAGAAAATATAGAAAGTTAAATATGAAAACAATCATCTTTATCTCATGATAGTATTCATGATGTCAATTAAATGTTCTACAAGTAGCAGGAGTACTATTTTAGTGTTCTTTGACATATCAGGGCCCAGTAATTCAAAAATGCCCTGTAATCATGGGAATTTTTAATTCCACATACAAAAAAAGTATATGGATTTATGCTTTTGGAGTAAGATCTTGATGCTCACAGACACACGTGGACAGACACTGTAACACACCACTTACACAAGGAAGATGACATTAGGCTAAGAGGAATGGGCTAAGTGGTGCAATTCCCATCTAAAGTACAGACTTTGTTAAGCTGAATTTCACTTGATGATTTACCATGTTAGTATCAAGCTTATAAATACTCAAAGTGACAGAATTTATTCTCAGTGAATATGAAAGTTACTGTTGGCTCTTATATTAGTCCTGGGTTTAAGAGATCCACCCATCTATCATTACTAAATATTATAAATATACAGAACACCAATGCTTTCTGCTCAGAACATTAAATGTAAGACAAATCCCATATATAAATTTGTAGAGCAGAGAAACAGGAAGGACGAGAAGAAAATGAGATGATGCTGAGTGGCACAGTGATCTACCTGTCCCAGCAACACACAAAATAAAATGCAAAGATTTGAAGGAAGTTGAAAACAGAAAGTATTTTAGAGAATTATTAAGAAAAGATGCAGAAGGAGTTCTAGAATAGCCTCTGCTTTTAGTGTTCTTTCAGACAGAGGTTCAGAGAAGTTACCTTTTAGAGAACAAACTGCATTGGTGATGATGATCCAGCCCACCTGCTGAAGGAATTCTTCAAACAGTTCTCCCTAAGGTTTGGTCATTGTTCTGACTACACTACTTAGGAGAGGAGTTTCCATTGCAGGGTGGGACAGTCCCTCCCACTCCCTGGGGCTGTGCTGCCTCTGCTGGACTGGGATAAAAGCCAGATTTGATTCCCCAAATAGCAAGGTGCTTTCCTGCCAACATCACTTCTTTCTCTTTTTTAGAACAAATATTTTCCATTTGTTTTTGTCTTACAAGCATAAAAAATAAAGGATAATTTAAAAGAGGAAAACAAAGTGTTTCAAAAATGATAAAGTATTAACTGAGGCACAACATGTTCTGAGGAAGTTTAAGCAAGACATGTGTAACATACTTTCTGCTGTTTTTGCAAAAGAAAAGCATTCATGTGTCACTGAAACATGTTTCCCTTGTAAGTTTTAACATAATCACTATTCAAGAGAATAAGGACCAATGTGTATCCAAAAAACCTCGAACCACACTATATAATTCACATAGAAAGTCACTCTTACTCAAATCAAAATGTAGTAAAATTAGATGATTCATGAAAATACTTAAGCTTTTTATACACAGCTGCTAGTTTTATTTTATTTTCTACATCATGTGATAGATATTCCATTAGTCTGTTCATGATTTATAATAAAAGACAGGAAGAAGGAAATCAAAGGATTCTGAAGAGAAAAACCCAAATTTTTAACCTTTTTTTGTTATATTCCAAAGCATATAATAAATTTGTTAAAATAATACTCTTTGATCAGAAAAGAGCAAATTAGGGATAAATACATGAAGAGTTTAAAGCATTTTCAAGCACAGATCTTTAGTATCAGTCAGTCATGGCTGGACATTGCTGAATAACTGCAACTTTTACAAAACACATTCAGATTTACTGTGCCAACATCCATCACTGAGTGGGTAAACAGAACAAACCAAAATAAATCCAGCAGAAAGCTTTAGCCAACCATGTAAGAAGCTAAACTGAGGTTCCAACAACATTCATTCCAGCAAAAGAGAAAGCATATTTCCTTAAAAGTCTGGACTTCAGGACCAAATCTGTCTGGATGACTGAGTTCAAAAGAAATCCTAAGAAAGCTCTGAAGTATGGACAGATGCATGTTCCTTTGAAACATTACCATTAGCAAAAAAGGATAACCAACATAAAAATGAGATTCCCTTGAAAAATCAGTGTGCATTAAATATATGCACTGTGAATATAAGTTAAACTGAAAAAGAAAGCAGTGGTTGCACACATAGATATAATATGAATGGCTACTCCAAAATTTATTTAATCTCATTTAGTTACTATACATGTGCAATGTATTAAGGCAGCAAAAGGTAAAATAAACTTTCTTAAAAGCTCCTAACACTGCTATCACAGATATGCTTGCAAAAATAACAACACTTACCTTAACAATTCCATCTATGTAACAAACTTTTTAAATTAACAGCCAAAAGATATCAGTCTGAAGAACTATCTGCCCAGGACAGACAGATGCACACAAAGCCAGTAGGAGAGAGGCCCCAGTCACACAAAAGCTGATATTGTTCTCCTGCTGAGCAAAAATCTCACTTGTAAATCGAACGACATCTGCATTCAGAATCACCCACAGACAGTGTCCCTGGAGAGGTGACCAGACTACTTGACTCAACAGGAGAATGATTTTTCTTGTCTCCTTCAATGTAGGCAGCTGCATAAAACAGCAGCTTCTGTCTTTACATTTTAGCTAACCTTCCTTCCTTTGATGCAATGAGAGAGATGAAACATGATGTGTAAAGATCTCCCTCATTAGACATAGCTGTGAAGCCCACTATACTTTTGAAGACAAATAATCATTAAAATCTTCTGTCATGATACAGAACAAGAAATGCCTTCAAAATTAGTAACCTCTTCACATTTCTTTCCAACTTCTTTATCAGCACTGCTGACACATGACAGCAATGTTTCCCAGGATCTCTTTCATGAAAGCCAATAAAAAAAATAATTTAATCCAAGCATTTGATAAGGCTTCTAAAAATCTGTCAGTGGTTATAAAAAATTGTTTCACTACTTAAATTTAACTCTGTTTTTCCATAAAGTTATTTATATATTTTACTACATTCTTTATCATCTAAACTGGATACCAGAATAAAACAATCTATAAAGCTTTATATAGTCATAAATCCAGACAGTTCTAAGTCACACACAGGAATGTCCTACATCATTCACCAAAATTTTGATCATCACACTTTTGACAGAAGCAAGAAAAAAAGAAAAAAGCAGTTCAACCCAAAGGTAGTCTTTTCCTTTAAAAAAAAGACCAATTACTAAACAATAATTTTATTAAGATACTGACTATTTCTAAGGCAACTGTTTCTAGAAGGGCCTTTTCTTTACTCTCCTCAGTAAACAAAATTAAGTTTTTAATAATGAATTGTGTAACTTCTGTGCAGAAAAACCCCCACTCAATAAAATAGGAGGATTCTGTAAAATGATGAAAAATACACAATGAAACTATTCAATAAGCCTGCATCAGGCTATGCTAGTGCATTGCAGGATTTGGCCCACAGTGAATATAAACTACTTTCTAAGTTGTTGGCATATTTTTTCCCCTTGTTTTGAACAGCTTTGGCACCCAAGGAAATTGGAATAGAGTCTTAAAACAGACATACCTATCTAAACAGACATATTCAAATGAATCCATTAAAAACAATCAATGGGATGATGCCTTCTATGGCTTTCAGAGGTGCCTGTCCTCATAACACCTAAGTTAATAAATCACTGAGAAAGAAGACTGTTTTATGATCTAAAAAGAACTACATGTGATAACTTGCACCCTTAAGACTGTCCTTTCTTTTTTAGCCTTCAGAAAAAGAGTCAGTTCAGAAGCAAGGTAAGGTATTTCAATAACAGGCATGATATACCATCATGTGCCTCAAATAGAAATAAGAATAACTCTTGAGAAAGAATAGGAACAAGAGAACAAATTTAACTGTGGAAAATGGCCACAGAAGAGGAACAGTAGTTTAATGCAAAGTGACAGCCACAACTTCTCAACAGATTAGAAAATTCCTGCTTAGTGGAATATAATGGTTCCTAGGTTACTTGGTCTGGTGGCTTCAGTAACCTCAAATACTCCGAGAGGAATAAAGAGTTTCCCTGAAAGAACTTCATCCAAATACAATTGATAATTTTTTCAGAGGTGATAAATTGAAACAATATCAATGCATAAACAGAAACCAATCTCCCATATTCAAGTTGCTGACATGAAAAAGCTATCCTTTAAAGTAACTTTCAAATATGTATTTCATGACACAGCAATCTTTTAGAATTTTATTTTGTATTATTCTAATCAAAGAATCTTTGAGAAGATTCTATTATCCCCTTCCACACAGCATAATAAAACAGAAGAGCTTTTTGACAGCATTTTGTTTTCACAGATTTGTTATTATAATGTGCAATTAAATGTATCACTTTCTGTGTAAAGGAACAGGAAAATTGTATGGACTCATCACCATTTTTGCTTGTTTAAAAAGCTACAACATACCACTGCAGAAATAACAGGTAATGAATAAGTACTATGAACCAGACTGGTACTGTCAAGAACCTGTAAAAACCTGTGGTTTACAAAATCAAAGAAGTTACATGACACCATCATAATGGTTAATAAATATCTAAAACCTTTCTGCATGAGTGACACAAGTATTTTGGTTCTTATTGCATTCATGTTATTCTATCCCTGTTCAGATTTTTTCATTTATCACTCATATGGCCTGATCACCTTTTAAAAAGAGTAATTTAGCATCTAGAACACAAGCTAGATGAACTTACACTGGGGAAAAAATGATTCATACTTAAATGCAGATTGCAAGATGAGTGATTGGAGATTTAATTCAGGAAAGTCATGAGTTCCTAGTGCCTTCTTCCTCTGTGCTTCATATAATTTTATCCAAGGACTGTTTAATGTGAAATGTGTAAACAGTTATCAAGAAAAAAGATTAGAACTGTAGAATGTGGTGCCAGAGCAACGTCCTCATCACTTATCAGCTAACTAACTATCTCTGGTTCCTCAAGGCACACAGACAGCTGCAGTTTGGGGAAGCTTTACCAACAGCCTTGTGCTCCCAGACAGGCCAGTGCAGAATCCAGCAGCTGAGGCCACTTCCAGAAGGAAATGTATGTGGATTTGAGTCTTTAAAGTTGGAAATATGTGTAGATTTGAATCCTTTAAACTTGAAGAACACATAGAATTCAAGTGACCCACTATTCACTAATCAAATTGTAAGAAGTGTACGAATCAACTACCACATTTTACAGAGTTCAGTCACCAAAGGCCCTATGGCACTGTTTACATTCAGATCATATTCCTACAAAGCTGCACTGAGGAAATAGTCAATAATTTTTCAGAGACTGTTTAAAGTCTCTGCAGCTGTAATCATCTACCTGCAGTTCAGATATCTGGAATGACTCCTATTCCTGTGACTCTTTCACTGGGTAAAGACCACTGACACTGTGTGAGATTTGTGATATTTGCTGAGGTATCCAAGTTGTTAAATTTAATACATAGTAATAAAATGATCATCATCCATATGGTCACATGAGCATTTTGTTTTGATTCAGGAGTGCATTTTTGAAACTGATCTTCTGATTATGCTCACCTACCATTCTTTTTCTCTGTATAGGGTTTCCAGACCATATTTATTGTCAAACAACACTAAAATAGAAGATTCTGTTCACCTACCAGTGGTTATTCAGTCCATATGACTGCAGTACAGCCAGTATAATGTAAAACCCCTTAAAATTACACAGAATTGTCAACACTGGGTCCTCAGTGTCAACTCCTTTGTTCTATAGATCTGCTACTGTTGTGTTGTAGTACCTGCTATTATGGACACAGCCTATCTCTGTGTGGATTTGGTTCTATCCTGTTTTTTAACTCCATGCAATAGATTGTTTTAAAAATATTTTGTCTTATCTGAAAGCAAGTACTCTGTCTTCAACATTAAGTATTGACATATCCCAGAAAAAAACATCAATTTTTGACCTTTATTTTAGACCACCATACTGTGTAGATACAGAAATCACAGATAGCATGACATGCTTTTGAATTTGTCCTTCAATAAGAGCTGTGGCATTGCTGTCTTAAGGAGTAATAACTCTCAGAACCACAGAGTGAAACAGATTTAAATGACTGAATCTATTAGAGGCTGTGTTCAAGTGTAGGAGAGAAATGAACATACCCAGATGCTTCACACAAAAAATGTAACACTTGTAAGAATATCCCTACTAAATTAGTACATTACTTAAAAATAACTATGAAAATAGTGAAGCTGTTGCAATTCACATTTAAAATAAAAACTAAAATCCTGCCATCATCAAAAGAAAAAAAGCTATTCTGAGGAATTGTTTTCAAGCAAATGTATTAACTCAAACCAAGCCATTAACCCCTTACATATTCCAAAATATTCTGTGTGTACATTTCTAAAATGTATTTATGTGTAAAGTGATAGTTGATTGGTATGTTCTAAACCTAAATGAATTAAATTCAGCATGAAACAAAAAAAAAGGTAATATACTTGGGATAAAACAAAATACTATACAATGAAAAAGAGGTACAGGAACATATTCAAATTGTTTATCACAGAAAACTTACATCTAGTAGCGTGTGAAGATGCTGATCCTGGAAAACACTGTGAAGAAAATCTAAATCTTTTTCACTGCAGTCTGTAAGTGCATGAATTTCCTCCAGGCTGTCCAGCACTTGTGAGACTGCTCCTATGGGGCAATAAACAGGGAAAAAAAGAGAATTAAAAAATCAATAAAGCAAAGACTCACGGTAAACTGAACTTTGGAAAAGGAAACTGTCGCTTCATCTGGTACAACTGGAACGGGAACATAAAAAAAGCTGTAGTTTTTACAGGAAAAATTCACTGAAAAAACTTTATGCCTATCAATAGTGCTCATATGTAATGTAATTATACATAAGAAATCATTTAATGGGAAAGAGGTTAAAACTTGATTTTATCAAGCTTAGATTAGTTCTGCTTTAGCCTGGTTTCAAATGATTTCTTATGAAGTGATTCAGATTATTGGCCTGTCCTAACCTTTCTCACCCCAACCTTCTCTTTTTCCACTTTTTGAACTGCTGGCCAATTTCAAATACTTATTGTAAAATTTTGAAACATCACTAAAAATTATTTTGAAAACAAATTTGAAACATCAGCAAAATTTTGAAATGCTTTCACAAACTTTTTAGAATCAGCATCTGGATAGAGAAGGGAAGAGAAAGACCTGACTGCTGTATCTGTCAGAGGATAAAAAAAGGCTCTAACATGAGCTCTGATTTTTCTTCTGTTTGTTCTGCTTCCCTGATTATCTCAGACTCAGTTATATCACTTGTTGTGTTTTAACCAGTGCATTGTTTTGGGTCATAGGAACATGGGGATGATTTTTATATGACATGGGAGTGAAAAAAGAAGTGAGAGATATGGAAGCAAAAAGGAGGAAGGTGGAAGTCCATGAGGAAAAGTTGAACTCACAGCAGGAGAGGATACAGAAACACAACACAGATCCATAGTAAACTAGCTCACGGTGGTGCTGTGTGAAACAACTTTTGAAAATCAGGTGTCAGTGGTGGCTGCCACCTG
The DNA here is from genome assembly GCA_013399895.1 of Serilophus lunatus. NCBI lineage: Eukaryota > Metazoa > Chordata > Aves > Passeriformes > Eurylaimidae > Serilophus > Serilophus lunatus. The sequence goes on along the minus strand of VXBA01001641.1, from coordinate 898,602 downwards.
TATGCACAACTAGAATGCCAATTCTGGCCTATCTAAACACCCATGGACCATGTCTTCAGTTTTTTTCACTGTGGTATAATCATCTGGAAAGAAGGCAGTATATCCAGTGACAGTCTGCAACAATGCTGGTGTCTGGCAGTGTAATGCTGAATAAATAAATTCATTAATAAATTCTTAATTCTGGATAGGGAATTCTACATATTCCCTATTTCATTAGTTTGAATTAATTGTATTCATTTGCCTGTGTCCTTTTGAAAAGACACATGATATCTAAAAAGTTGTTGCATTTCTTGAAATTCCATCCTCCACCGTATGAACAATTCTTACCAGCCTTCCTTAACTCAGAACCTTACGTACTGGATTTTCAGAATGCAATAAAAACAAAAACCCTCAACACCTTCTTAACCACAATAAATTATTTCTTTTGAAAAACAGGGATAAACATAACAAAATACACAAACACCTGCTATACAAGACTTGTAACCTCATGACTTAGAAGGATGAGTATGCTACAAATCTAGAAACACTTGCATCACATTTAGTACAAATCTCAGCCTTGTGTTCTCCCCACAATTCCCTGTACACCAAGGTTTGAGAACCACAGTATTCCCCTCACTCAGAACTCATGGCTCAGAAGCAGTGAGACTTCTAAGTTCTCTCTCATTGTGTGCCTGACTACTTATATCTAAATAATGTACTAATTTATGTTCCTTCAAAAAAAATTGTGGCTGTCAGCAAATAAATGTAATGGCACACAGCAGTTGCTGTGCATGAGGTTGAGTGCGCTGAAGAAGAGAAAAACCTGCCTCCTCTCTGATAGTGAATAAACGTGCTGAGCTGAAAGGAACCACCCATATTCCTCTGCCAGAGACACAGCAGGAAACCTGAGAAAATACAGGGACTGGGAATCTGCTGGTAAGAGAATGAAGAGATCACAACTAAGCCTCAAAGGAAAGGAATAAAAACATTACCAAGGGATCTAAAAGGGACTGCGCTGTTTCCCTTATATTTTTGGTATCTCAGTTAAGTGATGATGAACTTAGAGATCTCCAAGCCTGAAGCAAAGTGTTTGACATTCCAGGTTGCAGTTGTCACAAGAAAATTTGTATGAGTTCTCTTTTATTTCTACTCTTGTAATGATCAGAGTTTAAATCACTTTATTTTCTAGCAAAACTTTGCTTTCTGGGTTTAAAGCCCTTTCCGTGTATTTGGAGCATTTAAAGAAAACACAAGATTCACTTCAGAGGCTTGGATATCTTAAGAGCCTCTAATAATTCTCAGTGTTGCTCATAATCACTAAAATTTGAGCCAAATCCAGAACCAGTGAGAAGTATGTTCAAAGTTGTCTGCAGTGCTGTACTAGTGTGAAAACAATGAATGCCCTGGACAACCACATTGTTTATTTGACAGTATTATTTACTTTGGAAATTTTATTTTGTGGAATACCTTGAGGGCTTTGAAATTGAAATGAGAAATATGATTTTTCAGTATTTGCTTCTTGATAGTATCTTGAATATTTGGGAATTCCAAAACATTAGGCTTTGATCATTAGGTCTGTTTTCACTGTCTATTGGTTGCATTGAATAGATGGCAGCAAAAGAAAATTTCCAAGAATGTCCTTCAGAAATCTTATGAGAAGTTCTGACAGTGACTTTGCTAATCCCTCAAAATCACAGTTCTACCTTATGGGTTTTTCTTTACCTACAAACTTATGCTGCATCTACTGCCATGCCTTTCATGAATTTACAGATAATGTGCCACCTGCATGAGAAAATGGCACAGCAGCAAAATACTTGACAGCATGTTAGTGCCTAAGAAAAGTGATAGAACAATTTCATAGACATTTTTGTGAACACCTAAACTCCCTCTGTTATAGACATCTGGTTAAAAAAGCCCAAAAGTGCCTTTCAGAGGAGTTTTAAATTCAGATAAAAGACACTACGTAAAATAAAATTAACCAACCTTTACAGCACACCTGTTTCTAAAAAGATTCATATTCTATAATATTTAAGCTAATTTTCTAACCTTTGGGGAAAATGTAAAAGCACTCAATATTTATAATTAAAGCTTTTATCCTCTTGAAATAGGATTTAATTTCCTTTCAACATTGTATATGCACCTTTTTTAGCCTCAGCACACATGATAAAGGAAAGATTTATTACAGTGAGTTATTACACAGTCATACAAGGTAAAAGCTCAGATTTCTCATGGTCTGTAGCAGTTACAGACAGAATCTACAAATATGAAAATAAATATTAGTGAGGCAGGAAAAATAAAGAAGTTGACTAACTCAATTGAGTGTGTTAAATTGTTTTTTAAGATTCCTTAATGTAAAATTCATTGGAAAATGCTGCTTACTGCCTCAGAATTTTCAAGTAGCCCTAACCACTTGAGTGAGATGAATCTCAGTCTGCACCTTGTTATAAAAGCAGATACATAAAGCATTGCACAGGAAAGGTTGCTGTTACAGTGATACAAACAGAAGACTCTTCTCTGCAGAAATAGTAAAAAAATCCACACCAAACTTAGTTCTGTGAGAAGACTGTGCTAACTGTGGACCCTTCTGTAAATGCACATATGATCTCAGTGTCCAAAGCAGCAGTGATACTCTGGGCCACTCACAGTCTTTCCTGAATTCCCATAAAAATACTTGCAATTATCCATAATTTATTTGGGGCTGGCAACTCTGAGAAGTTGAAAAATATGGGCTTTCTTATATTAAAAAGAAGAAAACCACATCGGAATGCTTATGACAGTCCCTTGGAGCCAGTACTAGCACATAAAATGTTTTCATAGTTAGTGGAATGACTTCTTAAGGATGATACCAAATTACTTTTAAGATAGAAATTAATTAAGCAGTTTTGAGGCAGATCTGTTATTTACCAGATAGATGTTTTTGCTCTATAAGGACAAAAACTCTGGATTATCTCTTTACCCAGTGCGTAGTCAAAGTTATCCCAGGGATTTCCTGCAGGCTCTATTACCTCATTTATGGAGATGGCCACTCAGATATATTTCTGTCTTACAGCTGAATTCTATCTGTAGAGTCTGTAGTTCTCAGACATAGTGCTTTTAATACTACCTGAAGTTGGTATGGACACTGGGTTATCAAGTTGGAAGTAGGCAAAGCTTTGGTAAAATAGAGTGCTGTTATTACAACATGGATCTTGCTGTTCTAGTCTGCAACAGGAGATTTGACTAGAGAAACTGAACTTTAAAGGGAAGGGGACAGTTGCTTACTTCTCCCCAGGACAGGAGAGAAAAGAGTAAAAGAAAACTTGAAATACTATTCCAAGAATTGCCTACATATTCTTCAGCAGTAGTACATCTCCACTATAAAACCTCCTAAAATTTTGCTTTTCTGAGGCTGAGCAAACCAGGAAGGTACAGAGAATTAGGAGCTTTCCCATGTGATCTGCAACAGTGTATGACTAAATGAGTGTTTAGGTAAAGAGACATAGATATTGCTGCATAACGCAGACCACATTTTGACTACAAACACATTCTGAGAGAGGGTAAAAGAATTCTTTATTTTTTAATATTGAAGACTACAAATGCCCATTTAAGACTTGGTTAGTTATAAACCCTCTTCTGAGTAATGAAAACCTTTAGAGGAAACGTGGTGTTGTTTAAATACAAAACTATAAAACCATGACCTTTTTGCCTGTCTCCTGTAATTGGTATGCCAGGAAATAACTGCAGAAGAACTTATAATAACCATCATAATAACATGTTTTTATTAAAGACACTTACAAAATCTAAACCCCTTATATTTGTAGAACCATATTAAGTTCATGACAACAGCCCCTCATTTCTATCCTATTCATTATTTGTTCACTATTTTTTACATTGTATAAATAGGTAAATAACTATGTCTTGAAGATTTAACAGTGGTTTTTAACTGACTAACCAAGGCTTTGCTGTTATTTACAATTTCTCTGTATATCACAGTTCAGCCCTCAGGCCAGTCAATCTACAATCAACAGAAGCTGATTTCTCTCAGCCTCATCTCTTAGCTGCCATCTTATGTGCAGCTGCTGGAAATGAAATTAAAAACCAAACCTGGCCCTTAAAGCACAGGTATTGCAGAGGGCAGGATTTACATTTCACTTTGTGAAGGGGTCTGAGGCTAGTACAGCAAGAACAGAAGAAAAACTATCGGAAATTTTTAGATTTTAAAGAGATCAAATATTGGAGTCATTGGAGTCAAATTAAAAAAAACACCAAAAAACCAGCATGGGTGTGATTATAAAAGTGCAGACCTTTCCATTACTTGTACTGATCTAAATTCTTAGATTAAGAGGAAGCCAACTGAGTATCAGATGCTCTTTGTCACTTTAAACAACATCTGCAAAAGTCACTGGAGTTGAGATGCCTCTAATCTCACATAGTAATTTGTTGCTCTCTGCTGTTCACTGTATTCCAGAGCAACTAACTCTGCAAGGACAGATGACAGCCAAAGCAGGTGTTAATATATGACTATAATAGCTCAAAATAAGGTGTGAGATACGTGTCACATACACAGCAGTGTAATTAAAATGAAAGGGAAGTAAGGACTCCATCCTTCTCAAATTCAAGCTGTATGGTGTTTCATGACTTCTTCCTTGTTGGACAGAAATCAACCAGCCAAGTTTAGAGTCCCTATAAACTTACAAATAAGCTCCTATATGTACAGTTCTGTGAATGCTACTGGGAAGTAAAGAAGGCAGAGATTATATACGTATATATAAACATACATACATACACTATGTATTTATATCTATATATAAAACAATCAGGAAGAATCTAGGAAAAGAATTGGAAAGATGGAAGTTAATGAAGATGACAATGAAAATGCAGAAAAAAGGCAGTTGATGCAATACAAGGTATTGGGACTTACAACAAAATTAAAGAAGGTAAGAAAATCTGTGGAATACAAGAAGGGAAAGAGGTTTATGAAAGTCAGAAAACAAAACAAAGGATGCAGAGGAGAAAAACAAGGAGAAAGTGGAAAAGACTAAATAAAGGAAAATGATAAAAAGGGAGAGGAAAAAAAAAAGAGAAAACAAGAGATAAAATGTTCCCAAACAGAAGCAGGAACACAGGGGAGAGTACTATGTATGGAAATACTAAAAAGGAGGAGAGAAGGGAAAGTGAGGGGTAAGAGAGTAAACAGGGCAGGGAGAAACTGGTGCCTGGGTTTTGAAGACGCCTTTCTTTCATTCTGCACTCACAGGGGCACTGTGTATGCATGTCTCCAGCTTTTTCCTGTCTCCTTACTTGGGACCTTCACACAAAGTTTGCCAGTTCCTTTTCTCAGTTATCCCTCTCTGTAAAACTAGTCAAAAATATGACAGAAGGCAGTCTAGCAAGGTGGCAAAGGAATATGCAGTGAGAAGGTATTGTTTTTATTGTTTTTCAGACCAGACCTGCAACTTAAGTGTAGCATACAACTAAACAAATAAATATTTTAACAAATGAATGTCCTTCACTATTACTTCTATGGACACTTTCTTCCTCATTGCAAAATTATATTGAAACACTTTTCTGACCAGCATGAGGGCAACACAATCTATTAGTAAGTTTGCTAAAGAAAGTTTGTATGCACAAACAAAAAACAAAAATCTGTGGCAGAGGCTCTGTATGAGGTTTCTTTTTTCCCCCTACAATTGTATAAAAATAATACTGTTGCAAAACCTTTATATAAAAATCCACTGAGCTTTCACTCCTGCATTACTGGACAGGCATTCTGTGAGGGTGAAATAGGAAGACAGGGAACAATGTCCCCCACAACCTCCAAGATCAAAAGAATGAACCAAACAACAATCACAAAATCCATGATTTTGATCAGAAATGGAGATGTGAACTTACGTCTTGCTGCCCTGACCTAGGACAGAAGAAGAGCTGCCAAGCTTACGAGTCTTAAAATGCTGCTGGAAACCCCCCCATTTTTTATAGCTTGTTTTTGGAGATGCTGAATCTGTTGTTTTTGAAATGATTGTGGCTTGTATCAAAGGGTCTAGGATTTTACACCTTCTTCATTTAGTATAGTCTGCAGGCTTTCAAAGTGCTTGCACTTTCAGTCTCTTGTGAAGTGTGCAGTTGACTTGCAGCAGAACCTTTACCCTACGTGTCAATAACATTCCTTCATTGAGGAGACACATACTGGACAGTTATTTAAATCAGGTGCATGCATATACACAATGTATATGCATATATTGTGTATCACATCAGCACAGAAGGATCAAGAAACTTCATGCAAGCATAGAGCAAGAATATAATTTTTGGCTAATATTACAGTATGTATTTGGTGTTAGGAGAAAGAAGCCCATTAGTCTATGAAAATGAGTTTGGAACTAAAATGCAAAACCAAAACATTTTATCTTTTATTAATTTAATGAAAATTAGAATTTATTTCAGTTGTGTTGCAAATATTAAATACTGGGAGAAAAGAAAATAACTCAGATAATTTTAATACTGCCTCTAAACTAGAATCTTCTGAATTCCCTGAAGACCACATAATTTCTGGTTAATTACACTGTCGATAATACTACAGACAGATTTAGTCAAAACCATTTTTTTGAACAGGCAGTATTAAAACTGAAAACAGCAAAGAGAAGCAAAGAAAGCAGATTTTTAAAGCATGCAAAGACACGCACTATAGCCGACTGATATGCCTTAAAGGAAAACAAAGGGATACCTACTTTCTGCTGCTAGAAGTCCTAGTAGGAAGGCAGCATTTGGACAAACAACAAACAGTATGAAGATTTCAGAACAAGCGATTTATAAAGCTGCATCCTAGCACACTAAGTTGAGCCACAAAATAGTAGGAACAAAGTGACAAGGACCCCCACCCGTTTTTTTAATATGGTTTCTATGTGTGAAGTAAATGACACTTGTAGGCTAGGATGAAAACAAACTCTTGGCATTGGGAAGGTATGCAGTGTTAGATATCTATAATACCAGACTTTTCTCAACATTGGTTAAACTATTTAAAAAAACTCATGGACAAAAAGTGATTTCTAGTAAAAAGGTGAATTTATAAACTAATTCAACACACTGCAAATGATGCATAACAACATATTAATATAGTTATTAAGCAGAATTTAGCAATATTATGTGAAAGTCAAAAGTTTTAGTGAGAAACATTATGAGAACCATTTAGAAATATAAACACCTTATTAATCCTTTTTATTCAGTATCTTTATTCACTTTTTATTTTTGCATTTAAACATACCACAACAAATAGCTGAAAAATGATGAAGTTAATAACTGAATATTGGAAAAATGCAATGTCATGATCTTAAAAAAACTCTATATTGTTTTGCTTGTAAAACTAATAGTAAATTCTAAGGTGAATGTAACTTTTTCCCCAAGCACTCATATTTACAAATGTTACACAACACCATTTGCAAATACTTACAAAACCAGTGGTAATGTTTGCGTAACAAAAGTATTCCTTTTTTGTCCTCAAGTCAATGAAGACTGATGGTTTTTAAGATATGGGATTATATTGCCCATATTTCATGGAATCTAAATTCCATAAAACTACTAACTGCTCTAACTTGTGAGTTCAGCTAGTCCATGTATGTTGGATGCTATCTGATCTCAGTCTGAAAGACTAACAGATTTAGCTTTTTCCCCCATTATTACTTTCAAATTTGAAAATCAAGCTCTTATACTATTAAGAACTTCTCAGTCGACATGAACTGAAAAGCTGAACAAGATAAAACAGAATGAAAATTTCTATTTACACTCAGCAATCCTGAGACAAAATACCCAAATGCATTTGTAAAAATGCCATATGAAATCAGTGCCTTGCAGTTTGAGAAAATGAAGTAGAAGCACTGCAGTGGCCTCAGTGTGGCTGCTTTCTCCTCAATGCAAACGGCTCTGCTTCTGCATCCAAACCCTTCCAGAGCTCAGAAAGCACACACATGCGCAGGAAGTACTGCACCAGTGCCACTTGTTATCATGGGTATGTGAGTACATTTGGTCAGTCAGGCTGTTGTAAAACATGCTCTGTGGTTACACCTAAAACCAGCATCAGAGGATGCCTTACAGGAATCTAGAACTGTTTGCAGCAAAAAGCCACACTGAAACCTGTTAGTCACATTTCAGAATGTGTGTGCTACAGACCAAGCAATTCAAGCACACGTTACATCCTTTAAGCAGAGTAACATCCTTTAACCAAAAGGTAAGGTTTGCTTTAATCTGAAAGTCAGTTATGCAGTTTTCCAAAGAATACAGAATATCCACTGGATTAACTTCATCACTGAATCAGTAGTTCTGAAAATGTGGCTACAAAAATTGTTTGGAAACACAAACTCTTCAATTCATTGCTTCTTCTGTTGGCCTGAAAACAAACATTTTACATCTACCTAAAACTCCAAAGTGAAGTAAATGATCTTCCTCAGTTCAGCTTCCCAAGTCAAACTGTCAAACAATTCTACAGCCTTTCCTTGAGCTGCCACAGAATGGGAGAACTGAAGGAGCAAAAACAGGAAAGATGAAATACTTTATACTGGTGATGTTAATTCTTCAGCCTGAGGCACTGTTATCAAAACACTTGAAAACTATAGGCTCACACTGTCTTCTTGGGGAAAAATGGTCAGCATGTGACAGAAGCAGAGGAAATCCTGTCTTGAAGTAATGTGTGATCAAGAGATAAGAGGTCCAGGGCACAGGCAGGAAAGGGGAAGGGCAGCAGAGAGCAAATTGACTGAATTTCTCTGGCACCTTACATATTTCATGGTCTACTTCAAATACTTTCTATTGGGCTGATTTTTCTTCAGTGTCAGATTTAGCCAACAGGGCTGCTGATAGCTAACTTTTGATTTATGTTTCTTTCAGCTTATTAAAAATATCCAAAACATTGGTTGCCTTAGGAAATAAACATTTTACAATGTCTTGAAGACAGGCAACCTGAAAGTCAAATGTTTTACATTCTAAAAGAAACATTTACAAGAATGTCAGCTTGTCAGCTGAGCTGTTTAGTGGCTTTACTAAAGAATTTACTGAACACAGCCTATCACTAGTACTATTTTTAGTTTAAAAATATTTATCTAATTTTTAAAAAGTAAAAGCCTTTATCGCAATCTCTTAAAATTCAGCACAACTGGTTTCTGCGATGTTACCAACGGAATGATAGAAGTATGAAGTTAAGTTCTTCAGAGGATGGTTGCTGATGAAAAAGGAAACCAACCACCCAGAACAAGTGGTAGAAATCAAGAGTTATTAACACTGTATGACAGAAAAATACCTGGTTGACTTCAAATGGAACTTATCTCTTTTCACTCCCATCCAATTTTGTTATGCAATTTGCTAACCTGCATTTGAAAGCTCTCTAACAGGAATATCCTTTGTGATTCTGCATCTACAAAAGTCATCTAACTTGCTACCTCTATCTAATGCCTTCATATCCCAGGTTAATACTCTGGTAGTATAGGAAGATGCTCAAAGGGTCAAGTAATCCCAAATTCACTGAACTCATTTGAAGAAGAATACCTCCAGATGAATTGGGAAAAAAGACAGAACTGGAATTTTCTGTTTGGATGGAACTGGAGGACAGGATACATAACAAGCATAACCTAGTAAGCATTTCTGTTTCTGTATGAAAAATACCTTTGCAGGAGTTACATATTAGCCTGTTTCTAACAACTCATTTAATTGCAATGATAACTTTAATGAAATTTTATGGGAGGACTAAATAGGAAACAATATTTAAAATATTAAATGCTCTTCAGTAGAGTTTATGATCTGGAATAATGTTATGAGATGTTAGGAAGGAAATTATAATTACCTTAAGATAGACAAGCCTCTACAGTAATTCAAGAGTTTTATGTCTAATTTCTATAAACTAGTTTAGTTTAGAATCATCACAAGAGCGTTGCAAGCTAGAAATGTTGAAAATTTATTAGTGTACTTCTAGAGAGGAAAAAACCCCAGATTTCCATATCTAGCAATTTCAGAAGATGAAAAAGTTGTAGTACCTTTGCCTGCAAGCATCAGTGTTTATCCTGTGATATTAAATATTTATCAGCTAATGTAGTTGGTCAGAAGAACAAAATGAAAACTACCCACTTAGCATGATTTCCTGATCACTGTGATCTGCCAGGGAGATCAACAATGTTATTTTAGAGAAGAACTATCTTTTCCTGAGAAATCCAAGCTACTGTTCCAGTTATTTCAGAGATGAACACAAGATAACAATGGATCCAGCAGAGATTTTCTGTAGAATTTAAATGTGTACTGGATTCAAGTATTTTGTAGGCAGAAAAAATAGAACTTGTACATTTCCTCCATACTGCTATCTGCAATTACATCACTCTGAGGAAGACACATATCCTGTTGCTGTGAGACTGAAACTGGGAAGAGGAACTGCAGTTTTCAGATTTGGAAAGTTGTCACTGCCAATCATGTTGGTGGCTATTCCTCATTGAAATGAGGGAAGTAGATGGAAACAGAAATAAAGGCATTGCAAGTAATTCTAGGCGAAGTAAAACCAACTTATTCTCTCTTTAAAAGAATAGATGAATCCTTAATTACATCAAATTCAAAAGCTGGCTGCCTGATCTTGAGCCATGAAGCAGTGATCACCTGTTTGCAATAAGTGATCTGAGATTCCCATTCTTTTCTATGGAAATTATGAACAATGTGCATCTCCAAGGACAAAGCAATCTTTTCATTTAAGTACTCGAGCTTGAATTCCAGAAGTGAAACTAAAGAATTACAACAAAAACAATTTACTCCGATTCTTACATGAATGACATTGAAATAATTTGTAAGAATTACTTGCTCATATGAAAGAGAACAAAAGGAGTTATTAATATATGCAGTCAATAGGTAATTTTCTCCCCAGTAAAAATATTGGGAAAGAGAATGATCACATCAGATTGACACATGCAATTAAGTTCCTGAAATGTATTCTAGTAAAGTCAATAGAGAGTTAAGATATTCTGCCAGTACTATTTGGTTGTTTAGAAAAATGAAGGACAGATCTTTTGGTCTTTGTTTTTTCCTAAAAGTTCATTTAACTTGGTCCTAAATCCTGACTTTAGATCCAATAGACCGTCCCAGACTTCTGCACTGCTGATGTTTTGAGTAATGTTGTGTCAAAATTAAGATACAGAACTATGACAGGGCTGTGTTATTATAGGGACTACCAGGTTATTTAAATTCCTGAGTATGGACTGTGGACAGAAAGATTGCCTGAGTAAGATCATCTGTCCTGCTCAAGGTCCAGCTCACAGCACAGGTATTATCTCCCCCTTTGAAGTATGTTGGGAGGCCCCTTAAGTACCATCTATTGTCTCTCTCTGAAGATTTGGGGGTCAGAAATAATATCCACTGTGCTTTAAAGAGGAGGCAATCACTCTGTTCTCTAAAATAGAAGGTCAGGAAGCTTTGGTACATAATGGTTTATTTTTATAAATAACTATTAGTAAGGTAAGATAACCTTGTTCCTGCCTATGAATTCATGACAAAATTACACCGAGCTTTTATACTCAAGTAATACAAAGACAAATATGAGGTTATACCATTATTTATGGTAAAATATATATATATGAAAACAAATAGAAAAAAATTAGAATTTCTGCAGAAACTTACAAATGTGCAGTGACTTTCTCTTCAGGTTTGCCAGCCATGAATGCCATTACAACTGAAAATTGCTTATTCTTTCACATGCAAATGTTAATATTCAATTTTGTGAAATATGAAGAAATTAGTAAATACTTGGTACTTTGTTCAATATAGAATTAAGACTGGTTGACTGCAGTAAGTATCCTTTCTGTTAAAATACCTGAGGAGGTGGGGTCTTCAGAGAAGTCTGGCAGCTCTTCAGGGGGGTCACCATAGAAGGAGTTGAATTTGTGGCTTGACACAGCTGCTAGTACTGCCCCCTGAATAAAAATACCCACACAGTCTAAATTACACAAAGAAGGATAATGAAACATTTCCAGACACTCTGGATTACTCAATCTCCCGAGGTCTCTTGTGTGTTGACCTTCTTAGTGAAGAGCAAATAAATTTTATAGTCTTCAGCTCTTCTTCCCTCTTATCAGTGACTATATCTACCAGAAGAGCTAGTCATACACTAATAAACAGTAAAAATACTCTTTGTGAGGGGATATATGAGAACAGTTCTTTATGGGAATACATTTTAAAATAATAATTGTGAGGCAGAAATTCCCACAGTACAATGTAAACAAAGTTACTTTCTTTTACCTAGACTTAGTGGCTTAGCAAATACAGAAATTCACTCTTTAAAGCAAAACTGTTATGTTTTCATTTGAGAAATTGTCAGAATCTGACAATGACTGCACCAGAATATTTGACATCCATAATATATATGCATATATATAAATAGTATAATCATGCAGATAATCTCAGGCTCCCAGAATGAGTGTTACATGGGAAATTACAAAGCCAGAAAAATGGTTGCCTGCTCTGACATATATTTACTTGTTCAAGTAAATTACAGTTTGACCACTTAGGTTATAATGCCTCACAGTTGTGGCAATAGGCAAATTGGACAAATTTCTTGAAACATACAGCAGAGCAGTACTTCGGATAAAATGGTATGAAAAAAATAGCAGAGGTATAAAATCTCTCAGGAGATTAAATATGGTGGCCTTCCCAGTAAGAAGTCTGGGAAATATCTGAAACTGCACCTAGAAGAGGAATCTGGTAATATTCTAAAATGTACTAGTTAATATTTTAATGAAAGTATTACCTAGACATACAATCCACCTAAGAGAAGGTGCTGTTTATCAAGTACTATGGCAACTGTTGTATCTTAATCACCAGCTGCATTAAACTTTTGGAAAGCTGAAACACTTTGTGTATACCTGATTCTTTTTCATTACAGATTGTAAAAAAACACATGTATTGCAATGCTTCATGTTTCCATTAAAATTTTATCAACCTTTGAATGAATTCAAAAATATTTTTGTTAAACATTCCAAGAAAGGAACTGTTGTTTTAGGCTAAAATGTTAACATTATTTTTAATATGGCTAATAAATTAACTTGCATGTAGTTAAATGTAAAGAGGATAACCTGAAGAATATATATTTGCTCTGCTTGAAAAAAGGCATTAAAAATTATCTTCTTTTTATTTTAAATGTAATACAATAATAACTAAAGCCACTGTACTATTCTCTCCTCTGTTGCAATTCATGCTACACAAAACTACTGAATTGATGAAAGAAGTCCTCATATACTCCTTTGTTAATACTAGGCAATTTGTGCTGAAATTTAATTTGAAAACTATGCACTAAGAAAGGAAGGATGCACATCCTTAACAAGACATCATTGCAGTAAACATCTATTACAACTTTTTATTTTATTGCTGACTTCAAAGCATAGATTTCTCTTACCACTGTTAAAATGAAGTATCACACAAAATTCAAGTTATGTAATTACATTTTTTTAACACTACATCCAGTTTACCTTTAGTTTTCGTCTTGCATTGAATTTTCTCAATTGTTCTACTGTTTCTGGAAGATGAATCTTGTATGCATAGCGATCTCTCTCCTTAAAAAACCCCACAAAAACAAACCAAAAGAACATTAAATACAAGCTCTTAATATTCTCAGCATACTAAAAAACAGGCAAGAAATATACTATTTAATAAGTATCTTAAGAAGAATGAGGATATTTGTTGCAATTCAAGGAAAACTTCAAGAAATTAAGAGGGATTAAAATACCTTGAAAATATTCTTAACTTGGGCCAGGATATTTTCTTTTTGTAATTTTGTTTCCCACCCTGTAGTAAGACCTTAATCTTTAGTTGTACTGTTGTTCTGTTAGTCACTCTGTGGCCAGCACTGTATTTTGAAGCTGGCAAGCAGAAAGCAGTTCTGCTTCTTTGGATTCATAAACTCCAGTGAAGCAACATTTTCAATCAGTCTTTTAAGGGTTGCTTCAGGTAACCTTGGGAGATGGGATATGTATCCAGCACAGCAGGAAGTGCCAGCTCCAGGGCTGGTGATACCAGATGATGGCCCACAGGAAGAATTCTCCATTGTAGATGCCGATGAAAAATTTGCCAATGAATCATTGCAGTGACAGTGGGGACAGAACTTACAGCAGCTGGTTACTGTCTTACCCTGCTCCAAGGCATCACAGAAGCTACATACACTCAATAATTTGATGTAAATGTTTATCACACGCATCTCCTGAATCAGAATCAGAAGTAATTCAGTCTGTCTAAAGCACTAAAGATGTCTCTGTCTCATGCTGTATTTGCTGCTATCTATAAATAGTTCAGGAGTAAGTTGAGTCAAGAGGGAAAGCTGTTTATCTGTCAAAAATAAGAGGACTGACAGACAGAATGCTGGCCTGAGCTTGGAAACAAAGTTGTCTGAAACTAAACCTTCTCTTTCCTTGTGTGACTTTCAACAAGTAACAATGAGACCAGAAAGAGATCACAGACATCAAAAATGCTAAGCTATATAGGCAGAGCTTGTACATTCACACTACAGAATTTTCTTTTCAAAAAGCCTAATCTCTTTAGTTCCTCAAACAGAAAAATGACAGCGTTTTCTGCCAAAATAACCCTCAGTGAAACCCTTGCTTTGGCATCTAAATGCGGGTAAGCTCACAAAGTGAGGAAAAAGTCAAATTACAAGCAGGTAAAAACAGATCACCTGTGTTTACCACAGACTCAATAATTAGGCTATGATCATTTGGGATTCCCAAACATTCTCTCCATTCCCATACTCCTTGAAATAGTTAATACACTCTGTATGCCCCAAATAAACACAGAACTTTGGCTCCTTTAGTGTTGAAAGGTTTGAACCTGCAGTTTCCCAATACTCAGAAGAGTTGCCTTAACCACTATTATTCCTGAGAGGTGCACTCTCCTGTTCTCTTTTAGTAAGCCAGATCATTCTGCAGATTGGAGTACATGAGAATAATAGATTAATACCTTCTTTAAGCTTTATGCTACTCAGTGTTACTCTGATGCTGCTGAACCTGAGTTTGCTCTTGCTGTTAAGCAAGAGTTCAAGCCTGGCAATTATCAAAATCTCAGGCTCTAACCCTACAAAACATTCAAAGCACATTATCACACATTTTGTACAGTTCACACCTTCTTCAAAAAGCTCAGAGAAACAAAGAAATAAATATTTTTCTCCCTTTCAGAGGAAACAGGTGTGTAAACAGCTGCTTTTACTACCTTTAACCAGGGATGATTCAGTGCTTCATACACTGTTATCCTTTCTGCTGGATCCAGCATAAGCATGCGGCGTACCAGATCTTTGGCACTTTCAGAAATATGGCTCCATTGCCTAGGATTCATCTGGTTACAAGCAAGAAAAAAGAAACTAAATTAGTAACAAGAATATAGAAAAGAACATCATTTTTATGTAAAGGAGTTGCAGAGTTTAACAGTGGTTGGTGCTTGTAAACATTTCATTGTAAAAAATGTAAAAGAAAGTTTCTAAGTTATTTCATGACTTGTAATAAATTGTACACTAGCTGCTGTGGAAATGGCATAAAAATTGACAACATAAAACCTGACATATCCTTGGTCTTATAATCACAGTGTAAGTTTCTATCTATTCTACATCTTCAGATAAAAGTGACTGTTCACTAGAAAAACAAAAAATAATTAAGCTTTGTCTGACTGTTAACTATGCATATGATAAATGTAAAACTTAAATCTACCCCTGAAATTAGATATAAGGAATGACATGACAATCTGTCTATATCAACCCACAGTTTCATGCCAGTGATTCTGAATAAGAAAGGAGTAAGATAATGGCTGTTATGAACTACTCTGGTCCTGTCCCACAGGTATTGTGGACAATGCCTTTCAACTTTATAACAGGTAGGCATGTTCAGCCACTAGGAGAGAATACTGTGATCAACAATACAAGCAACTGCAGCACTTTTAAGAGCACAACTGTATCTTTAGGAGATACAATGTGAAGGATGATTGAAATATCTTTTCATCTTGTACATTTGCAGGTTTGTGCCCAGCTATTCAAAATGATGGCCATCTGATAAAACTATAATGTAAAAAAACTCATCATGCAATATAAAGGATTATTATCCCTAATCTATTTCTAGGATTTTATTTAAAGATGTCCATTTTATTTAAAATCAGTCTTTACAAAAAATGATCACTTTAAATTGGGGCACTCAGGAACATTATCTGGCTATGAAATACACATTTATGGTTGTGATTTGTCCTTTCTTTTCCAGCTCTAATGAAATGAAGGTAATTGCAAATTTGCAGCAAGACTGTTTTAAAATCCTTACATTATTTTCACTGAATAGACATATTATTGTGGAAACAGGAACAGAAAAGGAACTAAGAGGACACAATGTGCTGGGCAGAACTTTTTTTTTAAAAAGCAAAGAGAAGTTAACTTGCACATTTCCAGAATATTTTAGCTGCTTAAGAGATTCCATAAAGAAATCTTCCATAAAGTGAAACTGGAACATCTACCAATCTATGCAATCCCTAAACTAGTGCCATGAAGAAATGCTACTTCTTCTAGGAACATAGAATTTAAAGAATGACAAACGTGCTCCTGACCAAGTGCAGTAACACTGCTGTCACATTTTAGCTGATGTTGTTAAGTTCATATAATAAAATACTTCCTAAATCATGTTGTAGACTATCAGACAGTTTTAGGAGCTGTGGCTTATGTGTGACCTTGGTTACAAAGCAGAGCAAAGCCCATCTTAGACAAAAATGTTGAAGGTGAAGCTTCAAATTTGTCTCCATAATGGTCTGGGATGCCGACGCTGTGAAAACACACTTCTCTTGCGTGCACACTGATCTACTTTGGGTTGCAAGTGGCTCCTTTGAAATCATCAGCTGCACTCTACTAAAAAAGAACTGTACTAACAGAAAACACTGTACTAAAGAGAAAAATGCCTTTGTACACTAACATGCATTTTTTTTTAAATCAAGCCAATATGATGACCGATATTTATGACAGTTCTCTTAGATGATCAAAAAATTTAAATCATCTATAAGTCTAAGGTAATACATGGTATGTAAATAGCTAAACCTCATGTGATCCTGCTGGGCTTAATGCACAATTAGGTGTTAGTTGTCACACCCATTTATTATTTCATCTGAGTAAATATTTCTATGTATTCTAATTCCTAGCATTGATACAAAACACAGCAGGAACAAGACAGACTGGAGAGAGAAAATGATCTCTCTTCCTTTGTAACAGATTTGTATACACATCAAATTTAAATCAAGATAAATATAAAAATAACTTCTGGAAATTTTACCAGCAGAATTCATCTCACTGGAAAAGAATTCAGGTATACTGCCATTTACCTTGTATTTGCCTTTAATAATGCCTTCAAATAATCTTTCCTTGGTTCCATAAAAAGGCAAACAACCGCTTAGCAGGATAAAAAGGATCACGCCACAACCCCAAACATCCACAGGCTTCCCATATGGTTCTCTTTTTACCACTTCTGGGGCCATAAAATGAGGTGTACCTACACGTCCTAAATGGAAATAAAAAGAAAATTGAGTCAAAGGGACGTGTCAAAGATGGAAATGAAGAATATCACTGCATTAAACTAAAATAGTTTTAATCAATGTTGTTCATAGGGTAAGCTTTCAACACAATTCTTTTTTCCTTAAGTTTAGGATTTATTAAATATATCCAGTGAGACAAATCAGTATTTTTCCTTTTGCTTCACTTATACATTTAAAAACTGAGGAATATTATATCCTACCTGGCAGACTGTGAAATGAAAATACGAGTACTAAGATTCTTTAGTGAAACATGCCATAAAAAAGTAAAACCATCAATTTGGGCAACCTTTGTAGCAGGAATTATCTATCCAGAGAGCAAGTACAAAGATATTGTAAAGTTCTAGTCTATACTGCTAACTTGAAAAAGCAATGTCTAATTGGCAAGAGCACAGTTTGATCTGATGTTCTGCCCAAACCTTGGCCAGTCTACTGAAACTGCCAAAGAAAATGCAGCAAATACTAGCAAATGTGTTGTTCATTAATTTGCAGCAGGCAATCTCTTACTGCAGATAACATAATGCTAATTTGTTTCACAGGGTGCTTTCAGTGAGATTCACACAATAACGATTCTGGGACACTACTGATTTTGGATTGGTAATGAATGCATTCCCACGGAAACAAAACTTAGTACCGATCTTTTGAGTGGATAAACTGATTAGAATGACTTCATTCAATTTCTATGTAACATATTAAATTAAATAAAAGCTCACTAATTAACACAATGGACTTCAGAGGCTCCATTCAAGGCTTGCAGTACATCTCTGCTGGTCAGGAGAGTTTAAAACACAGCTAGAGAATCTGAGGTGTTCACAGGGCATGTATTTAACTCAGTCTTGTCTTGTAAAGAGATTCTTGCTTGACTAGCCTGTCCTGCACATCATTTGCAAGGGAGTTAGCTAAGTCACAGCACTGGTAACAAACACCTAGAAGATTATCTGGCAGTAGTTTATGTGGTTAAGACTATCCTTTGTTTATGCCATCTAATGCAGGAATATGGTCTGACCATGTTCTGTTAACTAGTACCCACTCACTCCTTTTTCCATCTAAAGGATTAAAAAATTTTAAGAAAGACAGCAGCTTTTTCACCATGGTGTTCTTAAGGAGAAGCAACACTATTGTCAAAGTTCTTCACCTGGCTTTGTGTTAGACTTTTTAATTCCCAGTTTATGAGGCAATTCCTCTGACAAACAAATGTTAGGGATTTGTCTGTGACAAAGGAAAGCTACCTCATTACTAAGCTAGGTCAGCAACTTGAAAAGTCCAGGCTGACCTAGCAGCAAAGGGGTAGTTCTTTCCCAGCCTAAAGAATAAAGAAATAGCAAGAGGTTGCAAGTCCAGCTCATCCCTCATATCACTGGAGGAGGAGGAAGTGTATTTACTCTGGACAGAGAAAGATAGAAGTGGACATGGGGAAAGATTACTAATTCTTTTTATTTGCTATACAAAATTTATAGGCTTATAATGCATCTTTCAGCTTAAATGATAAACCACAAGCCAAATCTTCAAGATCACAAATATGAGGTAACGAATTACACCCTTATATGACTCTCTCTCTTTTATATACCTGGTGATGGGGAGGAAAACGGAAATTATATTTATATTCAGCATGCAGAAATTGCTAACACCTTTTTTTTTCTTTTAAAAATATGTTTATAAATTTAGATCTATAAGTGTTTCCTCACTATTTTTCTCTCCCCGTGGTTCGCTATAATTTATGACAGCAAAAGCATAATTTCCAGCCCTGTATGAGGCCATGCATGTGCATAAGCAGCAATGCCTGTGTGTTCAAACAGCATTTGTTGATTCCTTAGACTGCTCAAGTGAGTTAGTGGTGTGCTTACCACAGACTGGAAACCTTTAGTACAGAGGAGATAATCACAGACCACAGAGCAGCCTGGGTTTACCCAAGTCTTGTTTATCTCATTGGTGACTTCCTGACAGCTTGGGTGCAGAGGGACCCATTTGCCATTTTGGAGCAGATGTGGCCTTTTTTACACACTCAAAAAAGCATTTGCGGTGCTAAAGCTTGTTTAAATATTTTTAATCAACATGAATAAAAAATCATATATACTCTGAAAACTCCCATTAGGCTTTATAATTGCTATTACAAAATCTGGCAAGCCTAGAGAAAAGTGATTACAAACAGGACAAATCAGTAGAAGACAAGGTATCACAAGGATAAATCAAGCTGTTTAAAAGAGACATTAAACTTTAGAGAGGCAGACGTTTGACTGGATAAAGTAGCTAATGAAACTATGAATCCTCTGTATCAAAGAATAGGCATGTTGATTTAATGTATATTTCCAATAATTATGTGCCACTCCTCAGCCCTGGAACTTCTTCGTGTTCTAAGTTAAAAATTGCAGGGGTGAACACAGTACCAACATGATTGCATGCTGTGAGAACTGTGCTTAACAGTTTGGGGTTTGGCTTTGGGGTTTATTTTGTCAACACAGTTTAGTTACCTGGACTTTTCAGTACAGTGAAGGCTGACCTATAGAGCATCCTGTGTCCTTGCAAACAATTACCCATCCTACATTTTCTCCTATGGTGGAGAATAGCAAATTTGGCAGCAACACATACTCCATAAGCAATCCAACAGCACAACTGGATGTAGGAGTTAAGGTGCCAAGGTGCTGGCACTGGGGGAGGCTGCAGGGGTGGTCTCTGTGAGGAGAGGCTGGGGCTGCCCTGTGCTGGACACATGGTTCTAATGGAATCACTGCAGGGCACAGCTGAGCCCAGCAGTCAAGACGGTGCCTCAGGGAAAGTGTGTGTAAGAAAGGCAAAAACACTGCCTAGCAGTGAGGAGTATGGGAACTGACATTCCCCATCCTTCCTGCACCACTTGGGATTGGGAGGTAAGGGAGTCAGGAGTGAAGGAGTCATGTTGAGCTTGGGAAGAGGAAAGGAGGTGGCATTTTCATTTTTATCTTTGTTTCCCACTACCTAAATCTAGTTGATATTCACAGTTCCTATTTTGCTTTATCTAGTGACCTCAAACCAGAACGTGAGGCTGCACGTTCACTTAGTACTTAAGTGCTCTTACAAGCTGACAAGCTCTGGTTAAAAAACACTGTCCCTCTCTGATCATCACACATTTTCTTTCCCTGCCCTTGCAAGTTAGAAGGTAGAAGAACTGGATCTTCGTTGGCCTGGTTCAAAACCAGGGTTAAAAAAAAAATCCACTTTAATGAACTGCTTGATTTTGAGCAGAAGGAATAGAATGGTTCAGTAATAGGAAACACAGTACACAGCTGTTTAAATTCCTCACAGACTGCTGCTATAAACTAGATGAAAAATGGATCCTACATAACAGCAAGCTGAAAAATCAGTGGTCTTAAACTCTAATACTTGCTTTTACATTTAAATTGAAAACTTCATAAATGCAAGAGAAACAAGAAAGAAGACTAGGCTAACTTAATAAAACCCTGCCACTTACCACTTCTAGATTATAATTAGTGAAAATAATTATAGAATGAATTGGTTTTGTAACCTTTTTAGTGCTTATTACAAGATCCAGATACTTTAGATGAGAGGTTGGTGGTGGTGCTGGTGAAACCCACAATTTATACCCATGAAAAGGCAAACTCAGAATGAGCAGAAAATTAATTGGTTGAAACTGAACTGCCCAGTCAAACAGGATAAAAACATGCATATATATGTTTATGTATGTATTAGAAACTTACAAAGATTAAAGTAATTTCTGGGCCAGCTGTTATCCTTGTGACCGCTTCACTGGGGTCATCAAAGGAAAAAATTATGATTTTGAGATTATTCTAAAAACTGACCTGAGCAAGGACTACCGAGTTCCACCTTTGAACTGAACTTAGCTCATCAAAATTAATGAAGTGCCCACATTAACTTACACAGATAAGAACTTTTCCTATGTTGCAACTACAAGAACTGTAAGGTGAATATCAGTAACAGCAGAAATACAACCTATAGACAGCAAAGTTGTCTAAAGTCATGGACACTCACTGGTTTTTAGACCAAGTATCACTTCTGCTGAAAATTATCTAGTAGAAAATTTGCCTTCTAAACATGTCCAGTGTAAAAATTGTTCTGAACAGTACAGTTGCCTTTTATTCTTCAGGATGTAAGAACACTCATGGATATATTCGAATGACTGCCCATGAAAAAATAGCATTTTAATTAAATACATATTGCATGCACACAGGATTTTACTTTTTAACTAAATTGACTGCAATCATTTTTCTGTCTATCTGCTTTTAGGATTTTCTTACTGTTCTGGAGTGGCATTAACTGAAAATCATCACTATATAAAGACTCAACAGTGGTATGTAGTCAATGTGGTACTTGCCTCCATCCATTTCACGGTAAATAAATACCTACATCAAAGTGTTTGCTGATTTAGGGAGCACTCAATGCCTGGATAGATACAGACATTAGATATCTTCTTTCTAGATGCAAACTTAGCAGCCAATTTTGAGGCACGTTGGCTGCCTGTAAATTCATAAAATTGCTAATTTTTCTGATTTACCCTGTGGATAAACAGACAGCTTCAGTCTTCAAGTGCTGTCAATCTGATATCATATACAAGCACTAAAGATAAATTTTGACTTACCTTTGATAAATTAGTTTCTATGACTCTTTCCATATTATTCCAGACAATAGGGCTATGCTTTCCACAAGAAGAAGAGTATATACAGAGACCCAATCAGATTTTGTCATCCCTAAGGCAGGGGATTGATGACCAAGATATCAGAAGGAGAGTCTTTCAACAGCAGTAGTATCTGAACGATGTATAAGGAAACAACTGGAACAAATAATTTTTAGGAAAAAAATGTGAGGTACTAATAAACATCACCATCTGACCTCTCATAATAGTGTAATAAGAAATATGTTCATAAATTATGGAGTTTCTAAAAGAGTGGGATGTCCAGAATAATGTGGAAGGAATCGAAGAATCACACACAACAGATCAGAGAGGTCAATACTTTACTGCTCTTAATTCCTTTCCACATTACTCCAGACAATAGAGATGTTTAAAGCAGGTGTACAGAGAAGATGAATAGATTTTAAAAAAAAGAAAAAAAAAAGGGAAAAAAGGGCAATTCAGCTTCAGCACAGAAGATTGTCTGAAGAAAATGTATTTTAAAAGATGCATCAGCAGACAACTGGATATTAGTGTCCAGAAAACGAACAAAGCAAAGCTCACATGTTAACAAGACAAATTATAGTAATTGATTCAATGATCTTTTCAACCATAAAACTATGATGGAGAAAGTAAACCTAAATGACTTTTTAACACATTAGCCTCCTGTAAGCAATCTGAAATTAGTGAAATGGAATTTCTGAGAGAGAGTAAACTGCAGTTGTGTCTTTTAAATAAGTCTCTTAGAGGTATAACACTGAAGGGACTCACATTTTTTTATTTTTAAGGAAAAAAAAAAGAGAAATAGTGCTCTTGCTTTGCAGCTGAAAAACACTACCATTTAAGAGAAAAGAAGGATACTAGTGTAGGACCTCACTTTACAAAAGTCTACCTCTCCTTGGAAAACAAATGAAAACTTTGCAATACCATTCAGACATTGATGATGAAAAGGAAAAAAGTCTATGTAAAAACCTTCAACATTAAAAAAAGAGTTTTTTAAACCTGGGTCTATAAAACCACCAAGAAGATCCAGTTTGGTGAAACACTGGAGAGGCTGCCCAGAGTGGTGTTGGGTGCCCCATCTGAGGAATCATTCAAGGCTGGGTTGGACAGGGTTCTAAGCAACCTAATCTAGTTGAAGACATCCCTGCTCATTCCAGGGTGTTGGATTGGAAGACTTTTAAAGATCTCTTCCAACACAAAACCATTCTGTGACTCTATGATCATTTTTATATTGATGAGAATTAAACAAAAATAAGGAACTTAAGAGATTCTGTCCCCCTTCCCTTGCATTCCATGGTCTTATTTAGAGGGAAATTTATGTAGAAAATCTAAAAGGCCAAGTCTGAAAGTCAAGAAGAACCAAGAGCACTTGATATTTATGTTCTGTACTTCTATTAAGAACATATAAGATGTTTTCCAGTAAGATGATAATTTATGTTAGGATACTACTAGATTTTAAAGCAACCTAGGGGAGCTAATTAATAATACAGAAAAACTAATACTGAATTGTATTAGCATCGTGGTACCTGTGACATCTTGCTGCTGAAGCTAGAAAGTGAAAGGCAGTTGGCTATCCTTAGAGAAGAATTGACAGCTGAACCTTGTATCATTTGGGTCCATGCAATTACCTTTTTTTACACTAGTTGAAACCAAGAGAACTTAAGAAGATTAAGTGGAGAAAATAGCACTTGTGAACTCATTAGTTTTTGTTCCTTCAGACTTTTATACCATATACTAGCTAAAAATCCCAAGAGCTAGCATTTAAGGTATTTGATATCAGATTGATCTGATTGCCTTTATTTAAGAAATTCATACCACATCCTGCATGAGAAATTGTCCAAGGAAGAAGACAGAGAACATAATGTGAGATTGCTCTATTAAATCACTGATTTCCCTGAGGTTCCAATATTCCAGCTGCATCATAACCATGCAAACACAGGCTGTCTTCTTTCTATGTGCTATTCCATAAAAACAGTGCACTTATAAATTATGTAACTACTATGTATACTGCCAGAATTCCATCTTAAAATACCTTCTTCGATGTTTCAAGTGAAGCACTTAGCACAATTTTCCTCTTTTCAGTGTAAGAACTTCAGAGATTGGGAGCTCATGAAAACAATTTCCTATAGCTCAGATGGTGACATACATTTCTTATCCATTACATTGAAGCTTGTGGGCAGATGAAGTGGAAGAAAAGAGTATTTTCTTACATTTTCCCTTCTGATGTTATGAAGAGTTATGGCTATGTTTTCTTTTGGTACGTACTTAAAAACAATTAAACTTTCATAAAAGTAAACTCAACTCGGTTTATAGCTGATACAAAATGGTCCTAAAATCTATTCCATAGACATTTTCATTAATGACATCTGGTATGATGTCATAGCTTGTTGTCATGACCTCCCTTCCACTTCTGTTAAATAGATATCTACCTGCTCAAAAGAACACTGTAGTTACAATCCTTCTTAACAACACAAATCTATCTTTGGACTCACATCAAAATATAGGGATTCATCTACACTAAATACTCAGGGCTTAGTTTAACTTTACTACAGAAATCCTTCCCCTCACCTCCAACAATTTAAGAACACTGGAAAAAACATGTCTTTTTTCAAGTTAAAAACTTTTGCAGTTCCAAACAAAACAAAAGCTGTGCTTGAAGGCTGGCTTCAAAGACAGCAAGGGAGAAAATTCCCTGCAGTTTGCTCTTTTGAGGCTACACAGAATCTGGCTTCCCAGGCATATGGCATGTACCAAGATAAGCAAAATGGCATAAAGCAGAGTTTTAGGTCAGTAGAAGAATCTTAATGCCACAATACCTTTCATTTAATATAGAATTTCTTTTTGGATGTGTTAAACACCAAATACAGGAACTGCCACACTAAAAGGGAAAGAATTGAGTATGTTAAGCTGAATGAATGTTTGTCACTAAAACTTAGAAAAGCAATGTGAAAGTGAACAGGTTGGTAACGATACTGCCTCTATATGGAGACTTCCTATTTCATTTATGAGACAATTGAGAAACAAGAAGTGCCTGCCAAAACTTATCCATAGGGCATATTGATAACATTCTTAGACAAATGTGTAGAGAAACATTGTTTTATGAGAAATTCAAACAGTCAGTATTATTAACTTTCATATAACTTATATGGGTGATAATGTAAAGTTGAAGAAATAAAATCTTGCCAGTGCTGTGTAGGGGACTGATGATGTGCCTTCAGATAGGATTCTGTCAGGGAAAAGAATGGCTAGGTAATAGATTTAGTTTGTGGTATAAAAACTGGAATGGAAGATGAGAAGAAAGAGAGAAAGAGTCTGTTAAGGAGGAAGCTTGAAGCAAGTAGGAGAACTGAGGCCTTCCATGGTATATAAATGAAGTGGAATTACTCTGTGTATCCCTGAAAGTAACTGGAATTTGAAGGTGAAAGTAAGAAAAGCTAATGAAAAGGCGGCAAATGACAGTTGAGAAAGAGAGAAAAAAGTACATGAAGGCAGACCAATGTGGCATAAGTTGAGATAGAAGAGGCAAAAGATACAGAAAAATATTATAGTGATGAGGCTTGAGAAGCTTCTGCAAGTGCTGCAAACAGAACCAGCAGCACTGGTAACTGTACGGAGGCTGAGCACAGGAACAGTGAGTGGGATTGCAGAACAGTGAATGGTTTACAGGAAAGGAAGGCCATGAGAAATTTGGGGAAAAACACAGTAATTTTTTTCCAAGTTGAAGTTGACTTTTCTTGCAAGATAAGTAGTAGTCTGAAAGAAAGTACTGTATCTGACTAATTCCAGAAGAGTAACTGAAACAGAATAAATGGATAAAGTTGCCCAGTTAGAACATAAAGAAGAAAAATGAGAGAATCACAAACAAAAGTGTAGAAACTATCACTTAAAAAAGCAGTGGCTGAGGTACAGATAATTTGAGTAACACAAGAAAAGTAAAGAAAGAAGTGATCTTTTTATTAAAGAAACAACAGTAACTTAACTGAATGGGTATTTTCTTTGAAAAGATGTCTCTAGGTAATAAGACACTTCGATATTTTCAGGGTACCAGAGATATCTGGAAGGGAATTGAAGCTGTTGGTATGTTTATATTGGATTTAGTTTTATTTAAAAAGCATCTAAAAGCCAAATTGACATAGAACTTCAAGTAATTAGATTGGAAAATAAGAGGTTTTGAAGAAGCCTGGTACCGAGGAAGTGACTAGATTTGAAGAAAAAATATTGAAACTAATGAAAGTTTTTTGTTGTGGTCTCCTACTCTGGCAATGAAAGCATCAGAAAATTGATTGGGTCTTCATCTGTGCAGGCTGATTAAAGCATAACCCTATTGTCTGGAACAATATGGAAGGCAGCTAGAGGAAATAAAATCCACAGAAAACAAAACACACTTAGTCAAAAAATATACATATATATCAAGATATTGATGCCTTATGCAATTAATACAATGAAATATTAAAACACAGAAAAGAGTCACATGTGAAAACTGGTAAGATCTTGCTATTAAACAGCACAGCATTCTGACAGGAATTGCCTATAAAACATAGGAGAGCACTAATGATGCTGCACTAAATCCTTACTCAACTGTTTGGATAGACATTTCAACCCTGACAGCATTTTTATTTGCTTTGCTTTATCAAGCATGGAAGAATTAAACCAAATATGGCATTAAGGTGAAAAATTCTCTGGGTTTGTTTTCAGTTTTATTATGATCAAAACAGCCTAAGCTTCTGTTGAGTAACATTTAATACTCACTGTATGAATGCACAACAATGCTATGTTCTACTAACAATTTAGCTAAACTGTGTGCATTTATAGTGTTAACAGAGTCTTTAATGAAAGATTATTTTTGAAGTCTTGTTTTGCAGGCCAGGTTGGGTCAGAAGAACAGAACCCTGCAGTACAACATGCACAATACTAAATAACTTAGAAGGAAAATTTCTTACCTCCAGCAACTAGCCCAGACTCTCCCAGCTGAATTGCCACCCCAAAGCCACCAAGCTTTACTGGGGCTGAATTCTCTTTTGAGGCAAGCAGTACACAGTGTGGCTGAAAAGACAAAAATCTAGATTAACTATTATATTGTTTGAGAAATACAATTTGTATTTTAGTCCTTATTTTCATCAATTTGCAAACACCATGTAGAGTTTGGGGTTTTTAAATGATTTTTTCATTTTAAATTTTTTTTTTTTGTGCCTGGCATGGATTCCTTTTTCTGTATTGGCTTCTATTGTTTCCAGGAACAGCAAAATCCTGTCAGGAATTATTACAACTTGCAAGGAACAAAAAGTGAAATCATACTAAAGGTATGGAGGTAAAAACTCACACCTATAATTTCTTACCTGGTGTTACTTTTTATCTTTCCCCCTTAAGCCTTACACTGTTCCAATTCTCCAGCAGAAATATCTGACTATGATAGACTTTGTGGGATTTTATCCTTCAGAGAGAACAGAAACCACTATTTTGAGCCTTATTCACAGAATTCAGTGATCACTTCTCAACTGCAGGAAAGAAAAGGAACATCCCTGTAATGCTTCTACAAAATATTCCAGTGGGGGATATTGTTTCAGTTTCTAAAGTGGATTCCAGGAACAGTCATTCATACCTTTGATTTTCCACAAGTAAGAGTGAGGTATAACATAAAAATGAAACAATATTGTATGACAATATGTATGGACACTGGCTGGTGTAGGAGGAAGCAACATACAGACAAAACCTATGAGAATACACTTTAGTATTTAATGCACATACCCAAACTACTGTGTTTAATATAAAGCATCTTCCTGCATTTACTCAAAACCTCTCTTTTAAATATTATTTTAAACTAAAAATTTCAAATTTGTATACTATTTCCTGAGAATACATTGCTGCTTAAATTGCAAAACTAGGAACTCAAATACTGCACAGGAGCTACAAGAAGTTCAGTCTGACTAGTTATATAGTCATAATCTGTAACCACCCACACCCTCTTTCAAAAAGTTTCAATTGTATGAGAACAAACACCTTCAAGACAATGTTCTTGAGATCTTCTTTATATTTATGCCTCCTTATATCAAGACTTATAGAATCCACTTTTAAATTTCAAATTTATAAATTTTCAATTCCTTACACTCTATTTAAAATCATATTACTAGGAGAGATCATTGCTGCATATTGTATTTCACTTCTGCCTTACTGCACACTTTGGCACTTTCACATTCTCTCATCACTGTAATTTTGAGTGAAAAAGATCAACCCCAAATTTCCAACTCCAGGTGAGGAGGAAGGTAGATGGGGGGACTACACCAACATAAGCAAAATGTAACATTTCACTGTGGCGTTGATCTGTCTTTACCCTACACTTAAAAAAGTGACACTGCTTCCATGACAGTATTAAAGACCCAACAGGCTGTACCAACATCATTATCTTCCAGAAAGCCACAGACACTGCTCACCAGAAACAGAGTTTCTGACAAAAAAATTAAAATCTCCAATTCAGAGAAAATGTTATTACAGAACCTCTCCCAGCAAAGCCCAAATAAATGGAGTTTTGGTTACAAATATCTTTTTTTAAAAAAAGCCAACCAGTTGCAACACTAGTTAAACTTCCCCTTGTTGCCAATTGTACCGTGTCAGCTGATGCTCACCACTTTCACAGAGCAGCTGGTGCTTTAGCTTTCTAATAAGAGGACCTGCATGTTACTCTTCCCTGTCTCCACCAGTGGTTTTGAAAATCAGCAGAAGTTCTTAGCACATAAATGGTAAGTAGCTTCTTTTATACTTAAGCTGCAGTAAAACAAAATTTCTGTTAAAATTTCTCTTGACTTCAAAGTTACTACTGTCCCTCAAACCCTTTCTCAAATTTATCTGGGTTTAAACATGCCTGACAAAACTTATGACAGTGAAAAGTTATGTTTCCAATGCATTTGCAGTGTGATCAATGCTTCTTTCTTAACTTGTCACTGCTTATGCAAATCATGATGTCGAGCACTTTTATAGGAAAGCAATAAATGAGAAATCATAGCACTAAAGAGGTTTCAAGATGTGTTTGCAGGCATCATGTTTTAAAATCAACCTTTTAAAATTATTTCTTGCCCTGATAGCTGTTTTCATATTTGCCATTTTATACTATTTTTGAAACTGCTAACATACTGTACAAGTTTAATGCAATTGTATGGTCAGACAACAGTGGAAGTTAAAATATTTTAGACTGTCCTCTCAATAGTTCAGATTCCGTATGTACGTTTTAGGTCTTCCTAAGAATTTCACCAAAAGTGTTGCTATTTTCATTGCTGTAGCTGTATCACATTTAAATGTAAATTTGCATTTTTAAGACCTAGCATGCAAATTGCATGCCTAGACATAGACCTAGCATAAAAATTATTTGAATATTATGTGTATGGCAGTGTTTTGTTGAGGGTTTTTTTTAGTTTTTTAACAGTTGCCAGACAACAAAGTTCAGAGAACCAAAACCACTTCTGAAATTTTTGTGAGATAAGGGGAAAAGAACCTTGCCTCTGTAAAAAAAACCCAAAAACAAACCCCAAAATAATTCTAAAGAAATTTTTGTATGAAATCTTTTGTTGCTATGACAAACAAGTTGAAGACAAAATTGTATCCTTATCAATTCATCTTCACCATCTCTCTAAAAGGCTTAGTGTGATTCTGCTCTAACCAGATTCTGCTTTTTTGGTTTTCCTTCCTTGGTCACAGCTGACTTTTATCTTCAAGATTGTACCTTCCTGGTCAACAATAAGCTTAGTGAAATTGAAAACTTGGAAACAGGAACAAGGAAAACAATGAATACAAGGAAGATTTGAAAACAATCAGTTACTGCCATAATGTGATTTCCAGCTAATATTAGTTTATTTGTGTAATACTGATTTGTGAACAGTCAAGAAGAGGAAAAAACACTGAAATTTATATGAAGATATAGATTATTAAAGATAAGCTACTGTAATAGTTTTGACTGACAGTGTTACTTATTTATTTGGCTATGAAATCTGTTTATATTAACTGACAATTGGTTTTTCTAAATGAAAAGTAGTGCCTTGCATGTGAGAGACCCTAGGTACTTATTTAAAATAATTAGTTTAGATTTGTTTTAATATATTTCTATGTACTTTGTATCAACACTGAGAATATTTCACTCACCTATGGTTACCCATTCTTGCGTCTTACTTGAAAAGTTTCCTCTCTTAGAAAGACTAATCCTAAAAACTGAACTTCAAAAAACCTGTTTGTACTTATAGCTAAAACAAAAAAACCCTAAATTTCTTAAGTTTGCAGCAAAACTTAAGATTTGACTTGTTAAACAACAAAGACAGTAATAAAGATGCAATTAAAAAACCAGTTACCTATTTGAGTACACTATACTTTCTGTTCTTGCCCACAGATTATTCTGGACTTACATTGTATCATGAAGTCCTGGAAGTCCAGCTACAGCAATACTTTGGCACATTTACTTTGTTTTGTTACTACCTTTTATATTTATATCACATTAGACTGTATGCAACACATCAAACAGACACGTGAAGATGATCCAGTGGAAATTTAATTCTTAAAATTTCTTTTTGTTTCTTTACAGAACAGCTAAAAACCCCTCAGAAATGACGGCTGCAACTTCAGCTGATTTACTGACCGCTATTCCATACAAAGACATCTGGAGTAACCAAACCAATGCAACCACAAATGCTTTGGAAAATCAAAACAATGCCAGTTGTCCACTAGAAGACAACTCGCTGTCACTCACTTTGATAGTTTTTTACTCTATTATTTTTGTTGTTGGATTGGTTGGAAATCTTATAGCCCTGTTTGCTTTCCTGTGCATTCATCAGAAAAGGAATTCTATCCAAGTTTACTTGCTAAATGTAGCTGTTGCAGACCTTCTGCTGATCTTCTGCCTTCCTTTCCGAATACTCTATCATGTTAAAAACACGTGGAAGTTTGGAAGGATTTTATGCAAGACTGTAGGAACTCTGTTTTACATGAACATGTATATTAGCATTGTACTGTTGGGACTAATTAGTCTAGATCGTTATATAAAAATAAATAAGTCTGTGAGGCGTCCTAAGATGTTAAGCACGCCACGAAGTATTCAGATTTGCTGCATCGTGTGGACAATTGCACTGACAGGATTTATAGTAGTAGTTGCACCATCTTTCTATGACAGTGAGGACAGAAACTCTACTCAGTGCTTTCATTACAGAAGTAAACACAAGGCAAAGACAGAAGCAATCTTAAATTACATCACTGTAATCATTTTTTGGATAGTTTTTTTCCTCTTGGTCCTCTCATATGTTAAAATTGCCAAGAACCTTCTGAAAATTTCGAGGAGAAGATCAAATTTTCCCAACGCAGGAAAATACACCAAGACAGCAAGAAATTCCTTCATCGTACTCATCATTTTCACCATCTGTTTTGTTCCTTATCACATGTTCCGGTTTATCTACATTACATCACAGTTACAAACCCCATCCTGTTATTGGATGGAGGTCATTCACAAATGCAATGAGGTGATGCTGATATTTTCATCATTTAACAGCTGCCTAGACCCAGTTATGTATTTCCTTATGTCCAGAAGTGTCCGTAAGACTGTACTGCAACTTATTTGCAGAAAATTTCATGGAGATTCAAGCCTAAATCTGGAAAGCACTTCAGACATAAAACTTGGACAATATACACAGGAGAGATTATCTACTACTCCCCATTCAAGTTATTCAAGGAAGAAGTTTGTGGTTTGATTGTTTAAATGAATGGATTTCTCTCTGTCACTCCAGGACATCAATTTCACATCACAAAATGCTAAACTGTACAGCTACTAACCCTGCCTTTTTCTTCCAGCTAAAAAAATGAGAAGTCTTACTTCTGTTTGTGAAAATGAGAAGTTACTTTTCAGAAGTATTTGCTCTTACTTATCCATGGGAACAAATTAGGAAGTTTTCGGACATCTTCTGTTGGACTAAACTAGAACACTAACTCTTCAGGGAGATTTCCATGAAGTGTTTTAAACCTGTATAAGGAATCTCACATATACACATTAATACTAGTAAATTGTGCTTGTAAATAATAGGATAAAATTTCCTTTTTAGAAATTCATCTATCTGAAACATCTATATGAACCATTACAGATTTTTTTTGGTACTTCTCTGCTTCATTAGCTTTCAAAGAGATCAGTATTTTAACTAAATTTATAAATGTATTTTTTAAGAAAATTCTTGAGAATTGAGCAACATATGTGGCTTCAAAATGAGGTGAAGAATACAAAAGCCATTAATTCAGTTATAATTACAGAAGACAAATTTAGTTTTATTAAACAGCAAAATTAAAATTTGCAAGCCTCTTAAGCCACTTATTTTCAACATTTTAATGAATGTCAAGTTGAACACCTGAGGAAAAGCAAGTGACACTTACAGTAAAGTAGAAACTAATGAAGGACAGATGACATGTGGGTATTTTCAGTTACCTAAGATTTCCTTCAAATTCCAAAAAATTTGGTGGCTGCAGCTACAAAAGTAGTTCATCAAGGAACACAAACTCACAGAACTGAGCACAAAAATCAGCCAGGCTCAGTCACTGGTCTTCTTACAGATTTCCAAAGCCACGCATTTCAGCTGCATGCTCCCTCCCTGATACAAGCCTTCTCTTTCCATGATTAAAATAATCTCAATAACTGCTGATGGTCTGTGAATAGCAATGTAACAGCAATGCCCCATAGATACAGCTATATCCTCAGATTAAAACTAAACAGGCTTATGTATTTAGGCACAAAAAACTGTAACATTTTTTAAAAACAGGGAGTTGAAGGTGGGGGCTGTCTGCTCAATGATGACTAAGGCAGCAGTTCTACCATGAACAATTTAAATGCCTGGCATAACAGGCCAGAAAGGTGAAAGAAATAGAGACTATGTGTTAAGCTCTATAAAACAAGGATTTTAATATCTTGATGCAAACAAACAATATTGCTCAATAAGCAGGTGTAAAGAAGTTGGTTTTAATATGACTATTAGTAACTTCTCTAATGGATCATGAGAATTTTAATTTCAAATCTGTGTCAAAACGTGGATTTTTTTCTAATTCCATACAATATTGTGGCTTTACAGAAGAGACTTATAATACTCTTATTGAACAAAGTAAACATAAGGATTCCCCTCTACTAGGTATAAACTTTGTTTAATTTTAACGTGATTTTACATCATTTAGATTTTGTGAAACTGAGTGTAAATATGTTAAACAACATATTTTGTTGTCTATTGTTGTTTGTCTATTTTGTTTTCAATTTTTTTAATAAAAAATTGTGGGTTTTTTTTTTCTTCAAAAGAAAGATTCCTACAAACATGTAATTTCATAAAGATAAAATGGTGACCACATTTTTTCTTGTAACATTTCAGCATGCAATGAAGTGTATAATCTGTACAATAATTTCTGAATTGTGTTTCATGATCTTTTCACTATCACCTTATTATTCTACTATATGTATGCCTCTCTTGGTTCTGTGATTGTACAGTGCAATTCTCCTATGCAGTACTGGAGTTCTACACAGTTACATCAACTCTGGTAAATCCAGCAGAGTTTATAAACCATATTTTCACAGGATATATAGAGTATCTCATCAGTCTTTGTCTATACTTATTCTGTGAGCAGTTGCTCAGTGACACTGATCAGCCACCTGGAGTGAGGGTGTGGACTGTGGAACAAGGGATAGGGTGAACACAAACATGGTGTGGCTTGAACAAAATAGGAATTCTAAAATGCCTTTGAACTGTTTTATTTAAACCAGAATTTTCATATACGAGAGCGGCAATTCATGGACACAGTACAATTGCAAAGATTGAATCAGACTTCTCCAGAAGATCAAGTAATAGTATAAGGTTTTGATGTTGAAAATCCAGGCTGCATTAAACAAATCAACTCTCCAGCTCAGAAATGAAAATCTGAAAGGGAGCAGGTCTATAAGAATGTCTATAAGAGCAGGTATGGCAGAGGAGAGGTGAACAGATATGACTACATGATCTTGACAGCGTGGCATTAGGGGAGCAGCAGATGGAACCAAAAAACAGCCCCAAAAAGCAACCAGACAAGTGAAAATACTTACGAATTTCAAGAAATATGTAAATCAGTGCTTCAAGATGTTAAAACCTAGACATATCAACTGGCTCATAAAGGGATCTGAAACTAGACTGCGTTGTCACGCAGGAAGCAATTACTATTGATCAAAACCCAAAAGCAGGTACCTTTACTGTTTAAAAAAACCCTTACATACCTTTACATACCCTTACAACCCTAATCCTTACATACATTTTTCTGCAATCAATTTTCCCAAACTTGAGGGTAAAATGCCAGGCTTTACTAAACGATATTAGTGGAGAGCAAATCATCCTGAAACATCTCAGGAGATCTGCTCAAAGTTACACTGTCACATGACAAATGACTACATAATTAGTCATTTTAATAGTGTATCTTATTTCTTCTCTCAGCAGCGCTTCCTAAGAAATACAAGGGCCAACTACAGCAATTATCTGAGTCTTCAGGTTAATTTCAACATAAAAATAGTTCTATGTATTCTTCTTTCTGTAAAGTCTAACAATGCACATCACATAACCTGCATGCAAACTTATTTTTCTCTTTATTCAAATCTACAACATATCCTTAAATTTAAGTTGGTGTACCAAAATGTCACCTCTTTTTCAATATATAAAATGTATGCATATTCTAACATAGCATAAATACTAGCTATAAAATGCATATAAGGTATACATGTTGTCTAGTCACTTCTATACCTTTTAGACCTGACAAATATATTAAAATTACGTTGTCTTACACATATTCCTTAAAATGAATGGAAAACATAAGGAAAGAAACAAAATTTTTCACCAGATACTAGTTTATAACTTGAATCATAAATATGTTTAACTCTACCTGGTTTATGTAAATAGCTGTGGTGGTTTTGGCTGGGAAAAAGGTAGATTTGGCTGGGACAGATTTCTTCACAGTAGCTGGTGTTGGCTGTGGTTTGGTTTCTGACCAATACAGTGTTGATAACACAGGGATGTGTTATCTGCTGTTGCTGAGCAGCCCTTGCACAACATTAAAGACTTCTTTGCCTCTCAGAACACGCCAACAGTGAGAAGACTGGGGGTGCACAAGGGGTTGGGAAGGGACACAGCTGGGACAGCTGATCCCCGTCAACCACAAGGATATCCCAGAACATATGGTGTCATGTTCAGCAGTAAAATGCAAGGAGGAAGTTTGCCATGGCTGTCATTCCTCAGGAACTCGCTGGGCATTGGTCAGCTGTGTGCGAGCAATTGGAATTCCCTTCTATCACTTGTTTTTCTTGCCTTTTTCTCTCTCTTGTTTTTTTTTTTATTTTTCTTTAAACTTATTAAACTCTCTTTATTGCAAACTAGGAGTTTTCTCAATTTTACCCTCCTGATTCTCCCTCCCAGCCCAATGGAGAGGAAGTAAAAGAGCAGCTGTGTGGGGTTCAGGTGACCTGCTGGGGTTAAACCACACAAACACAGGGACACAAACACAGGGCTCAAAGGGTCTGAGAAAACAGCAGATTTGACCAGAGTGTGCTAGAAGGAACAGGAGGGAGCACCAGAAGGAGTGGCAGAGCAGCCACAACAAGAGAAGGAAGAGGCCAAAATCATAAACAGGTTCTTGCACTTTTACCCTTCTGACTCTATTCCTCTTACCACTGAGGGGGAATGAAAGAGTAGCTGTGTGGGGCTTACCTGTCTACCAAGGTTAAACCACAACACCAGCTTTCATTTTCACATTAAAGTTAACTGTAATTAGGGTCCTAACTGCAAATTGGTGTTCTTCATGATGGCAGACAATTATCAATTATTTTGATAACATGCAAAAATTCAACTGAATTACTTCCCTCACAATGTCAGTCAGTGAAACTATAAAAAAGGAGTGCAACTTACACCACTGATAAACAAGTGAGAACCACTGGGAAGTTCACACAGCTTTAGTTTAATGCTCTCTGACAGCACATATAGAATCAGGACAGAGAGGAGGGAGATGTGTTGCACAGTACAAAGTGTACAAAGAAACACTGATAAAGTTTCACCATTCCAAAATATATTTTCAGTATATTTTCTGTACCACTGCAAACCTTCTGCCACTTGTTTTTCAACCTCTTACACAAAATCCCAACTCTGTGCAATCCATGAGAACTGAGAAGTGCTAAAAAGCTGTCATCATTCACTGCTTGTAGAGTGTATTGGTAGGAAAACTAGAAGAGAAGTTGTTGAATAGACATTGTGAGAGTGAAGTAATTGTGTGAGGAAAATAAATCAATTAAAATTTTCCATGTTGTGTTATCAAAATAATAGGTTTGTCTGCCCTGATGAAAACTGGGGTAAGGGATGAAGCTGAAAAAAGTCTTAATACTCAAACTGCACAGTTAGAATGAGAAGTGCAGAAATAAAAGCATAAACAGCAGAGAAATGAATAATTTTCTACCGCAGCATTGCAAAGTGAGAAACAAAATGATAAGTAAATGGTAAGTCCTGGTTCCTTTAAGTTTGCATGCAGGGAGGGGGTAGTGCACCTCTGCACCTATTGCAAAACAAGGCCAACCTCTCAAGCCACAGATACAAATGACTGTGCTTTAAAATGAAAAAATATACCTGCTATTCCTTACACAAAATTCTCACTAGGCAAAGATACCACAAACATGGTCAACAACAAATTAAAAGTATGAAGACAAGACAGGATCATTTTTGTCAGGGGGTATAGAAGTGTTCTTTATCTGCAAGGATTAACTTATGCAGCTGTGCTGGTTGGAGCTTAAACCATGACAGTAGCCAACAGCAGCTACCTTTAATAGTATCAGTTTTGCTTCTACTGTCATGTCTTAGATTTTTATTTTTGCTTT
Source organism: Serilophus lunatus (assembly GCA_013399895.1). Lineage (NCBI taxonomy): Eukaryota > Metazoa > Chordata > Aves > Passeriformes > Eurylaimidae > Serilophus > Serilophus lunatus. The sequence goes on along the minus strand of VXBA01001641.1, from coordinate 861,613 downwards.
ATTATTTTTGCATTATGACAGATGCTTATGAAGAATGGAAAAGCCAAAGAAAATCCATGAATTATAATATGGTGCAGAAAAAAAAAAAAAGCTTCCTATTTGACTGTGATGATCAACACAGTTTTCACATTAAAAACAATTTCTGAAGTTAAAAGTAAAAATCCTCATAAGCAATACACAGAAAATGCTTTTTTAGAAGCAAATACAGTTATAAAGACCTCTGGGAGATGTTACAATGAAAGTAACCTTAAAGACCTGAAGTGTAAAAATGTGAGAAGATTATTTTTGTTAGTACTGTCATCTTCAAGCCATGTTTTCTAGATTAAAAGATATTGCTTGGCTTGTGTTCGTCTGTCTGGGTAAAACAATTATCCAGAGCCTGTGAGACATTTAACTTTGCACATTTTCTGACAACCAAGGAATTGAAACTGTGAGTGTAATATATCCTTGAAGAAGCCACAGAGCTGCAGTGCACACACTTTTAGTCCAGCAAACAACATGAGAACTTTAATTATTGGTCTATTTCGCTCAACCACAAGGGCAGTTCTAAAACTGGTGAAAATAAATCATCAGTGGACAGCAGAGTCCCATCATTAATCTGCCAAATATTTTCTCTTTGCTGATTCAGCATAATGCTTGACTCAACAAGAGTAGATTTAAGCATGAGCTTAGATGGTTTTGCTTTGATAAGCACTTCTTACAGTATTAATACATATACTGGCTATAGCTAAATCCCTCATTAAATCAAGAATGGAAAAGTGCTGTGCCCACACTGGGCTACCCCTGCATGCAAAGCTGACAAGCAGGTAGAGAGGATTCATGGTGCTCTGCAACAACTCTTCTGACAGAGATGCCCAACTGGAAATGGTTATTGGGCAGTGCATCTGTCTTAAAGAGTTTATGCACTCAAAAATCCCTTCAATTTTAGTATTTAAGAAAAAAATTCCCCAACAAAACTAATCATCAAAAGTCAAAAGTTCTACACAAGTTAATTGGTAAATGATTTTTCTTGAAAGAAAACATGGATTAGACTTGTGTAGTAGCCAGTGCATCTTAAAGACTTATCTTGGTATGAAATGCAACACAGTAATCTCAGGCCTTCCACAGCATAGGAAGAGCCAGGGACACAGGGCCCAGAGGTAACCAAGCTGCTGCCTTCTTCCATCCCTTAAGGAACAGCTGCTGCAAACATATTCCATACTCAGCTGTGTAGTGAGAACACTCCAGTTCTCCATTTTGTTTGTGACAGACACAAGGAGATTCAGGGTTCCCTGGGCTGCCTTCTATGGTCTCAAGAAGGCAGAGAGGATAGGAAATGGCCATGCAGCCTCAGAGTAGATCATGCTGTCATAAATGATTATGATTGGTATGGGTTATAAGTTGCCAGCTGAAATACTTTTCACAGAATCAAAGAATGAGTCATGTTGGAAGGTACCACAGTGGGTAATCTGGTCTAACCTCTCTGCTCAAGCAGGGTCAGGATTTTGTCTACATGGTTCTGGTATACCTCCAGTGAGGGAGGGAGATTCCACAACCTCTCTGGGCAACCTGTTCCAGTGAGTGGTCACTGCACAGTAAAGAAGTTTTTCCTCATGTTAAAGTAGAACTTCCTTTGCATCTGTTTCTTCTCTTTGCCTCTTGTCCTGTTGCTGGGCACCACTGAGCAGAGCCTGGTCCATCCTCTGACACCTCCCTGTAGATACTTGTGTCCATGGATGAGGTCCCCTCTCAGTTGTCTCTTCTTGAGGCCTTCTGCCATAAGAGTGATGCTGCAGTCCCTTAAACATCTTTGTCACCCTCCACTGCACCCACTGCAGGAGCTCCATGTCTCCCTGGTAATGAGGAGCCCAAAAGTGAACAGAGCACTCCAGGTGATCCTCACCAGGGCTGAGCAGAGGGGCAGGATCACCTCCCTCAACCTGCTGACAACGCCTTTCTAATGCACACCAGGATCTCGCTGGCCTTCTTGGCCACAAGGACCCACTGCTGGCTGAGGGACAGACTGCTGCCCAGCAGGACCCCCAGCTCCTTCTCCACAGAGTGGCTTTCGAGCAGGTTGGCCTCTAGCCAAGTCTTGGTAAGTGGGGTTGGGTGCAGGGCTCTGCATTCGCCTTTGTTGAATTTCAGGAGGTTCTTCTCCTGTTCCCCCTGGGATCTGGTATTCAGCCAGTTCTCAATTCACCTCACTGACCACTCATCCGGTTCACACATCCTGATTTTGCCTATGATGACAGACAGGGTCAAAAGCCTTGCTGAAGTTGAAGACTTTCATCACTGGGAATTTCCTGGGTTTGGTGTTTTTAGGGCCAGAAAACAAGTTGTCTGCACATAATGACAAAATGCAACATTTGCTGCCTACTGGCATATAAAACCTAGTAACATGTATAAATTAAAGTGATCATGGTTTGAGAAAACAGAAAATACAAACAACTGAGGTGAATGATACACATGAAGATAATGACAAAGAACTTGAATGAAAGGAATAAAAGATGCACTTGTACCACTTGAGTGTCTTTAAATATATTTTAGATAAAACCCACAATTTTTAAGTTAGGAGAGCAGACATAGTCCACTAAAAGTGTAAGGAAGGTACTTATTACAGCTTAGAAAGAACTGTAACTGTATTTCTAGGTTAGGTGTTTTTAAAAAAAACTTATCCCATTCCTTTGCTATTGTTGTCACTAATCCATTCCAAAATGAAGTCTGATAGACTGTAATTCACTATAATAATCTATTATCATACAATAAATCAGAAAAAAATGTAGCATTATCTTTCTACAGCATGAGCTCTTGTCATTGAATTATAAATATTACAGGCAAGAGTCAATAACCAACTAAATAAGGATAATAATTTAAAAACCTCTGCTAATTGGAATGGTTCACACCATTCAGGAAACTTTCAGGATATGCATTCTTGTATTTAAGCTTCAATGGAACACCACAGTAACAGACTTCTAAGACTGCTTAAGAGACTATTAAACATTTAATAAATACAAGACTCTTTGTGTTAGAGAAATTTTAACATAGCTATATATTCAAATGTGGCAAAACCCCCAAGGTATAATTAAATCTAACAAGAATTAGAGTATATGGAAACTAATTACAGCATTACAACCTAATTACTAATACTCCACATCAAGTAAACATAATTGGAAATGAGTTCAGCTAAGCATTCTAAATAGGAAGCCAGCATACATGTCCATCATTTTAGTAAAAAAAATTAATGAGACTGAAAAATAAAAGTGATAATAGATCACTGAGTGAATTCTCACAGTGTATGTTTAAACAAAGCAAAACTAATAAAGCAAGGATCTTAAAAAAATTGCAGAAGTTTTAATATTGTATATCCTCTGTTCTGAAAAGGAACTTATTTATAGCTGTTGAAAAGCTCTCTCTGACAACCACAGACGTGTTAGAGAGAAGAAAATTCAAAGGTCTCAACTTCTGCAGAGCTCAACAGAGTGTGACTGATCTGTGATCATACCTGTCCTCCTGTGGAGGAAAGAAAGTGTCTTGTCCACACTTCTGGATAATTTGTATAAAACGCTATTTCCTGGACAATGAGTCTATTTTCCTCAACTAATGCCTAGGATGCATTAGCTGAAAATTGCTTCCACAAAATCCACCTCCTGACTAGACATAAGAAATGTGCTCATTTGGGCACTGGTATGAGGACAGACATGGACACAGTATTATTGCATGTGGGCTTTAGGAATAGACAGCCAGCTTTGTGGTAGCTCTTGGAGCTGAAGAACTGTTCAATGTCATTGAAAAGACAAGTTTTTATGCATAAAATAGCAACTTTCTTCTTCACACTGCAAAATGGGCAGTCCTAACGAGAACCCCTCCACCCCCAAAAAGAGGAAAGCACTATATAAAGCATTGCAAGATATTTCAGTGCATACCTACATGACCCCAAACAATTGTTACAATCCTTCTTCCATACTAACTCATTATTTCCATAATGGAGCTGCTTCTGCCCTAATTTCCAAGTTTTTTGTACAGACAATATCATCTTCTCTGAACTTTAAATGCCCAGCTGCTTTCTGACATTGTGAAATCAAAGTATACACTCTGAAAACCTACTTGTGTCACTTATCTCAGAGAGATATTGTTCTTAACTGTACATTCCAGATTCAAGTATCACCATTTTCATTGCAGCAGTGGAGAGAGAACAGACAGACAGAAATATTTCCTCTCTGCAAAGGAAAGTGCCTGCAGCACAGGTAAGCTTAAAACTACTACTTTTTTGTCTTACTTGACAAAATATAGGCATTGACACAAATGTTAACATTAGACTTTTAAATTAGTAAACCCAACAATTATTTGTGAATTTAACTCTTTGTAATAAAATAATTTAATACATTTTGATTCAACAATAAATATGGAACTTAATGTACAGCAAAATGCAACAGCTATGAAAATATAATTTGCAAGTTGTTAAACACTGCCTACAGCACAGTTTTTAAATTTAGTGTCTGGGCTTTTTATCACAGCTACATCCTCTTTCTCATCTGAGTTCATTTGTTTATAGCTGTTCAAAAAAATATCTGTCTGTAAGTTTGAAATCTCTTATATATTATATGAAACAAAAGCTAACTAGGATACACTTCACCAAAATGTGTACATCCATACAACAGTAAAAGCTCTCCACTATAGGTTAGTAAGCAGAAATGACAGGTTTTACATGCAGTCATTGTATAGAGCTTTGATGTCCTATTTTCAGTTTAGAAATTGAGAAAAGATTGAAAACTGAACTTGGAACAAATAAATATATTGTAGTTTTCAACACTGTTGTGTATGTTTATAAATATAGACTGAGCTGTGAAATGTACATCTAAGATTAGCGCTCTGATAAAGTAACACCAGATACAGAAATGAGCACAAAATAAAGGCATGTAGCCAGCTTCCTGCATCATGCACAGTCTAATTTGTATTTAAATGGAGGCACTGGACACTCCTCTGCATCTCTGCAAATCAAGTAATACTTTGCATTTAATTTGCTTATTTAATTTTAAATGGTTTTAAATGGTTAAGTGATTTCCAAATTAGGTTACAGATGTTCCAGAAAGCTGAGAGATAAACCAAGATCATAGAAGTTATTGCCAGACCCTAGCCTGAACCTTTCATTTCCTATTTTATTTTATTAGATTCTATGCACATAGAATCTTACGGGTTTAACATCAGCCAACTTTTGTTCACAAAATCTCAGTGGAAGAGAACATCTCCTGGAAACTCAAGATGATAACAGCACTGAACACTGAAAAGTAGCGTAGAAACAGAAACAGCTGAGATAAGAGTAAGGAATAACAGAGATGCTAAATGCACATGACTGAAGAATTATTTTTTAATTGTTTTTCAGCTCTGGCCATTCATTCAAGAAATACTGGTATAAATGAACAATTCAACATGTGGAGACCTCCCCCAGCCATCGTCAGCTACTACCGTAGCTCTACCTGTCATCTACTCCTGCCTATTTTCTGCAGGGAGTTTTGGAAATATCCTTGCTGCCTGGATATTTTCAAGGAAAACACCCACAAGAAGAACACAATACATTTACCTGACAAACCTCGTGGCTGCAAATTTGCTCGTGTGTAGCACAATGCCCTTTCTGGCTGCCTATTTTGCAAGAGGGTACCACTGGAACTACAAGTCTGTGGAGTGCAGGATAGCAAATCACCTGGGGACTCTGATCATGCATGTCAGCATGTATGTCACCATCATCATCTTGTGCTCAATTGCTCTGAGCCAGTATGCAACGCTGAAGAAAAACACAGACACGTGGCTCTCTCAAGCAGTTAATGAAAGTTCCTATGAAAAACTCCTTCAAAACTTCCGTCAGCCAAAATTTGCAAAATGTTTTTGCATCATTATATGGCTTATTGTGCTCTGCATCACAGTCATAGCTGTAACATATGATGTCCAGGCAAGGGCTTCGGGAGGATTGCACAAATGCTACAACAGCAGGGTAGAAGCTGGTGAATTTACTGCAAGGATTGCAGGTTCCCTTGCCATTGCATGTTTTTTTGTCTCTTACACAATAGTTGTGTGGTCATACTGTTCTCTTACCAGACATTTGAGTAAAATACAAAAAAACACCTGTATTAAAGAAAAACATCTAATTTACAGTACGGTGAAAAGAAACATTCTTGTCATCCAGATGATATTAACTGTCTGCTTTCTTCCATATCATATATTTAAGCCACTTTTTTACATACTGCTTACATATAATGACTGTCCAAGGGTAAGCTATTTAGTGGAAATAAAAAATTTCCTTACTTGTCTTGCTGCAGCTAAAAGTAGTTTAGATCCAGTTATAACCCTTCTATTAGACAAAACATTTAAGAAAAGTCTTTATGGCCTGTTTACAAAACCCACACCAGAACATCAAAAACATGACACTGATATTTCCTCTGAAATAGGAAGAAATATGGAAAGATCTTAGTAGACTATAAGTAACAACAAAATAATTTTAATTACCTCTAGCCATGCTTTGCTATGAAATGATAAACATCTAAATAAAATGGCAACAGTTTTTAGCAAATCATCTTGCTTGCTGTATCAACATTAGCCAAAATAAATCCAAGGTGTATATCCAAATGAATCCAAGCAAATTGTACAGTGAAGTGTGTAATATCCATTCATCCATGTTATGCAAAAGACATTTTATGTTTGGTCTATGGACAGTGTCTTTTATCTTAAGAATCAAAGAAGGAGGCAGAAACTCAGCTGAAGCTGAGGACCCAGTTCTCTCATCATCACTAAGAGTCCCAGGTTTTGGACACATATTTCCTTTACAAAAAAGAAGGATGAACAAAGCATAGACATTTTCCCTGGAATGACTGAACTACAACTGTTCAACACAACCAGGGATCAAGTAACTACAGCAAGGCTGAATGAAGCTGTTTAAGTCCTCCAGATGCTCAGTGCTGCTGACATGGCTGGTTTTAGAGCAACAGCTGCAAGTCTGGGGGAGCAAAGATGTTCACTACTAAAGGGCTCTTATAATTTACACAGGTACAAAATCAGAACCTACTACTTCTATCCTTCCTTAAATACATTTCATGGGGAATATAGCTGCAGTTGTTAGTACACCTCAGCATAGTGCCTGACTGTGATTGTTTCTCCTAACAGTGAGTTTTTGATGGCAGCATAGGATGATATCACAATTTTCTAGTCACAAACTGTTGTTCCCCAGTGCTGCATTTATCAAAGAGGCAAGAAAATGCATTAAACTTTTTTTAGGAACTTTTAATAAAATATTACTTTGTGATAGACTCTCATTAAGATTCCACCTCAATATTTCTACATAGTACCAAAAATTAATATAGGCCTTGCTTTTTTTCCTCTGTAGTCTGTTCAAGATGATATCTCCTGTAGAATTTTATTTGCATCAATCTTTTTCTTGTTTTAAATAGTGGAAAAGCTTTTGTGCAGTACAGGCAATTTGAGAAACTACAATTTGAGTACTGCATTGGTCTAGCAGTTGACAGAAGACTTCATGGAGGAAAAATCCCTGCAAACTTAAAAGACACGAGGGAGAGACAGAAAAATGCATCTTGCATTGCTTAGACATCCTGGTGCCAAATCAGAAGTTAGAAGATGACTTATGAATTGTATAATAATAATAAATTATAAAAAATTAATTTCCATTGCAGTGAACACAAAATCCTAAGGCAAATACACAGAGCACACAGTTTGCTAAGCAGTTTAAAAGACTGCAAATGTCTGACCACTCAAATGGGTAGCAGCTCATCCATCAGAAAACACATGTTTTCTGGCTGTCTGGGCAAATGACTGAACCATATAAACCTACTGACATAAATGCTGAGCTCCAAGTAGGCCAGGAAGTATAAATGTAATTCTCAGCTGCTGAACACACAGCAGTCAGTTTAAATCACAGTATACCAGGCAAAAGGCTGGATAAAACAAGCACAGGTGCTCTGATATAGGAATCAGAGGTACAGGATTGGACAGAAACAGGGAGAAAAAGAGTACTGCCTGAAGAAACACTGAGAAAAATACTGAAAACTTTATTCTTAGAGCCTCTTAACTTCTGCATTGAATGAGGAAGTGCTTCTCAGAAAAAAACATGGCCAGGTAGGGCACTTCAATTTCCCCTCTGTTAGTGATTTTGCTACCTTAATAACCTTTTAACAATTTAGTATGTAACAAAATCCTCAGCAAGCAGTTGCTGCTGGATTTAAGAGCTCAAATAATTTCTAGAAAATATAGAAAACATACAAGTTATTACTGAATGTCCCCAGAAATCATAAGAGAAGTTTAATGCCAAAGTGAAAAGACTAGAAGGAAAATAACATTCAAAAACTGGAAAGAGAAGATGGTCTTGCAGAACAGCTTCTATTCTGTTCATTTTTTTATATAGTTCAATATACAGTTACATAAACACACACAAATACATGTACATTTGTTTCATTCATTTCCCAAATGTGACTAAAAGCAGAAGTATAAGAGTGTTGAACTCTACTGGCAAGGTCTGAAGCGCTGAAGTAAAATCAGTTCAGGCAATGAAAGACAGAAGTGGTAACTGAGTGTGCTCTCAGAATTCATATGGTTAATTAAGTTCTGAATAGTGCAAAAAACAACATACAAATCTATGCACAGATCAAGTCTCAAGTCACCTGGACCGACTCAGATTTGTATATGACACACAGCACAGTGTATAAGGCTTAGTCCTAATCCCTGGAAAAAGCATTTTAGCTCCCTGTCACAGAAATATTGAACTGAAACTTAGCAGCAGAGAAGGCAGAATCTGTATTTTTGCATAAGTAGTTTCATCTATTTAGATGATCCCATGTTAGAAACAAGCGCTCAAACCTATCAAGATAAACCTATAATAAAAATTTTGGATGTCTGCATTTTGCTGACAAGCTCACCCTGACTGCAGCTGCACATCAATCAATTTACTATCAGAAACATATACAGGCACTCAAACTACATGGAAATCATAGAACCAAGCCAGACTATTTGGTACGAATCAAGAATAAAACCCCAGCAACTAAAGCTCTTGGTGTGATTAAATTACTCATCTCAGTTATATCAAAAGGTATTTTTATAACAAGATTTCTGTATCTATGGAAAATGCTACATAGACATCACAATACAATCTAACAGAAGATTGCAAAACCTCCTGATGTTTTACTGATAAAAAAACATTCAGTTGAAGTTGCTGCAAAAATGAACAAGTAACAAATGGTGCTCAAACTGCAGCAAGAGTTTTATGGGAAAAGACAAGCATTTCATTTCAGACCAACATCAATTCTATTTCCCTTCTGTTGTTCTCTTTCATGAAGATTATTCTGTACACAAACTGCCAATACATTCTGTATTGGAAAAAAACTCCCTTTCAATTCTTGTTACTTTGGGTAGGCATCTTTTGGATATTTCTGACACAGCAAGGTTAGGAAAAATAAAAGGAAAGGCTGAGTCCTGTATTACCAGGTTGGCAGTACAGGAATAAATGATGTAAGGGAAAAGGTTCTAGACATTCACATTGCTGGTGCACAGCTGTTTCGAGTTTTCCATCTTCCTGTATTAGCACTTTCTACTTTCCTTACCATATGATCCAACCTCCAAGCAGTGAATGAATGCAGGGTCACATTAATTGAAGGTGAAATAAATGTGTTGTCACTGACTATAAAGCCTTTATGCAATGCTGAAGGGGGCCAAATGTTATACAGAGGCTTAAGAAACTTCTGGTCTCACAGAGCAGTTGGAGAAACTAAGACAACTACAGGCCACATTGTGAAAGCTTTCATGCTTTGATTCCACCATCAGAGGTGAATCTGGGCATACAGGAGTTTGGGCATATAGGCTGCAGTCACAGTGCTCCAGAAGCTTTGGTAGACCCTGGCACTAGCAGAAGTCAGGTGAAGTTTCTGGCACCAGACCACAGCAAACTGAAGTACTCCTGTCTAGTTCTTCCCAATCAGTCAGGAGCTAAGGGAGCACAAAGGTGGCTAAAAGACACCTAATTCTTACATGGGCCATCAGGCCATAAGGTGCAGACGATGATCAAATATTTTGCAGTTCAAAGTAACAGTCACAGACAGTTTAAAAGGAAAAAAAAAAAAAAAGAAGAGTGACTTTATAAACCTTACAGATTTTAGTAATGCACTTTCATTCAGGCAATTTGGAAACTGGTCATTTAGTCTACTTCCTTTCAAAACAATGTCTACAGTGACATCTAGAGCTGGGATACTGCACTTAATGTGTTCTACACCCAAACCCTAGAGTCCTGCACTCTTTTTGTCAAAACAACACACTCTTGGTTTATACTGCATTAGACTGATATATTAAACATTTTTTCTAAGCCATGTAATTTAACAGGTTTATTTCTAAGAATGGTATTTAAGAAAAACCTTATGATTTAAAAGGTCTGTTTTTTCAGAGTCTGGATAAGCTACAAAAATAAATTCCCATTTTACCCTCAGAGAAATGGGCCTCCTTCAGAGGACATTGAAACTGAAATTTGTTTTTTGTTTAAGCACATGGTCCAACAAAAACAAATGGAGCTTTCAGAAAGACACAGCAGCATAAAGGTTATATTGATTCAGAAATTCTCATGTGGTACAAAAAATTATCAATCCAAAGAATTCAAAACCTTCAAGACAGAACAAGATAAAACATTCTACCAGGAATTATGAGGCTATCCTTAGATTTTGAGCTAAGGAATTACTTTTAAAATACTAAATTAAAAAAAAAGTGCCTATTACATAATAGATTTCTTGATTTTAGAAGAAAAGGAATAAGAGTTTGGGAATTCTGCAATGTCTGCATATACAAGAACAAATGACTCCATAAATGAAAATCATCCCCTCAGTGTCTATACTCTTTTCCCACAAAGATCACCTGTCTGAATCTTCTCTTAATCACTAAACCCCAAAATTCACTTCTTAAACTGCACCATCATAGCTTGTTAGAATTTTCATTAATTCCTATAACATTTGAATCACTTTGGATAAAACCAAAGTCTTAGAGAAGTGGGAGTAACTAATTTAGGCAATGACCTTAATAAAGAATATGCATATTCAAGTTGAAGAGAGTCAAACTCACTTAAATCTCCCAATTTCTTACATTACAATACTTTGGGATGAGCTCCTTCCATAAATATCCCACAGAAACGGTACAAAATTCACAAGATCAAAAAGAGTGTGTACATACACTGTTCTAAACCACTGCATTTCTCCTCCCAAACTCGTTTATATTAGAGAACTTTTCATAATAATAAATGTTTAAGACTGCCTGCAAAAAGTAGATAATACTACCAATATTGCAGCATTTAGGCATGTGCATCTCTCTGAAGTCTTATCATGGATGAGGACTGTCATTATGCAGTCAAATTGATGCCATTAAACTACCAATTCCAGTTTAATTTATGCAATTAATTTATATACATATTTTCCTAACAAGAAAAAAGGCAAGCAGATTTCATTTGAATATTCAAAAACTAGAAATTAAACTGACTTTCAAAGGAAGTTGTAATCAAATGCATGCCTAATTTGTGAATACAGACCTCCTAAATGTTCTATATTGATGGAATTACTCTTACATGACACAGTAAGAGTAAAGACATACTCAGCAGCAAATAGATTCCTTTTCTACAGCTCCTTCCTTCCTCTAAATTACAGAAATTGAAATTCAGTAGTTTGCATTATTGTGGTGAAGAAAGAAAGAGTAATTAAACACCCTTACCTTCACATCCCTGTGAATTATATTATTATCATGACAGTAACGTAGAGCCTCCAGTATCTGTCTCATGTAATGACTGAAAAAACAAACACATTGTACATGACAAACCTGCAGGAAAAATTACTCTACACATGTAACAAACTAAGTTTTAAGAGTCTAACTGTATAAAACTAATCAGCTAACTTAATCTCAAATATGCAGAACTCTGTAGAATGGAATTTGTGTTTATAACAGTACATAATAAAATCTAAAGTTTGATAATTATGCCAAGGAAAATTGGAAAAAAACCCCCATATATTTTTTGTAAAGTTTCAAACATTCAATAATTCTGCTTGAAATGATAAGGAAGTCAAGATCAGCCATTTTTTTTTTAATAACAACACACAGAAGGGGAAAAAGTGAGCATCAGTGCCTGATTTATCTGGAAAAAGACTGGACCACGATCCTGACTTGCTTGATGTAGATTGGAGACTAACTTCTTTCCCCGCTGTGTCCAAAGGATGCCCTAACAGATCACTGACCAAGGAGAGAGCCCAGAAAGCCAACACCAGCCTGTGCTGCATCAGGCAGAGCATTACTGTGGGTTAAAGGAGGCAGTCCTTGTCCTCTGGAGGTTCCAGCTGGTTAAAGGGAATGCTTTTTCCCTAGGAATATAATTAAGCATCACATCAAGGTGCTCAGGGAGGCTGTGAAATCTCCATCCTTGGAGGTGTTCCAGACCCCACTGGACAAAGCCTTGAGCAACAAGATTCAAATGCTGAATTATATTCAATCAACCCTTGAGCAAGGGCTTGACATAAAGACCTCAATGTCTTTTCCAATCTGATTTCTACAATGCTAAAAAAATCTACAGTGCAGAGAAAAGCAAACAAAGAATCTCCTGGGCTCTGAGCTCAACAATCATACCACTAGGACACTGGGTTTTACAGTCCTTCTGCAGTTTTATAGACTCTTCCATATTGTTTCAAAAGTTGAAGTGACCATAAATAAAGTCATACATAAGAAAGAAAATAAAAAGTCAACTCCATCTATCAAGACCAGTAAAACTCACACCTGTCAGGCAAGACACCTAATGCCACTATGTGAGAGATCCTTAAAAGCCAAAAACAGATAAGTATTGGATGTGAAATACTGTTTTACTCAATAATATCCTACAAATGTGTAACTAGCAAATGATAAAGTGCTCCAAAATTCTACTTTTATTATGCTAATTAACACAACAAACATATAGAGTGTGAAAACAAGATTATTTATAGTATCCTAACTTTTTGCTAACAGATTGTACAACAGTATATTCCATTCTTTTTCATTTATCCTGTGGGATCAATTAAAATTATAATACATACCTGGCTACAGCCTCGCTGTAGACAAATCCAGCATCTGCTCTCTTCACAATTTCAAAACACAGGTCTGCTCCATCCATACTGCAGGTAAAAAGAGGGAAAAATGCTTAAGATGGATAACTATAATCAATTACATAAAAATGCTCCAAGAAATAGATTTATTCCACTTACATAAAATACTCTGGATACATGTACAGTGCATTACTAACTAAACCAGCATTAAATAAGTAATCTAATAGAAAATGGCTTGCCACAGGTTAACCATTTTACATCCCTGAAGTCATATAACAGTTGTTTCAAAACAATGGCAATACCCAATGAGATTTTTGTCTTTTATTGCTTAAACTGCTCATTGAACAAGGTGTGCAAGACAGCAGGAAGTCAATACCCTGTACAAGAAGGCTCTGCAAGTTAACAATCAATGCCTGATACTGGGTTAAGTGTGTTCCTATAAGAATCACAAGTGCAACTCTATAATAATGACTCTAGTAATAGAAACCTTACTCAATTTGAATTTTAAATGAAGACTTTAAAAAATACTCTGGAAATGTGGTACAGTCTTTCCAGTTGGTATTTTCTCATAAGGATAATTAAGCAGCCAAGAGGAGATTTTACACCTCACATCCTCACCAAAGGCACCTGAGAACAGTGACAGCCCACATGCTGTATCACTAGCTTTTGATACCTTTTTGCACTTCTCCCTAATTGTCTGTAGTGTTTCTAATCACCTAATTTCCCATAATAAGCAGTATTACACTTTAGATGCATACATATTCATAGATCCTAGGCTGAAATTAGGCTGCCATTTCTCTAAAAGTAAGGCAGCCTAGTGTGGTGGAACTGCCCTCTTTTTCCTTCATGAGATTTTTGTCCTAGATTGAGGCTGCAGAAAGAAAGATTCAGCCATAGTTATAAGAAACCCCTGAAAATTCAGTGCAAAAAACTCAGCGACATCTCAACCACTGACAAGATGACTTTGCAGAAACTGAAAGGCTGATGTGATGTAAGAGCATTGAAGTATTGAGATACTGATGGAATGAAAGTCCAGGAAGTCTCAAGGGTTTGTAACTATCAACATAAGCACGTGAGAACCATTAAAAAAATAAAAAGAAGTTAGGATCCACTGAAGTAAACATACAAAGCTACATCCATGCTGAGGACGTAAGTGGATGATGCAAAAAACACTTGGAAAAATCACAGCACAGTCAAAACCTGAGAGAACCCCCTGCCACCAGCAGAGGGCGCTCACGGCAGGTACAGGAACCGAAATAAATAAATAAATACGAAAATACACAAATATATTAATGTATATATTAAGTATTTACAGTGCAGGTCCAGCTCCAACTGCCCTGCACATCTGCATCAGCATGAACTATGTCCCCCCTTTTCCCATATTCTGCTATTGATTCCTCCATATTTTTAGCACAAGTGTTCCTGGATCTCTGTCCTTTGGCTAAAAGTCTCTTTCCACAGCTCTCATCAGTGCTGCTGTGCACCCTGAAAATCCTTCTATTCTTCTGCACAACGCTGAGGATAAGTTACAACTTGCCCAGAAAATTTACTCCTGACTTATATCTCTGAGGCTGAGCAGTGACTGAAGAACAGACAGTGTACTACAGAAGAGATCTATGCTTTCATACTGGGGTATGATAGCTTTGAATTTGCAGATGACCTAAGAGGATGTGGCCTACAGCTTAATTTATTGATGAAGAATCAGAAAGCTTTAGAAGTACTGCTTTAGGGAACTGAATCATTACTAAAAAAAAAATAAATTCAGAGTTGGTTTATAGCTCATAATGGAGTTTACTGAGTTTGTACCGTGTATGTTCAAGGTTTGTGCACAATGGCAATTTTTCCTTCAGCTCAACATCTTTTATATACTTGCCATCTTAACTTACCTCAAATAAACTGCCATAAATTAATTTAAAATATACAGTATTTAACTCTTATTGAAGCCCTATGTAGTAACACCTTAAAACTAAGATCAAAAAAGTCCAAGTACTCTTATTTGCACCCAGGGCTTAGTTTGTTATGGATAATAGTGTTCCCAAGTTTGCCTTCTCTGCATCTGCTTAGAGGCTTTTCACTAGTCTAGACTGAGACATCCTTTCCTTACAGGAGAGGTGCTTCATCCCTCTAATCATCTTGGTGTCTCCTCCAGACTTGCTCCAACAGACCAGTGTCCTTCCTGTGATGGGAACTCGAGAGCTGGATGCAGCACTGCAGGTGGGGTCTCACCAGAGTAGAGGGGCAGAATACCCCCCTGGCCCTTCTGATTTGATTGCAGCCCCAGAACATGGTTGATTTTTGGGCTGCCAGTGTATGTTGCCTGCTCCTGTCCAACCTCTCATCTACCAAACTCCACCTAGGCTCATCAAATCTTAATGCTGAAGGCAAACTTAAGTAACTGCAACTGTAAAGTACTGCTTTTATGAATTTGAGATTTTAAAACTAAACTGATTTTACATGTTAGCTAGGTTAAAGGGCAAAGTTATATTTATACAACTATATATATGTATATATATACATCCTGCTAGATCTAAATAGATCAGTTCTTCTAATTTCCCAAGAGATAAATCTCTCTTAAAATGCACTAAGCAAAACAAACCCATCTATGTATAGTGGTGAGACAATATCTGGTCATTTCCAGAATATTAAGGTATCTGCAATCCACTCACTACTCATGTATCTGAGCTCTTCAGTCTGAAAGTACTCTCAGTCCACACACTTTGATTATATAGAGGATAAACTGCATATAATGTACTTTAGGTTCTAAAATGTGGTTTTCAGACACTTCAAAAGGAATATTTGCTTTGGTTTCGAAATATTGCAAGTAAGTGACCCTTCTTGAAGTATTGCCAGTACTAAAAACCAATGATCATTAGAAAAACAAATGCAATAAGCAACAGAATATAAAAGCAAAAGTAATACTTGTAAAGCAAAGAGAAAACAGCATTCCATGTGAAACCAAGAGGCTCAGGGGGACTTTATTGGTCTGTAAAAATATCTGAAAGGGAGCTGTTTGTAGCTGGATGGGGGCTGGTCTCTCGAGTAACAAGCAATAAGAAAAGAGGAAATGGTTTCAAGTTGTGCCAAGGGAGGTTTACACTGGATATTAGGAAAAATAGTGGAGACACCATCCCTGGGGTTACTTAAAAGATGTGTAGATGTGGAGTTTAGGGACATGGTTTAGTGGTGGACTTGGCAGTGCTGGGTTAATGGTTGGACTTGATGGTGTTAGAGCCCTTTTCCTACCTAAATGAGCCTATGATTCTACATAGAGCTGTCAGCAAATAACACCAAGAACGGGAAAGAAAATTGCAACTGTATGATGAAGAATAAAGCTGGCCTTTCTCAGATGTAAGGACTCTCTAAAGCCTCCAGGGGAACTTTTCCATCAGTGTAAAGAGTCCATTACCCTTGTGGGGGGCAGCTGGGCTGTGTGTGAGAGAAATTATTTGTCATTGCCATAACCACAGCTATAACATCTGAGCACTTTTAAAATAATAATTTTACTCTCGCAATAAGACTTTCTGGGACAGGGTCTGCTTCTTAATCTACACATGCACTTCATCTATTTTGACCAAATGCTTCTCTGCAGTTTATTACAGCAGCACCACATGGGTAACTGCAATCAACTGGTAACATGACATGTGCCCCATTCTAGAGAGTGCTTGAATTTGTGTATAAATAGTGTTTAAAAACACAGCTCATTTTTTGGTGTTAAACCTCATTGCTACTGTTCATGTTCATCAGTGCTTCTAGGAATTCTGATATGATTTTTGCAATGTTTATTTTAACCAAAGTTTTCAAAATTGGGCACAGATTGTATATTTTCCTGAGTTGTTATTATCAGTTGTATGCTACATTTTCTTATTTAACTTGTACTTTTTTGTATCAGTAGCTTTAGCAAGACATTCAGTATCCTAGCAGCTGCTCCATGTAGCTCACAGCCTATGAAACAGGAATGGACCTGTGTATCATTTATATGCAACTGATGGCACAAAGATTTAGGGCTGGTTATTCCATGTATTTCATGCATTGGGCCTGAACTAATTTTCATTCAAAGGATCTTTCAGCCCACAAACAGCTCATCACAACTAGGTTTGTATCTCCTCTGCAGATCTGTGTTGTCTTCCCTTTTTCAGTCATTTCAGAATAACTAGACCCTAATGAAATACATTTTATCACTGTAGACAGAACTTTGTTGCCAGTAAGTGGAGTTTGTTATAATAACACTGTAATGAACAGAGAGGGAAAATAAGTTACCTATAAGTATAAAGATGCTTTTCTGCTAACTACAAGTTACTGCCTATAGTCACAACTATATATATATATATAATGTCACCAACTTCCTCAGACAATGCTCTCTTACTGCACAGCAGACATCAGTCTTCTGCTGCATCACTTTATCAAAGCATTCCCTAAAGCATAACACATTGTGCCCACAACTCTTCCATTCCCTGCCACATTTTGAGCACAGATGTTCCTACTGTCTCATTTTCTATGGTTGTTTATTACAAAAGAGTGATGTGATGTTTTGCAGTGTACAAAGGAGACAAGGACATACATATGGTAAACAATTATTATCCTTCAAATAATTTAGCATTGTAATTCTTCCTTTCATGTGGCCTGAAGTCATGTACAGTATTTGTGCAGTAACACTAATTGTTCAGACTTACTTTTTATGTATACAAACATAAATTATAATAAGCTTGTAATTAAAAAATAATTACTGCTTTTGTCTCATATTTCTGAGCTACCAGTATGATAAAAATAGAAGCAAAACCTTTTTTCTATTTCAAAATCTTGTTAATTATCAGAGTATATCTCCCCAAGGTGTACCTAATTATTTCATTATAGGGTAATTAAAGTCCCTTGGTCCATGCTTTGGGATTTACAAAATAAAAAGCAAAGTCAGTATTGAATCATAATGTAAAGAGAGGAAAGCACATAACAATTATTTAACAAAATAATAAGTTTATAAACTCACCAAAAAAAAGAAGGCTTTCAAACAACAATTTTCAGCTTCACCTAATTTTTTGCTGTTACCACTCACTTTTCTACTATCTCAATGGTAAAACGTGGTTATTATTTTTTTGAGCATATCTCAAATAAAATTCTTTGTCATAGTGGACAAGCCAATTTGACCTAACACACTGGCATGATGTGGTTGATCCAACATAAACAAGACAAATACATCAGAAAACATAATGGAGGAAGATCATAGAAATTAAAAAGGTACAAACATTTGTGCCTAGACACACTAAAAATGAAGAGAATAAGAAGAAGTGCTGGTAGGTGCCAGGGGAGGATCAAATACAGAACATGCACAAATTATCACATCTGGTTGTGTCCATACCATTTAGCTAAAACCTAACTCAGGAAGGAGTAATAATTTTCCCTCACAGAAAGAATATTTTCATTTAGGGGCTATGCTTTGGTTTTGTTTCTTGCTGTTTATTAAAAACACTCATCCACTGCTGAAGTCATGCTTACATTCAAACTTCCAAAACATACTTTTTAGATAAAAGCCTCTTTTAACACATTGTGAACAGGTATATTGACTTACAAGAACACTTAAATACTCCAATTAGCTTTACTTTGTTATCTAATGGTGGAAAAGCAGTGATAAAGAACCAACAGTCTGGAAGAAAAGAAATAAAACTTCACAGCTGGAGCACAGTATCATCAGTTACCCAAAGGTGACATCTATCAGCAGATTTTTAACCTGTCCTTGTGTACCCTGTTAGGGACACAGAGCCAGCAATAAACAGCCTGCCTGTCTTTAGAAAGCTCTGATGTTCACCACTTAGTGGGACAACTTTTCTAATTTGGGTCAACCAGAAACAAATATTTTCATAGTACTCAAGACCTCTGAGCTGCAAAACAGGCAGGTGTGTGCAGACACACTTCTAGGATTTTATTTAGTAAATAATAAGGAAAAAAGAGGCAAAATCAAAGAGAGAAACTTACAACTCAAAGACCATATATAGCATTCCATCTGAGCTGTATGTCTCCAGCAATTCAACAATATGAGGATGCTTCAGCATGTGACAAATACTGGCTTCTCTCTTTAGATCTGTGGAAGATAAGAAGATAGTAGATTAGCTGTATATTCAATAAAAAAAAAAGTTGAAAACAACTAGAACACAAAGTTTGTGAAGATGTACACGTCTGAAATTTCTAATAAATCCCTTAATCTTTATAAAAAACACTGATGAGATGATATTTAATTCTGCTGCTTCAGAACTTAAGTGTGAAATTAAGTAAGAAAGCTCACATTGATCTCAAAATATAAACACACAAAACCTAACAGATTCTTAAATTGACCTATTAATAAAAAAACCCCTTGGTCATAATCTGGAGAACTGCACAGTAATAAATTCCTTTAATGCACATTTGCAGACTACACCAACATTTTTCATCATAAATATCCAACATCACTGCAAAATTATCTCTAAATACAGAAGACAGGCCTTTTCACCACACTAAAGAACTACCAAAAACTGGAGGGCTCCAGTCTGACCTTCCTGCTCAAAGCAAGGTTTCCCAGGATCACACCCTGCTGGGCTTTGAACATATCCAAGTATGGAAACCCTACAACCAGTCTAGGAAGTCTACACTGATACCTGATCACCCTCATAAGCAAAGAAATTTTTTTTTTATGTTTAAATTTCTTGCAGCTTACCTCTTTAATAGTGATAATTTATTTTTAAATCACAAAATACAAAATGACTCTGGCATAAATTTTAACCAGCATATGTTATTTTGCATGTCCGCTCTGGAGAATAGGGAATAAAGCAGAGAAAGTTGTGACTAAAAGAAGAGCAGAAACCACCCTGAAATCTCTCAAGCTTGAGAGATTTTGTTTTTAACTAAACAGCACCCTTAATTTTTCTGCTCACAAATCAATTCTTCTGAAGGTATAGAAATGCAAAAAACCCAAACAACACTGAATGAATTTTCTTCTTTGTTGAAACAATCTGATATTTTTGTTATTTAATCATCCTTAAAGTTTTTTTCTTTTAACTTGTCTACTAGTATTCTAGAAAGAATAACAAAATCCTGAATGAATAGCCTTGATAACTTGCGAAGTGAGAAAGGCATCAGTCTGAATTCTGAACCAGACATTTTCCTTTCCTATTCTCTTTCCATACAATTATTTGTCAGTAAAGAATGACCTACAGATGTATTAACAGAAAAATAAGATGTGGTTTTGATTTGAAAATGTTCATATTGTGCTACACTACAATGAAATTTAAAAAGCATTATTTCCGCACATGTAATCTTACATTTCTAACATCAATCAGTAACACTGAGAAATACAAGCAGCAAGATGAACATTCTTTCGTGTGAAGCATTCACCAGGTAATTCAGAATTATGCTAGACTTTGGATTGTCCAGTCATCTATAAATTCAAAAGAAATGCTTGGAGTTTGGAAATGGATGCATTTCAAACCAAGAAAAATGTTCAGATTCACAAAGTGCAAATTTCCTTACTAGCCCTTTCATATTATAACTTCATTATGTGCTTCCTCCCTCACAACTTTGCAAATGTAATCTAAAAGCAAAATGACAGAGCAATCCCTTAGAAACCGTTATGTAATGGTGCCTTAGGAAGTGTAAGCAGAGCAGCAAAAGGAGGCATCTTTCAAATGATGCAGAAGGAATTTCAATTAAGAAATTAATGTAAAATTTGTCCTTTAGACAGAGATGCAATTCTGTCCTGTAAGAAAAGAGCAATGTCTTTCACTATTGGAAATATTCACATATCACCACCTTCATGCAGAGTAACTACTAAAACAATATTGTAACATTCCCTTCCATCACACTTAGACTTTAATTTGACACTAAATGGTTATCCCCTCTGTTCTAGGCAGAGAGTTTCACTGAAGTGCACATTCAGTCTTTCCTAAATAGGATCACAAATAAGCACGCTGAGGGACAGCATAAAAGAATAGAAAACTATGGGATTCTGTGAATGACTATGATCTTCAGAAAATAGGGTGCTTTTATTTTGTCTCTTACTGTATAATGACTTTAATGCCACCACACTTCACCACGGTATCCAGTGCCTATTTTAGACGGAAAGCAAAGTGAAAATCCAACTGGAATTTACACACAATTTCTGCTTTATTTACAGGAAAAAACTGTGTTCAAAACAGTTGATTTTGGCTGCCTCCTTTATTCAATATTTTGTGGGCTTTATTTGAAGAGAATTAGAACTGAGAGGAAGAAGGTATGTGCTGCCATTTCCCTCATTCCTCTGTGTAATATTGGATAAATGCAACAATTGCTCACAGAGTGAGCACCAGTACAAGAGGAAGGAGAAACAAAGTGGAAAATAAAATCCCCAAACAGGAAAACAAATGACCAGAAGTTACAGAACCAGGTTTTAGATGACTAAGGGGTCTTGGGGCTAAGAGCAGAACAAACTCCTATTTTAAAAACAGCAGGGCCTTGTTCAACAGTAGACCTATTAAGGAAGAAGAAAACTAGGTATAAAGAGACAGAAAAGTACATACCACATTGATTTAACCAAGCCACAGGGCAGAAAAGAGATGACGAATTCTGAAGTACATTTGTATTGTGACCCAAAGGTCAAAATATGTCATGTTTAAGACCAGTAAAAAGGAAAAGGGAGGGAGGAGAAAGGCACAGATGCCCCATATATTTCATTGTTTTCGCTGAAAAAAATTACATCATCATCTACTCAATCCTTTATCAAATGCTTTTACCAGACTAAATTAAATTTCATCTTCACAGGTTCCTCACAAGGTAAAAAAAATCTCAAGCACCTACAGATACTGTTCCAGTTGTGAATGCAATATAAACCCAAGCAGATGTTTGGCTGCAAGTAGGTGATTGAAGATTTCTTAAGAAAAATCTCATTATTATCTTATGACCCTCAGATTATTTGTAAACTCTCATTCTGAATATAACATTGAATTAACTGTTTGCTACTTCATGTTAAGTTTTCTCAACCTCTGCTGAGTATTTCAGCCATATTGTGTAGTAATAAAGGTCCCAGACACACATCCCACATCCAAATTAGCCTTTCACATTCCAACCACCTGGAAAAGATTCAGGACAACTCTAGAATCTGTCAATAGACTAAGTCAGCTTTAAGCAGCAAGAGGTGATGTGTCATTTATTAATGGTGATGTGACTCACAGTGACAACAAACTTCTTCACTGGTAAACAATATTTAGCTAAAAGAACATACCCTAAGGTAAGGCAAGGTTTTGGAATCTAAACTAAACTGTCATCTTTCACTTGCTAGACTATTTAACTTTATTTGAATCCTTTTTGAACACTTCATCTGTTCACTTTTCCCTTCTTGATGTGGCTGAAGAAATTACTTTCTGGTCCATTCTTTAAGCCTTCTCAGTCAGCACTTCTTTCAAAATTAAACATTAATGACAACAGTGGTAATAAATAGAATAGCAAGACTTAAAAGCATAAGCTTTAAAAGTTTATCTGCCCATTGCATGAAAGGCATCGTCACACAACCAGAAACAGGGAGGAAGATGTGGTGTGTCATTTAACTTTCTTAGCACACAGGCTGAGACTTTATATCATAATTTGGAAAGCATTTAAAACCTGTCATTTGTTACCAATAAATGTTCCAAATTTCAGTCTGTTTATAAAACTTTGAGGGGTTTTTAGCCACTGGAGACATATTAAAGCTTCCATTTTAGACCTGGCTAATTATTTAAATGATGTTGTTAAAGCGACATGAAAGTTCAGGCTTATGTAAAAAAGAAAAGTTCAAAGATGGAAAAGGGAATTCCCAGTGATAATCACCACACAGAGAAAATGCAGCCTTGTGTGTGGACAGTGACATTGAAAGTGAATTGCTGCTCTAGATAAGCACAAAGAAACATGTATCAGTCTTTGATAGAAAATATAAAACACGAGCATCACTTAAAATTCCCATGGGAGTCAACAACCTAATATCCTATGCAGCTCTGACAATTCTGGCAAACACCTAATTTCCTTTCAAAATCTGATCCCCAAGATTTTAAAATATCTCAAACATACTGAACATATTTTCAAAGTATGCTCATGGTATCCTACAGCATGGAAGATTTAGATGCTTTCTAGCAGCCTACATTACAGCACCATTTCATTATCTTAAAAGTGACACAGACTGCAGCAGCCACATCTTTTTTTAGGGAAGGACAGCACCAAGTTTCTTAGCAAGATGGAAGACACATGTCATTTTTATGTATACACAATTCATTTTTATACATACACCATTCTGATTTTCCAAGTTTAGTCCTTTAAAGGATTAGTTCCCCAGCCACAGCTTGGGTATGATAGTATTTTGAAAGGAAGCATCTCCATCAGTAGTAAACTTCTTGTTTAAAATACTTCTGTATATTTTGTACAGTGAGAATAAATTATATATAATTTAAATAGATGTGGTAGCACTAAGTTTTAAAAGGAAATCAATATACTTTGTTCACTTGATTGTGTCATTCTCACCTACCAACCTTAGGTGCTCATTATGGAGAAGCTCCTGACCATCCCAACTGGAATTCTTCCATACACAACTAAACTGAGTGATGTGCTTTGGGAATGTGCCTTGTGCACCACTGAAGCACAGCTAAGGCAGATACTGAGACCTCAGCACCAACTGTTTCACCCTACAAACACAAATCCCCTGGATTAGCCTTTGCCAGCTGTTAAACTCCCACCCAGGCTCTTGCTTACAGCTCTCAGCTGGGCAGGGGGTAGAAAATAAAAGTAACAGGAACAAAAAAGTTCATGGCTTGCCATAAAGACAAGAAAGTTGCTTATCAGCTAGTACCGTGGGCAAAACAGCCTTACGTGATGAAGTTAATTTATTGTCAGTTAAAGAAAGCAACTATTGATTTGGGTAGAGGGAAACAGAAAGATAAACAGGAAACCAACAAATGTCCTCCTCCCTTTCCCAGGCTCAAGTTCACTCCTTCCCTCCAGACCCCTCTACCTGCCAGCTCTGAGTGGTGCAGGGGGGGGGATCATGCTCAGTACACCACACGGTTTCCCCTCTGCTGCTCCAGCAAGGGTCCTCCATCTGCTCTGCCACAGTGAATCTCCTCCCTCCCCGATCTTGGCATTCCTTCTTTTTGTTCCACACTCCCTACGCTTTGCTCCAGTGTTTACTACCCTTCACAAATGGAATTTTCACAAAAAAGTTGATCAGTTCAGCTTGGGAACACTGAAGCTGTCTGGAACCAGCAGCCCAGAGCCTCTTCTCACAGAAGTTGTCCTTTCAGCCTCCCATTACCAAAAAGGAGCCAACTACCTCCAAGCTGAGCACACGTCTATACAGCTCTGCCTCTGCCTCATCCTGTAACATGGCACATGGCACATGCTGCGCAACAGCAAACTCCACTTTAACCAATCATAGTGTACCTGAGGTCACACATCCAAAACATCTTGCTGCTCTGTGAAAATTACTCTTAGGCTTAATTATCCTAATAGAATAGCAAGGAAGTCATAAAAGCTCTCAGTGCAGCCAACACACTGCAACAGGAATGAGCAGCTGGAGGTGGGAACATCCTGTATTGACATTGGCAATGAAACTCCTCTACTACAGAACCACAGCAATGTTTCTGTCCCAAAGATTTGTCTTTTTA
The DNA here is from genome assembly GCA_013399895.1 of Serilophus lunatus. Taxonomy (NCBI): domain Eukaryota; kingdom Metazoa; phylum Chordata; class Aves; order Passeriformes; family Eurylaimidae; genus Serilophus; species Serilophus lunatus. The sequence continues at coordinate 836,925 of VXBA01001641.1, read as the reverse complement.
ATTTTTTATTTTTATTTCAGGGGAGAGTATTCCCCTTTTTCTTAATTAAAACGGCACCACCTGCCTTCCTGGAGTATGTGATCTAGTCCTCATCACACAGATGTATCTGACCACTTAATGATTCCTTGCCTCAACAAGCACTAAAAGCTTTCCTGCCTCTCCTCCCACACACTTTGGGGTGGCTGAAGCTCCACGGTAGCCAAGCTGATTTAACTGCTGGCTGTTTCCCCCTTCATCCCACACACATTCCTGCCCTCTGTTCCACTGTGCAGCAGCCTGGAGCTTGTCACACCACACACCAAACCATTTCAGTGTTAACTCAATTAACAAAAACCCATTCACTTTTGTCTCCACTAACTCAGTGTCGTACAGTTTTAGTGTGGAAAATGGCTCAGTGGGCAACCTCATGTATAGGAGCCAAGTTGAAAAAAGGAAAGGAATATGGAATAAGAAGGCAAATAAGGCTGGAAAAGGCAGCTTTCAGAGCTGCTTAGAATGTTGCAAAACACAAGTACATCCTCGCCAACCCTTTGTTGTGTAATTAATCTGTACCTTAGCAAACATGCTTAAAACACAACCAAAAAAACCCAAATACATATAGCTGTGAGTGGCCCTTGGTAAAAACACCATGGTAATCAACAAGTACAGTGCCAATGTGAGATAATCCCTCTCCTGCCAGTGTCTTTTGTTTTAATGCTACTGTAGCATTAGAAAACAAAACGTTGACGTGAAGAAAGAACAACTAAAGGCAGTTACAGCTAATACTCAATAACCAGAATCCTTTCTGAGCCCCCCACCTATGGAAATCTTAATTTTGTGGAATCAGTATAGATGTTCACTAAATCCTGTATAAATTTCATTTGGTACCCTATTCTTTCTCAGTGTTTGGACATAAATATAAACATGGCTTTTTAGCTGGAGCTGAGTGTCTTGTGAGACTTAAAAGGCAATTTTACTACCCCAGTTTATACTCCATCAACTATGAAGAACATGCAACTGTGTGTGGAAAAAAGCTACTTTTCTCTCACAGCTTCTGATATATCCACCAGACTGGTCCAGAATCATGTATCTCAAAGACACTGTAAGTTGCTTTGCATGGTTGTGTCCAAGAAAGCAACTCTCTCTCCTTTTACCCAGTTTCTCATTTTTAGTAGCATGCAAATAAGCATGTATTTTGGGTAATGAATCAACTTGAACTAATAAAAATGTTTATGAATGTCTGAAAGAGTATTAATAGCTGCCTACTGCAGATAATTAAACCCAAATAATTTAATTTCATTTAATTAAATGATAATTCTTAGCAACTTTTTACAAAGCACACACTACAACGAAAAAAATAAAATTAGTATTTTTCAAGCATGAACAAAGCTTGGATATCTCTCATCTAAGACTTTCCACATTCTATATCAAATTGTTTTATAATCAAGAGCAGGTTCAGTGAGATTGGGGAAGAGAAACAGGGAAAGAGAAAAGCTAAAGTAACATTTCCTGGATATTACTTTTTAACTAATTATATGCACAATCTATCTTTCAAAATACTGTTAGTAGTTCTCTCTGCTCCAAAGTAGAAGTTTCAGAAGAGCTTCACAAACTCAAGAAGGAACATGATAATCAGAAGTAGTGTTACAAACTCCGTATATTAATTTAAAAAGGAATAAGGAGGGTTCTCTCTGTCACAAGTTTGGATTTCCAAACAGAAATGGAGTTGCTGGTGAAGATATTTTTCAACCTCTGCTGCAAAATCAGAAATGCTTTTCTCTTAACATTCTCTGTTTTCAATAATTAATGAAAGGAAATTGAAACTAGTCATTGGCTCTCAAGCTGTGATCAATCAAATTATAAAAGTGGGTTCAGTATTGATAACCATATTACATTGAATCCCACATTCCCACCTGTTATGAGGAACTGCATTACAGTCTGAAACCCAACACCTTCCCCAGTACCACAGATTTCTGCACTGCAAACCACAATTTTAACACAGCAATGCAATGCATTCTTTAACATAGGGAAGTGGAAGGGTATGTGCAGCAGCAGATCTCTCAGAATATGTTGTGAAATTTCTTTTAAAAACAAACAAAAAAACCCCAGAGAAACAATTAGACACATGGTGTGTATTTGGTAAAGGAATGTTACATGCCTGGCTGGAGCACTAAACTGGCAAAATGCTCAGCTGTAAGGTCACAGTGGCCTTTACTGAAATGACTGGAAGGTTGTAATTTCATAAACTTACACAGATTGTGTTTTCCTGTAGTGAAAACTAACTGATGAACACTTAAGGGTAGGAGTCCCATTAAAAGCAGCAATTATTTCCTCTTCTGTCAGCTCGTTCTTCCCTCCTCCACCATCTCTCCCTTCACACTGGTGCAACTGCACCAAAAACAGAATGAAGGAATTGATCCACCTCAACTGCAAACAATCTTTTATCCTCTCCCCTTAGAGGTGTTTTTCAGCCAGACTAGTTCTGGCTAGTCCTGGGAAACTGTACAAGCACCTAAGAGCACAGCAGTGTCGACAGCCCGGCAGCAGAAACACATGGCCAGGTTACAGCAGCAATGCACCTCAACAGCAGCACCGGCTTAAAATGTTTAACAGTGTGTCAGATCTCAACAGTCTGGAACACTGCTGTCCTTCTCTCAAAGGCAAAAAGTCAGAAAGCTAGATTTCACAATATTACCAGGAAATGCTAACTTGCATTAGTTTTACGTTTTCATATATTTGAGACTCAAAATTGAGAAATGAACTTGTAAGTCAGGTTGTATTTCTTTATTTCTCACTGTAATTTCCTCTGTTTATGCAACTCCATGTCGTCCCTACAGATTTCTCACTAGGTGGCAACACAGCTCCGACTTTGATCTCTATGTACTCAGCAGCTGAACACAAAAGGTGGCCGCATCTATTTAGCCACAGAGAGCTTTAGGTTTGGCCAGTTTTATACCATTGAGCTGATTAACCATGATTACAGTTCAGACCTAAGAACAAGAATAAAACATGCCACTCTAAAATAATTAAGGTACCCCCAGCATTAAGGCCTTTTTGTCCAGATTGTGTGGGAGACTATTCTCTCCTCTAAGCCTAAGGACCTGGTGACCACACACCAGTAGCAAACTGCACTTCACGCATATGACACAACCAGAATCCATTTAAACACAGTTTGCTCACATAAGCCAGAAGCTCTTTGTTTAATTCACAAATCATAACAGAGCAGTGTGTCTATTGCCCTGAAGTCCAGCAAAAAGCTTTAGAAAGCTGCAACCTGCACATAGGTCAGTTTAAATCACTGGAATTTCTCCTTTTTAAAGGTTAATCTCACAGGGTGGAGTTCTTTGTTTCATTTTTTTGTACATTTGTTAACTTCTGGAGGGTTCTTTTTGCTGCAGGTGTCTGTGTGTGTTCCTGGTTTCTCTTCACCTTTGGACATGGCAATACAGGTAATGTATTATCTCAGAATGTGCTAAAGGAATCATTACCAGCGTTATTTGCAGATTGGCACAACATTTTTACACCAACCTTTGACATCTTTTGGCTAGAATTCACTTAGGCTGATCAGGTTAACTAAAGGTTATAGACTTTGCAGTTCTTCAAATGAATTTTTAGCACTCATGTACTAAAATGTAATGACATTACATCAAGTAAGTGCCCTTGAAGGCAATGGAACATTATCAAGAAAAGAATGTTAGTTCATCCTGAAAAACTAAGTGATTTATCTTGTTCATCATTTTAACATTTGAAGGTTGTTTCTTTTCTTCTGTGACTTAGCCTTTACCTAAATGTAATGACAGGGAAATCTATTTTTTGATATTATCAAAGAATCTCAATTTTACAGAAAAAACTTGGGAATTTTAAAGACACAAAGGAAATCTATTCATAACAGATTCAGCTAGTCTAGACAAACTGTCTGTAACTCCTACATGAGGAAGGGTTAAAATAACCCATTACACTGCTGCTGCTGAACACTAACAGGCAGAAACAGCCCAAAGGCACTCAGGAGAGGGAACTGACTGCCTAAGATGCTTCTCATATAGACAAAATGTACTTTGATCAAAGTTTCTTTGGTCTTGAACTGCCAGGCTCTGCATAGCCAATACAAAACCAGTTGCACACTAATGCTAGAATGGAAACAATCTACTTTGCCCAAGTCTAGACGATATAGGCAAAACCAGCCTCTAAAATATCAATCTACTCTGATGAATCCAATTCCACAGTGCCCCACAGCTCAGTGAGTGACACTGTTTTAATTGTGGTACCTGTGGCAATGCAGCACAAGTTCCTTTACAGTTTTTCTCAGGTAAAATAGTGCAATCTGCAGTAAATGCTGCTATGAGAGACAGCTGAGATCTGAAAGCTCCCTCCACAGCACATGGAACTCTACACAAACAGCATTTAGAGTGCACCCTGAGTAATAGATAATGACCCAGCAAATGTAAGGATGATACCAATTCTGTCCAACGTGGAAATCCTGTAGTGGAGTGATGTCTGAATGCTGGAGAACAACTACCTTAACAAAACTTGCTTTCTGCTTCAGTGACAGAAGGTTGTCAGGAGGCAAAAAACATTTTTGAGCAGTAGTAATACAGGATATAGAAGATTTTTTTGTTTCCTTTGTTAACTGACAGGTCAAAAAGCATGTTTTGTAAAACAGGTGTGCTAATTAAAAAAACCTCACTACAGAATCTGTTCTTTACCAGCACTTTCAGGATTTCACACTAAGAACCAGCAAAGTTTTAGCTACACTTGTTGCTACTTATAATTCAAAACATTCTTTTACGTACTATTAAGTTTGTAATGTTTCAAAGAGCACATTTTCCCTTTTCTGCTTGTGCTGTTGCAATGCTCCTCTGAGCTTCTGAAAGCATTGCTCTTAACATATATCTCTCCTTTCATTCTACAAAAATCAGATGTTAATGATGAAAGCAGTTCAACTGAATTCAAACTTGTTTCTAGCAAGACTCAGGTCACAGCTGTAGGAATAAGATTTTAACTTGCTTAACTTGTCTCAGATTTTACAGGCTGCAAACACCGCAAATCTTTACAAAATGTCACTAAATCTTTTCTCTCTAAAACAGATGAAGCTGACAGAGGTAACATATCCCCATAAAGAGCCAAACCAATCACAATTCTGACTATTAGTTGATTAGAGTCCTATCATAGTTACAGGCCATCAGAGAAATATTTTCTTTCATAACATTCATGCACTTCTCATGATATATATATACAATGATATATCATTGCATGATATATAATGATAAAGGATAATTTCTCTTCACCAAACCAGAAATGTTTTCTTCCTCAACCTCACCAAAGCATTATGAAAACAGTATTTTATTTTCCTTCTTTACTGCACAACAAAAATCAAAACTCTCTCTTAACATGACAACACATGACTCTCAGGCTGAATGCAGCAATGTTTAGATTCTGAAAATGATCTGAAACACACAGAGTTGCACAAGATGGTCTTCCCACCCTTTCTTGAAGGAAGAAGCAAACACTAGTTCTAACTCTGACCTCCCTCCTCTCACAAACCTCCTTTGGTGAAACAACCTGTTTAGTGTGTGTCATGCTGCACAACCAGTTCTTATTCGTCCAGGATAATGCAGACAAGAAACTGAGGCAGGGAGGGGTGTACATCCCACTAGAGCAAGGGGATGAATTATGCACCTGTGGCTTTGACATAAAAAATCAGATTTGCAAATCCATGAGCTATTTATGCAGGTTGTTCATGCAGCTCCAACAGTATTAAAAGTCAGCTCAGGTCTAGCAGAATTTATTAGCTCAAATGCAGTATGTGCATCACAGCTATGCTGTTTCAAGCTATGATGATCCAGTATAGTCTCTGCCAGCCACTACCTGGATAATAAACCCTGATGGCCTTGAGTTAGCTCCGTGCAAGGTCACTTGAAAGTCAGAAGGACCTTGATTCTTGTGGATTTATTAGCCCAGCTAAACACAAGCTGTGGAAATGCTAATAAACACTCCCAGAAATGGAGTGCCAGGAAAATGGGGCTGATACTCTGCCAAGGGTCAGTTCTGGACTGGTGCTAAGTTGGAGTTCACAAATCTTGACAGATAATAAAATCACAGCGTACATATTTGGATTTGTACATCCTCATGTTTTTAAACTGTAGCTATATTATTGCACATATTTTTTTGTATTAGCTACAGTACCTCAGTCTCCATACAAAAGGAACACTTGGCTGCTTAAATCATCCTGCTGCATAAATCTTCATTCATGAACAGCTAATTAGGGAAATAAAATGGCCTCAGAGCACAGAGAAATTAATACAGTTTATATATATCCTATGTTTTACACATATTTGTAATTCCTAGGTAAGTAGGATTTAAAAACAGAGTAAACTGCATCATAACATTCTTAAGCTGAAAAAAGAATAATTAAAGCTCAACCCAATTTTTACAACTTTGAACTCTTAGCATTGAACCTCAGCCTAAAGCTTTGAACTTTTCAGCATTCTTGAAAAATTATTAAATTAAACTAAATCATATTTCCTCTTTCATTTTACAAATGCCACAGAAAATCATGAAACTGGAATCTATTTAAACCTTTTGTTACCACAAACAATGTTATTCAAGTGATACTTGTGCCAGCTTAAGAACAACCATAGACACAAAAGTGCTGTGTGCTGCCAGCAATGAATACTGGAATCAATAGAATGATGAAAGCAGATGCATCTGTCATAATCCATTTTTAAGAATTTTTGCAAAAATACATGTACCAAAACTGTAAGAAGTTATACACCAAGTTAAACTTTGAGGACAGTTACAATGGCCCATGGATTTTAATGAAAATATTGACGGAACTTTAACCTACTGTATGCAAGTATAAATGTAAATACTGCTCAAATGTAAAAACCATTTATCTTATAGAATATTTTGGTTTTTCTAGTTTTCAACTGTGAATTTATCTTCAAATCCCCTAAATACTGAAGAAAATAACATAAAATCAGTAGACTCCTAATAGCAATGAAATCTCGTTCATCATCTTTAGTTTGGAAAAAGATTTTAAGATACAGCTCTACTATTTACACATAGAATAACTAATAAGAACAAAAAAACCCTGTAAAATTTACAAAAGCTTCCATTTTTTTAATTGTAAAAGTTTAAACATTTTCTTCCTTTTCTAGTATTGAAATATCCCTCATTATTATAACACATTTTCACTGTAATGATCTGATATGGCAAGTTACAAAACTTCGGCAGTAACTGATCTTTGATTTGAACTTTGATCACTCTTTGAGTGGTTACAATCTGCTGGAGAATGGACTTTCCAGTATTGGAAAAAAGGAAAACTGCTTTCTATCAACTTTCAAGATCTAAGGAGTCACAGAATTGCAACAGGTTCCAAGAGAGACCTGCCCAAAGAGCAGTCTTAAGCAAGGCCTAGAACAGAGCTGGCTTGTTTAAACAAGCTTTTCTGATGCCTGAAACACACTCTTGTCCTTCTCAGAAACAGTTCAGGTAGATAGAATGAACCCAATCGCTGTAACAACCTGTCAGAACTTTCCTGGGACAGCCTTTGTGCAAAAGCCTCCAGATCAAATGAAAATGACTATTTACATCTTGATAGTGGAGAAACAACAGAAGTTATTCTACACAAAACTATTCCTTTGTCTTCCCTACACCCTGACAGCCACCAAGATCACCCTTTACACAAACAAATCACAACCCATACCACACTGTAGCAAAAAAAAAAATAGATTCTATTATGACATTGTAGACCTTAAAATCACTAAACTCTGTTGGGAATTGAGTCCTTCTTCAGTAGGTTCAACTTTCCTGACAAGCATACATCTAAATGAACACCAATTAACTTACTAATAACAAAACAAGACTGTCTGCTGCCAGACAGGCTCCATCCAAGTATAAAAGGAACAAGATTCCTGATGCTGTCACAGCCTCTGACAACTGCAGTGGAGGGTTCAATCTGTAGGAATACAAAGCCAGAATCTACTCCACTTGGCAAGGTAAGGAACTCTGACCTTCCCCTCATTAATTACAGGAAGGGCAACACAAAACTCAGCACAAGTGCCACCCAGCACCTAAAAAATGTTAAGTGGGGCAAGTGTGGGGTGAGACACAACTCAGAAGTTTTGTGCCAACTGACACAGGAGTAGGACAGAATCTTCTGAGATGCATGAAACAAATCCTGAAATCAGCATTATCCCAGCAAAGCCAGTGTCCTCATGTTTATCAGTTCCTACTCATTACAAGTAACCTCAGAACCAGACTAATTGTAATTAATTTCTGTTTTGAGCCAGTGGGTCACAGAGACTCAGACTGAGGAAATAAAGAATGTACAGGAACTGAAGGTCCAAGGATTTTACTCAGAAAAACAAAGGATTGCAGAATCCACTTCATCTGACATGACATTATTCAGAGGTGCTACTTCTCTTGGGCAAATGCAGCAATCAGATTGCAAGAGGAAAATGTGAGAGTGAAGAGCAGTGCTGACAGCAAGGGGAAATAAAGTTACTGCAATGTCACATGAGGATACAGATTTGATTCCGGATATAAACCTGCCTTCCTATCAGCAAACAAACTGTCACCACAGCATGACCAGCTCTAAACCTCTGTTTTACAACATAACATTCCTAAATACTAACAAAGAAGAGACCCAATTTTATGAAAAGACCATCTCTCCCCATCAGGTTTTGTAACACTGAAGAAACCAATTTTTTGCAGTAGCTGTTACTACATGGAAGACCTAAAAAGAAAAAGGTTTCAAAATGCAAACTATTTTTATAAACCAAACCCAGAATAGATATTAGAAGTTTTTTTTTCCTCCAAAGATCATTGCACATCTTGGCACATACAAGTGCTCTCAGTCCTCAGACCAGCATTTGCAACTCAGATTAGCATGCCCTGAAGCTGTGAATAGCTTTGACTGCTACTGTACAGCCCGTAATTCCTCGCAAGTTACTAAATACAACAGAACCAAGGCAGGGATTTCTCTTGTGTTTTAAGACACACAGGGATAAGCAATGAACAAAACAGTGCCCTGCACTGAACTCCAGCTGTATTTCCCTTGCAATCCGTTTACCCCAACACTAACTGACATCAGCAAATGACCATGTCTTCACAGAGGAGTGAACAGGCAAGACTGGCAAAGATCAAAATGAGAAAGAGAAGAGTAAATTCATACAAATTCATTTAAAAAGTGGTGGTATTTGTGTGTGTGTATTGAGCACAACAGGCAAAGTGTTATGCCCAGTGTAGCAAGGGGACAAGGCTCTGGAATGGACTCACTGCAGACACAACAAAGCCCCATCAGCAGCTTCTGTGTAGTGCCTCTGAACTTGAGGATTTTAGGGATCCTCTGTGAAAACATATTTAAAAAGAGAGCAGTAAACAGAAAAAATTCACAAGAGAAAATAAACGGAACAACAAGGCCAGAGTGGGAGGAATGAGGAGCCAGAACTAGAAAGGAGGAGGCTGGAGTAGGAGGAGAGGGCAGAGACTGTAGCAGGGCAGCAGCCCCAGCTGGGAAGAGGTACAACTCCAGAGGGGCTGCTACAGAATGTGCTGATCCCATCTCCTGTCTGCCCATGCCCTCTCCAAAGGGACTGAGTGCTACCTGTGGCCAGTAGGATAGAAAGCAGGAAAGAGGGAGGCAAGGGATGTTTTGCCTATGTTAACTGATGATAAATAAAATGGAGTAAATTTTATTTACTTAAGTAAAATGAGTAAACCTTTCTTCTGGCTATGATGGGGGAGGGAGGGGATGATGACACAAAAGGAGCAAATCCCAGCTGAATGAGCATGTTCAGTAAACCAGGCAGTGCCTGGAGGAGTTAATCATACAGACAGACCACACCAACAAAATAGGACATGATCAAAAGTAGGAAATTGGAGGCAAAAAGCCCCCAGTTTCTAGAATGGAATGCATATTTTCAAATCTTTAATTAGTATTTAGTTGCTGACCAGTCCTACCAAAGAGATGGGAACACAGATAAGGATGGCAGCTATGATAAGGTTTGATTGTCAATGTTACCTTGTGCATGGCCTTTCTCCAGCTAGCTTGCCTTGTTATTTAAGCAAAAAGGAAAACAGAACAATGCCTACGAGCTATTTAGGAAAGAACTGAGGTAGCAACCACAGCTATTTACAAGACATGCTCCTACAGTTCCTTCTCCAAACTCAGAGTGCATTTCTGTGTTAAACAGAGTCACTGGCAGCCCTTACAAGAGGTGAAATCTCTCCTCTGTTCTAAGCATCCCACATCAGCTTATCTCAGATTCTAGAATAACACAAAATATACAGAAATATGTTCCTCTAAAGAGAATATCAAAATTTCCAACTGAATAAATTCAAACTATGCTTGTTTGTGCTTTCCCCTTAACAAGGTAATTCCTCTTCAACCCTAACAGGTTTCTAAATAAGGTGCATTTAAACAAGGAAGCAAGCCAATGAACAAGATAGTAAAGACTAGGAGACTTAAGGTACAAATTCCTCTGTTCACTTTTTCCCCCAACTTCTGTTAAACCATTCATTCAAAGGCAAAAAAAAGTACCAAAGCCAATGCAAATAAAACAACAGGACTGCAGGATAAGTAACTTAGAACGAAGAAACAGGGCTTTTCCTTCCCCTTCAGCTCCAGAAGCTGTTCAACCATCTCAGTCCTACTGAGGGGGGACAGGGAGGACATGCAAAGCAGTGATAATCACCTACACACTGCTCAGATGGCAAATGGCATGTGATAGACCTAGATGTTAGCATCCTACAATTTCCAGCCAATACTAGTTTCTTTACTGGTTTTACCCTCAAATAGATAAGCTTTTGAGAGGTGGAGATGGAGGGAGCCCTATCATTTTACAGCATAACAAGAATATTAGTTCTTGTAAAACTACAACATCAGAGATGAAAAGCTCCTTTCCAAACACATCAGCCCCACTTGTCCTGCCCTGTGCTGGAAATACAGGCTCCAGTTTGGCACAGCTTTTCAAAGAGATCTACAAGGACAAAAGAGGACACAGCAATGATAACCTGTACAGACCTGAAAACAGTGACGTGTAACACATACATATTGTAAGAAACATTTTTGTGGTTGCAGCTTGGATTCAAATATTAATTTGATTTGGCAAAGGAAAAAATCTCCCTTGCTCAGGCAAAGTAGTATTTCATAAGTAATTTTCCCTATCTATAATGCTATAAACTAAGGCAATATTTTCACTGGGATCTGCAACTGTTAATTGTCACAGGCAATGTTAAAAGTCACAGACATTAAGAATTCTACAGTGACTGGTTCTGTCACAGCAGATAAAACAACATACTATTTAATCTAACTTTATTTAGTTAGTCTTCTAAGAAACCAGAGGAAATCAAGAAGCTTGGGTTTTGTATCACTGGTAGTAACTTTCTATGGAAATTCGAATAAAAGTATCATTTAAGTGCCTTAACAAATGCTAAGACACTCTGAAACAACAAAAGATTACTTTTTAGCACCAGTCTCATTTGCAATTAGGATTTTCCTTCTACAGTAACTTCGAGAAACAGAAAAAAATTGACCACAGAATATTTTAGGCAAAATAAATACACAGAACAAACTCCTCCCCTAACCGAGAAACACACCATAAATCTTATTCATATATGAAGTGCTCTTAAAAAACAACCACCAATAAAAATCTCTGTCATGGACTTTAAATTAACCAACCATAGATCACAGAAATTTTATTTACATTGCCAATTTACTTACTGTCACTGTGTCTATTTGTTGATCGGATTCATATAGGAAATCAAGTACATACAATATATTCCGTGTGAGTAAACTGTCTCTGATAAGTGTCATCATGAAAATAAATGACTTGTAGCTGGAAAATGCTGTGCCATAAAATGCTGTTACAGAGTGCTCAGACTGCAGTAACACACAGAGCTGTTTAAAACAGGTCTCTCTCCTAAAGCCTTTAGTACTTTAAAACCTCAAAGTTCCTAGGCTACAACCCTAAGAAAACGCAAGTATCTTGCAGCCCCGAGAAAAATATTATATAGTATTCTCATCCTTCTATCTTCTTGACACTTAAGTGATGGAAGTGTTTTAAAGCCGTACCTCTTCCATTCCATTATTCTGAAGTGGGGAGAATGACAATTGGGTCTCAGTCAAACACTTAAGGTTACTGATTACACATATTATAGTTTTAAAACACAGAAATAGATGGAAATTCAATGTAGTATTAAAGATACTAATATAAAATATGTTTATTCAAGTTTTTATTAAGTGAATTTGTACCTTAAAAGTAACTGTATAGACAATAATTTATTGTTTGTACCTAACTTCTTTCATTCTACTAAAATAAGTAATATGCTGGCAGACAACTGACAGTAGAAACGGTAGAACTCAAATAGCAGATAAAATATACAAAGTCTTTAAGAAGCAGAATTAAGTTCATAGGTCTCCTCAGGACTTTCAGGTCTTTGACTTGTTTATATTAGAATGTATCTCTTTACTGGGACACTAAAAAGCTCCAATATTCTACTGTGTGTATTAGCCAAGATATAATTCATAAAATAGTTTCCAAACACAAGTGTTTCCAGCTGTCTTCATATCAATTAGACCTCGCTGTTTCTCTTTTCATCTTTCTCCAAAGATTTTCTTTACTTGAAAACATTAGAAATCTTTATGTTTTTCTCTTCTGAAGCAACTCTTACCCTGGAAAACAGCCATTGATTGGCATGGTATACAACTGGACCAAACCCCACTGACTTGCACTCAAGCAAGGCAGATAACTTTGCATCTGTACAAGTTAATATGTGCTAAAGTGACCTAAACTAATTCTCATGAGCAACTGACATACTGACATACATTTTTAACTTCCTTCTCACAATATTTCCATTTTCCCACATAATGACATACTATGGAGATCTCTCCATTTCCAAATACTTCATGTATTACTCATAAGTATTTGCTGATGCAGATGTTAAAATGAAAATTTCCATGGAGATCAGTGTTTGGTTTCTACAATTGCAGTAAAGATTGTGATAAGTTTGTCACTTGAATTTAGTTTTATGATTTGTTCCATGTTTAATTTTCTGGTTTGAAGACCAGTCAGGTGCTAGGAGGATTATATTAAGTGTGTTGATTTTAGTGACATAACTGATAGAAGTGAGACCTTGTAAGCACAAAGATCGATACAATTCGCAGGAATTGGTATCAACCCTTGGGCAGCTATTTTGTATTTTCTTAAGGAACGGATCATGAAGCAGCCAAGATCAAAAACTGCTTTGATTAAAGGCATGGATTCCTGTTTATCTCCGGTAATTTTCACAGAATCACAGGATGGGTCAGGTTGGAAGGGACCACAGTGGGCAATCTGGTTCAATCTCTCTGCTTGGGCAGGGTCATTCTAAAGCATATGACACAGGACTGTATCCACATGGTTCTGGAATATCTCCACTGAGGGAGACTCCACACCCCCTTTGGGCAACCTGTTCCAGTGCTTGGTCATGGCACAATAAAGAGGTTCTTAAGCATGTTCAGGTGGAACTTCCTGTGCATCAGTTTCTGCCCATGGCCTCTTGTCCTGTTGCTGAGATAAACGTGGTCCAACCTTTGACCCCTCTCTGCAGATATTTGTGCACATTGATGAGGTCCCCTCTCAGTTGTCTCTTCTCAAGGCTGAACAGGCCCAACACTCTCAGCCCTCCCTCACAAGAGAGATGCTCAAGTCCCTCAAATATCTTTGCCATCCTCCACTGGACCTGCTCCAGTAGCTCCATGTCTCCCTGGTACTGAGGAGCCCAGAAGTGGACACAGCACTCCAAGTGATCCTCACCAGGGCTGAACAGAGGGGCAGGATCACCTCCCTCGACCTGCCGGCAATGCCCTTCTTAATTTATCCCAGGATCCCATTGGCCTAATTTGCCCCCAGGACACACTGCTGGCTCAGGGACAGCCTTCTCCACAGAGCTGCTTTCCAGCAGATGAGCACCCAGCATGTCCTGGTGCTTGGGGTTGTTCCTCCCTAGGCATTTTTCTTTGCTGAATTTCAGTTTTCTCTGCCCATCTCTCCAGTCTGTCAAGGGGCTGCACAGCTCTTCAGGATATTGGCCCCTCCTCCCAGCTTTTGTTGTCAATTTACTGGATGTGTTCTCCATTCTACTGATCTTTGGGCACATACTTTTAGTTTGGACTGAAAAAGACATCAGACTACCATTTGATGTAGCCTTTTATTATTTGATGTATGTCTTTTATTAAAAGTACGCTCCCATCTTAAATGCTCACTCCCATCCTATTATTTAAGGGGACGGACCATGTTTTTGCTTATACATCTTTGCTTTTGCAAATTTCCATTGCCTATAACTCAAAACCATGTTCATCTATAATACAGTGAAAATATCAGTACCTGCAGAAAAGCTCCAGGTGGAATGTTTGAAGCTGATTTGTGGGAAGATTGCCAGAGATTTTGATGTACCTACCTAACTTAGCAGAAAATTCTGGACAGTACAAAAGAATCTACAGGTCACAAACCATGAGTCTCACTACTAGAAAATAAATATTTTACACAAGATTTGCACAGGATGCAAACTGTCCCAGCAAAAACCATACAACCATAAGACAGGCTTTTTGTCAATGTCATACTACTGTGGCAGGAGACAAGTTTGTCAATCTAACATGAAAAGCGGTCTAGAAGGTTGATATTGCACAAGGATTGTTATTTATCGTATCACTGTGACATATATTTCTAGATTCACAAAACAACAAAATCCACCATTTAAGAGTCAAAGAAGGTTCTCTTTGGATCAATGAATTAACAGAGATTACAGCTCAGCTGCAATTAATCTTGAGTTTTGTTGATCGCACAAACCAGAACAGAATACATGCTCACATGCAAACAGAAAATATTTGAAAATACAGCTGATGCTTATTATCTTCCCTGTGTTTGTAACCAGCCTGAATTATGGCAAGCACTGTTAGGAGCCTATTTCTAGACTATTGGCAGGAATCGTGATTCATTAGATGAGTACAGAGACAGAAGTGTTTTGGAAGGCATTTTCATTTATGAGAACATAAATTGGACGTACCTAATGAATTTTGAGAAGAGATTAAAGACAATAAATTTTAAGAATGAAGTTTTGGACCATTTTTGAAAAGCGTATTTCCAGGTAATTTTTGGCATAAGTTTAATGATGACTTTCCTTTGCACAGAGGGTGAAGAAACATACCTTTGTAGTTTGGTTTATCACACTAGTAAAAGCTCCAGGCATTGCTTACTGTTCCTGGAGCAGGAATATCCTTGCTTACCCCTCCAACCTACATTTCTTTTTCAAGCAAACTTTCTTTTTTCAAACTATTTCTCAAACACTTTGCTTTGCTAAGAGCAAGAAGGCTGCTATAATTAAAAGAGGGTTTTATAATAGAAAAGCATCACGCTATGTGGTAAAACCTCATCTGCACACCAACGAAGGAGCACAGAGAGACAATGACGTGGGGTGGGAAGGGCCCAAATAATACCCTGCTCTGCTGCTCCTAGGCCCACCACAGGAGAGCCATCCATCCATCCATCCATCCATCCATCCATCCATCCATCCATCCATCCATCCATCCATCCATCCATCCAAAAAGATACAAAGCTGCCTTTTTTCAGTTTTCTCTGCGTTGAAGTTGGATGGGACCTCTGGAGCTGATGTGGTCCAACCCCTCTGCTCAAGTAGAACCAACAAGACCACATTTCCCAAGACTATGTCCCTCCAGCTTTTGTATATCTCTAGCAATCCACAATCTCCCTGGAAAACTTGGGCCAGGGCGTGGTCACTCTCACAGTTAAAAAGTGTTTCCTGGTGTTCAGGTAGAGTCTCCTGTATTTCAGTTTGTGCTCACTGACTCTGGTCCTGTCACTAAGCACCCCGGAGAAGAGCCTGGTTCTGCCCTCTTTGCACCCTGTACACACCAATGAGGTCTCTCCTGAGCCCTCCCTTCTCCAGGATAAACAGTCGCAGCTCCTTCAGCTCTTCCTCCCAGAAGTTCCAGTCCCTTCATCGTCTTAGTTTGAGCCTTTTGCTGGACTCTCTCTAGTAGCTCAGTATCTCTCCTGTACTTGGGATTCCAAAACTGAATCCAGAACTCCAGGAGCGGCCCCACCTGTGCTGAGTAGAGAAGGATCACCTCCCTCGACCTGCTGGTAATATTCCCCCTAAGCCAGCCCAAGATACCATTAGTCCTTCTTTGCAGTAAGGGCACACAACTGGCTCACGTTAAACTTGGTTGGTGCCCACCAGGATCAACAAAGGCCTTTTCTTACCAGGAGGCAGCCTCAGCTTGTCCTGGTTCTTGCGCTTGCTCCTCATCAGATGCAGGACTCCTCACAATTCCCCTTGTGGAACCGCATCAGGTTCCTTTCAGCCCATTGCTGCAGCCTGTCAGGGACTGCCTGGATGGGAGCACAACCCACTGGTTTATCAGCCACTCTTCCCAGTTTGGTGTCACCAGCAAACTTACTGAGGGTACAGACTGTCCCACCACACAGATCATTAACGATGTTGAAGAGGACTGGATCCAGTACTGAGCCCTGGAGTGCAATGGTAATTTCTGCCTCCAGCTAGAGTTTGTGCCACTGATGAGCACCTGCCTCAATCCTCCTCACTGTGGGCTCAATCAGCCCGTACTCTTCAGTTTCTCTATGAGGACTCTCCAATTTCTTTATGAGAGACAGTGTCAAAGGCCTCATGAAGTCTAGACAGACAATATCCAATGCTTTCCTTCATCTACCAGGCCAGTTACTTCATCCTGGAAGTTTCTCACATTCACCAAGCATGACTTTCCTTTGGTGAATCCACGCTGAGTAGTCCTGATGATGTTCTTGTCCTTCATGTGCCTGGAAATGGTTTCCAGGATTAGCTGATGTATCACCTTCCCAGGGCTGGAGGTGGAACTGAGTTATCTGTAGTTCCCTGGATCTTCCCTTTTGCCCTTCCTGAAGACAGGAGGACATTTGCTCTCCTCGAGTCTTTAGGCATCTCTGCCAACCACCGTGTTCATTCAAAGATTATCCAGAATGACTTAATAATTATAACTCTCAGTTTCATCAGCACTTTTGAGTGCACATCTGTGTAAACACACTTAGAGGCAACAAACACTTTACATTATGTTATCCTCTTAGATGCTTCAGGCCTGTTTCTGACTGATGCAAAGCAGAGTTCTTAGACATCTCTTTTACTGAATACATATTTAACCACCAAATATAAACACACATAAGTCATCATACTCTGAAACTACTCTGAAACTGTGCATCCAACTAAATATTTAGTAAAGGCACAGAACAAGAGTCAAATAATGGGAGATTATAAAGTAGTTTTGATTAATAGTGAAATGTATATTGTATATGTACATTGTATATTACATATGTATGCTGTATTTTCTTCTCCTTGCTTTTCTGGGTAGAAACAGGATTGGTACAGAAGGCTCTTTGGAATCCTGCTCAACTACAGTCTTTCTCACTATGGTTTGGGAGATAGGGTTTGGAAAGCAGAATGAGGGTCACAGTGACTGACTGAGGATGCAACCGTAGCTGACTGGGATGAATATTTCAATGATAGGCTTACGACTGTCAAAAACCCCCAAAAAGAAACCTATGACAGCTATTTCCAAGACTTTTGTAAGCTATTCAGTGCACCACAGGATGTCCCAATTATGTGGCAGGCATTATTTTGCTAGTCTGCTTGGAATAAATAGTATTAACTGCAGTGTACCTTTTCAGTTCTGTGATTTATACAGACCCAAAAGCACTATCTGAAAATGTTTTTCAGATTCAAAAATCCTACTAAGAATTTAAAATATTTTCCAGTTTAATTTTCAGTGAAACTTGCATTCTGTATCGTTGTCAGCTCCCAGGAATAGATGAGGTTCAAACAACAGGTTTATAGGATGAACCATTTTTTGTCCAGATCAAGCAGTAATGATGCATAAATAAAAGTCTATACAAGTGTTTCTGAATTAGCAAATATCCTTTATGACTTGAGGTGCCTAAAATGTGTACAAACTATGCGTACTTCTTCAGAAAAATAGTCTTATATATTACCCAAATAGATACACTAGCTATTTCAGTAAAGATTTTAATCTAATGGCCCATAAGCCCTATTTTATACATACAAAGAGGAATTAACTTTTATGTGACAAACCATATTCACTGACTTAAATGACATGAAGCTTAAGGAAACTTTTCATAATAAAATTCGCTTGCATTGGTCTTATTTCCTTGCTCACAAATGTGAACATACTTTCTTGTTCCACATATATGCACGGTTAAAAAGAACAATGAATGGTTAAAAAGTTCAAAAAGATCATGTAGTTCCAATTGCCCTGCCATGGGCAGGGACACTTTCCACTAGGACCAGCTTGCTCAGAGCCCCATCCAGCCTGGCCTTGAACACTTCCAGGGATGAGGGATTTACCGCTTCTCTGGGCAACCTGTTCCCATGTATCTCATTTAAAGTGAGAGAAAAGATAACAGCAGTTACTTCAGGAGCACTTTTCAATCAATTATGATTAGCTTAAAAAAACCCCAGGTCAATGGCACACTTGGTTATATAACAAAAATAACAGTTAAATTACCTATTATCTCTTACATAAATTCTATTTAGTGTTAATTATGTAATTATTTCATTATTATACAGGTTCTAAGAATTTCAAGATAGAGCAAATTTTTAATTAACGCTCTAATGTGTTATTCTTAGAATGAATAATTATTAAAATGGCAGTTAAATACACTTGATATAATTGCACTTTGAAATGTACAAAGGGTGCCATTTCTGTTTATAAAATTGGGAGAAGTGGTGACTACACTTGCTGCTTATCTGCACAGTACCTTCTCAAAGGCAGCTTCATGATAACGTTGTGTAAAGACCTGATCTGGCTGTGAGCAACAAGGCCACAGTGATTTCAGCCACTGAATATAATACTCATTTTTACAATGCTGGCACTACAGTGAAAACAAGAACAGATGAACAAAGCTATCAGAGCTGCTTGTAGCCAAGTAGTAAAGATTAAAAAAAGAGGGAGAAAGAGGTGTGCTCCTGCAAAGCCATTGTGTGTTCAGTGCTGTAGTAAATCCAGCAAAACCAGATACATAACAAAGGCAAGGGACTGAAGT
This sequence comes from Serilophus lunatus, assembly GCA_013399895.1. Classification (NCBI taxonomy): domain Eukaryota; kingdom Metazoa; phylum Chordata; class Aves; order Passeriformes; family Eurylaimidae; genus Serilophus; species Serilophus lunatus. The sequence goes on along the minus strand of VXBA01001641.1, from coordinate 817,834 downwards.
CATACAGCAAACAAAGCTGTCCTTGTTTTGGAGACTGATTAGGAGGAATAAGAACCAATTGCCTGCAATGCATAAAAACTTAATGATTTGCCTTCTATTTAAGTGATAGTGCATGAAAAATTAGGTAAATATTCTTATGTGCTTTAAAGTGGGTGTAATAAATTCACAAACTATGTTTTCTGTACTGAAGATGGAAAAGGAAAGCATTACATCAACACTACCGTGAATACGTTTGCATCAATATTTCCAGAAATTTTATGTTCTTGAAGTAAAATAATACCGTAGAGTTGATCTGTATAACTCTTTCCTTATGATCTGGATGAAGGGCCATATTTCCCTACAGAATATCATATTTGCTTCCCTGGGCAAATCAAATTTATATGTGTGACTTGAAAATACGTCATAAAATACGATAATTTGACCAATGACACTTAGTATTCCACTCCTGGAAGCCTGTATCTGAGCACATGCTAGAAAATGCTCAAAAAAAAAAAAAAGGTTCCTAATATATAATGTTATATTTTACACTTAAAAAAATAAATTATGTGAAGTGCTGCCCCGACTGAATTCTGTATTTCCAACCAGAAAAACATGTGCACCATTTCTGCACTGAACTGACTTCCAGTATCGAGAAATAAATGAGTTCTGAAAGAGAATGGCTTGTTATGTTTTCATGCACTCCTGTAATTCATTGTCTCTATGATATGGCTAACATGCTTCCACACCTACTTAGTTCCATCTCTGATGTTACATTTCTGAACAGAAGTGTTTAACTCTAATGACACTTTGCTTATGAAAGTTACAGCAGAACTATAAAAATTAGACATTTATGGAATGTATTCATACAAATGAGTTGAACTGAATGTATAATGAAACCAGCCCATGGTTTCTCCAGGAAAAGAATGGAAGAAAAATCAAATCCTCCATTAAGGATGACACAAGCAAACCCCTCAGAAAGGCTTAGGAACATTTGGTACATTCCCTGTACCAAAACAGGAGCCGTTCTACATCTGTGTGAAACAAAGAGAACTAAGATAGGAACTATGCATTTTCCAGAAAGGCAAACAACACAAGTGGCTTCAAGCATCAGTCTTCAAGTCCTGCGGCTCTACTCTTCCATCATGACCTTAACACTCTTAAAAAGAAAAATCCCAGAAAGTATTTTTGTATTTGATTTTTTATTTGTGTAGGTACAAATTAATTCAAATGCTTCCTACCTTTTTACCCCACCTGCTCTATTGTTTGTGCAGCACAGACAGAAACTACAGTGATATTTAAAATATCAGCAACACAAAGTCCATGGCAGGCAAGTACCAACATTTTAAATGCCTTTGTTTCAAAATTCCATATTTGTGCATTTTGTTATCAACAGAGGTGTCACTAACACCATGTGATTTTTGCAGTCTCTAGACAGATGCTTCAATCTCTTCACTACTGAAAATATACACACTTGATGAACCTTCAAGAAAGTCCTGTATATTAGTTACATCTGCAACTAAATACTTCGAATACGATTTCTCACAGGGCTAAAATGATAACAACAAAAGCAGATGCAGCTTCGCATTCTCTGAAATGCCCTGTATTTTTTACCTCCAATGAAATAAAACTTAAAATGGTGTCTTCCTTATATTTTCACTAGATCACAGAAAAGCAGGTAGAAAATGACTTCTGATGGACATTGGGTCCAACTTCACCTCAAAGTGAGGTTCCTGCTAACATCAGGTCGGGGCAGCTGTGCCTTCATTGAGCAAAGTCTTGGAAACCTCCAGGGATAGAGGTCCTATGACTTCTCTGGGCTACCTGTACTTGCTGCACTACCCTTCCAGTGGACAAGTTTTCCCTCATGTTCAACTAGAGACTTCCACATGACAATTCCTGGCCACTACTCTTTGGTCCAATAGCTGTCACTCAAAGACAGACCGGCCCTGCCAGTTCTGCAGTTCTTCAGGTCATTGTAGACTACAATATAACACCTTCTTAGCCTTCTCTTCATCAGACTAAACAATCCAAGCTCCCTCAACCTCTCTCTGCTCATCGTATGCTGCAGGGTCCTGTTTAGTCCTTTTGTTGAGATCTTTCCAATTCTTTAGCTCCCCTCAAAGTGTGAAGCCCGAAACTGGGTGCAGTAGCTCAAGTATGGGACAAATAATGTCATGCAGAAGGAAATAACTTCCCTTGACCTGTGAAATAGGGAATAACACAGAACTAGCAACTAACAGAAGTTCCAGATTAGTTGGTATTTCCAAATCCATGAATCACTCACTCTTTCTTCAAATCCAGTCTATATATGGTAGAGTGTCACAAAACTTGATGACACACTGATTTTTAGTATTTTTTACTCAAAAGAGATGAGCTCAACATTGACACCAGATATTTTGCTGAAACCCTTGATAAAAACAGAGAGGAAGGTGCAGAATCTTACACACAGATACTTTTGTGAAAAATAACTTGTGATTCACCACAGCATTCTAATATAGAAAATTAAAGGTATGGTGTCACACAACTTTACTCAGAACTAAACAAAGCCTTCCAAAATAACTGCTCTGGCAAAATGATTTTTAAGTAATTTTTCAAAACTATTTGTTAATGAATAACAACTCCTCCCCAGAAAATAAGAAGAACAGGAGTAAGGTCTGAAATGTAAGTAAATCACTCACAATCTGAAAATATGTCTGGGAAAAGATTTGTGGGGCCTATGCAGAAAACAAAAAAAAACTCCAACAAAAACATGATGCCAACTTTCACTTTTTTTTTTCCCCTCAGTGAAATAATTTTGGAATTCTCCTAAAGTGGATGATCCACAGCAATGCCAGTTTCAATTCAATTATCTTTTCCCTCTTAATGCCAGAAGTAGGCCAAGAACTATATATAAAACACTTCTTTATTGACTACAATTTTGCTCTTTGTCACAGACAGAAGCATTTTGCAGACTGTCTTCACAGCTGTCTTCCAGAAGAATCAGTTGGGGGTCTAAAGGGAACCTCACTCTTTCCTTATCAGTTTATTTAATCAGCTTCACAGTACCTTTCATGCATACAAACCTGTGTATCAATCTCATATATCACCCTAATAAATACAGTGTAGCCTATTAGAAGGTTGTGAAAGTCATGGGAATGACTTCCTTTGTGAGGACATTTCTACAGAAATGACCTACAAGTAAGAAAATCTAATATATGTTGAATTAAATCTTGAGAAACAACTTCAAAGAGACATGCACTGTAAGCACAAAGCACTGTCCTTTAAATTGCTTTAAAAAACACTCAGCATGTTACAAGAAACCAATCTGGCTTTAAGAAAAGGCAGATGAATAATGTGTATTGGCTTTTATTATTTAGTAAGGAACTTAACACAATTCTCTACCTAAGAAATAGTGCTTGCACTTAAAAGATATTTGGTGTTAGAGAAGGTAACTAAAAACAGACACAGAGAAAAATAAAAACGCCACACAGAGAAAAATAAAAATAAATAAAAGAGAAAATGCACAGGATACAAAGAGAGCAGCAGAGAAAATGGACAGACAAACTATGGCGTGAGCTGGAACAAATTCAGAAAAAAGGGAACATGTTTTTTACACTTTTCTATACCAGAAGCTCTGAGTATAGCAACAAAGAGCTGTATTTGAAAATAGGTTTATTTACACTGATAGATTTTTTTAGACCTCAATGAGTCTACGACTGGTAGCTTGTGAGCATCAAGTACTCTTCCACATGGATTCTCTAAAATGTACAAAATAAACTCTTTTATGTCTAAAGATATTCAGCTTTCAGATTTTTGGTATCTCTGAGATATGAAAGCAGAGTGAACTGTAGTAGAATCTGTCAGCATGTAAAATATCCAACATTAATCCTGTAGGTCACGTGGCCACTTCAACAGTGACAAGGTGTCAATATACTTCATTAATATGGTTGAATTACAACACTGCAGAGATTGATGACACACAATATGCAAGTCCATGAATACTAATACATAAATCCAATAGAATTTAGCCTAGATTAGATTTGCTGGCTGTCAGGAATCGTTACATAGCATTAATTTTCCCCTCCACTATCAAACCACTGCAGAGATGCACACAGACTTAGAAGTCAGCTGAGGTGTCCATGTCTCTGAGTATTGTGCAGCCTTAGGGAAAGAATGCTATATTTGATAGAAATTTCTCTTGTGAGCTGGTGGCTTCTCCATCATATACCATGAATGCTTACAATACCACCAACTGATGAACACATTAGCCTAGAGGAGCTTTCAAGTTTGATAGTTTTTGTTACCCTAGTAAGGCAGATACCATTATTGTAAGACATCAGTGTAATTTTTTTTTTTAAACTAGTTGTTCAGACTAACTAGCAAATAGTCCTTTTAAAGCATAATTGGTGCCCAACCATGTCACAAATTAAAGAAATCAAAAAATTGTATCAAAATTAGTTTTAAACAACCTCTTTTTAAGTATAATACTGTTATGCCTAAATTTTGTTCCTACATAGGATTCCAACTATACTGCCCCACAGATTACATGTAGACTGTTGCTACCAACACCACAGAATCATGTGGGTGGGTTGAAAAGTCCCTCTGGAGGTCACCTAGTAAAAACTCTTGGTTTAAGCAGGTTGAAGTAGACCGGGCAGCTCAGTGTTTTGTACAGTCCAGTTCTGAGCATCTCTAACCCTGTGCAATCAGGAGCAGATTTTTCTTCTCTTGTCTCTAATCAGCATTTTTTCATGTTGCAACTTGTCTTCCCATTGTGTACCTAGATGAAGAGTTTGGCTCCATCTGCTCTATACTCTTCTATTAAGCAGTTGAAGACAGCATTGAATTTCACCTCAGCTTCTCTTAAGGCTGGACAAACCCAGTTCTCTCAGTCCACCTCTTCTGGACTCATGCCAGTGCATCACTGCTTTTCTTGTTCTGGAGAAACCAAGACTGCATCCAGTGCTCCAGGTATGGTCTCACAAGGGATGAAGAGAGAGAATAATCACTTCCTTTGACTTGCTGGCTACACTTTTGCAATGCTCTACTATGCAGTTGGCTGCCTTTGTGTACAAGAGTACACTGCTGACAAATACAAAAATTATGTTTTTAACCATAAATACATCATTCCACAGGGGTATTTATGTAAAAAACTCAAGAACAGAGACATTTTAGATTTAAATGTGGAGGCATGTTTGGCCCTTCACCTCTCACCATGCTAGATTTATGTGAAATTAATGGAAGATATTGACATCAGCTTCCTCACGTGCAGGATGTCCTGTTCTCCCACTCCTGTGCCTCAGAGAAAGACTGGAGGTGGCAAGTTGTAAAAAGATAACTGGTCTTGCAGAAGGCAAAACTTCAAAGTAAAGAGAATGCTTCCAAGGATTAATACTACCATTCCATTCCAGATTTAATATAATTTACAAATACAGTCACCTCCTACATAAGTTATCCAATATATACTTTATAGAAGTACTACCATCATGTCTGCCCACCAATGTTTAAGGAATGCCACAACAGAAATAAACAAATTAGAAACACACAC
>VXBA01001641.1:758189-812287 GCA_013399895.1 Serilophus lunatus | reverse complement strand
CAACTTAAAAAAACCTCCTAGGACCTGAAGAGAGGTGAGGTGCAAAAAACCACCAAAACCCAAACTAAACAAAAAGCATAAAGGAAAAACAAAATAAAAAGTATAGAAGATGGAAAGAGTTTGTGAAAAACAGCCTTCTTAGGTAGATGTAAGACTTGCTACATATTCACTTATACATTTATGTGCCTTTGTGTCTTAATTTTACAAACCTAGTGCATAACAATTCAAATGCAAAACAACAACAAAAAAAACCCCCTGGCAACAATTCACAACGAAAACCACAAAACAAAAATCCACTATATGCAGAAAGTGTTCATGATCTGTTAACTGAATGACCTGCTACCTTGAATTATAACTAGAACAGTATGACAAAAATAGAATTGAAAAAATCCAGAATTTCTTAATATACTCCTAAGCCTTTTTTTTAGACCCAGGCAGCAATTGCAAACCATCAACAGTTATCCGTTTTTCAGTGAACCTATTATTACTGTTGGCTTTTCTTTTCCTCCTGATGAGTTGCTACTCTTTTGCCAACTACTTCTCCCTTTCAGAAACTCCTTCATGGCCTCAAAATGCTGAATTTGACTGTCATGGAACAAGGAAATCAATACTCCACCAAAGGCAGAAACATGTCCTAGCATCAGTAGTTAAAATGAGGCTCAGAAAAATACTATGATATGGACAGAACTTCTTTAAAAGATAACATTTTGGTAAAAATTCACTCAAAATGCAATGGTTGTGGTATAACCTACCAAAATCATAATGGAGCTAATCACAAGCTGAATATTATGGAAAGTGTGGCTTGTATTTTGTTGGAGGTCTAGAAAAAAGAAACTACCAATGGCATTATCAGATTTCAATGAAAACCTTGGTAAAATCTGAAGAAATACCTGTGATTTACCTTGTAAATCAGACTAGTCATTAAGGATTAAGACATTGTTTGTTATAACTACCAGCAAAAAGTCATTGAGCCTTTTTGGCTGTCGAACTTGGGTTCACAAGGACTTAGGTGGAGCAAGAGCAATCCCCCAAAAACATTACAAGAGTATGATCTCCATTAAAAATGCACAGGATGTGGAGCACACAGTGATTGTAATTCAGTTGCCAATGCTCTTCTGCATGTAGTAGTAGAAGAAGAACTTTGTGCACACACAAATTGCATACTTAACTTGTGGAACATACATTGTTTTACGCTAACATAGGAAATATGAGACTTACAGCCTTTTATTTACATTGTAGCAGTTCTGCAGCATTGTTTTAGAATGCTGACTACATGAAAAACGTACAATTTTTTTATATAGCTTCATACACTTTAATCACAAGTTTTCACCCATTTATAGCAAATCACTTGCTAAATCTAGACTAGAAAAAAACCCCTCATGTGTCCTTACTTTACTTCCTTTTTATGCTTTTGACTCAGAACTATTTTTTTCTTTAAGAATTCTCATTCTTAAAAAGAAAACCAAACAGAAATAACAACAGCTTAGGCCTAATTATTTTCCTAATATTTATTACCACTGAATAGCTGTAGGAACTACTAGAGATTAGAAATGCATGCACTAATTTACATTTCAGATATAAGACTGTGCTTTAAAACTTCTATAAAAGAAACGCAAAACAGAAAGCATCTGAGGGAGAGAAAATAGAGAAAAGGTTGATGAATCAAAATCTAATTTACTTCATTATTAGTTCTTACCTTCTGTGCTTAATCCAGGACTTGAAGTGAATTTTGCTACATCGACAATCTTTACAGCGAACTGTTGCCCTGTTTCCCTGTTGATGCATCGCCGCACGACGCTGAACGGACCCCTGCAACACACACAGGGGAAACAGAGATAAACAACCCATTCTCTTACATGCTGAGCTACTATTCTCTTGTTTCTCAACAAAGATTCGATCCCAACACTCAAGAGTAGTATTTACATGGAATGTACCCCTCGTTCTTGCTGTCCATTAAGTGCAAAATTAATAAAGAACATCAAAGGAGTTGTTGAATTTCCCTGTACTAAAGATATATTCCTCTTACTCTGCCACTTTAGAAAGGCACCTTATGTAATATACTGACATCATTATTAAATTTTAAGTGGACTTCATTTCGATGCATAATCCAAAGTGGGGGAAAAATAGAGGCAAGAAACATATTCCTGCTCTCAGTCCTAAGCTACAGTTTAGAAATTACTATTTGAAACAACTGAATGGATAGTGGACAATGAGAAGAGTAACAGAATAGTTTAGTCATGCTGTGTAGGTTTGTCTGTTTGTTTTACACAAAGTAGGTTTATTTCAAGTTTATTTGACATCACTAGATATAAACAATTCTCCATTACAATGCTTTCAGACTCCACAAAAGCTGATTTTCTCTTACCTATGGCACTTAGAGAATCTCCACAGAAGTTACAGATAAAAAGACTAAAATTAGTTCAGATGTTAGTTTTGCATTCAACTAATAGAAAGCTAATTATTTTTTTCAAAATTGAAATTACATCTGTCAAAATATGATTTAGAACAATGGCAACTTTTTAAAAATCACAAGTATCATTATGTATTTTTGCAACTCTTTTAGTATGTGGTTTAAGTCCCTGGTGCCTTGACTCAAAATATGGAATCCTCGTCCAATGTTAATGACAATCGATTCAACCAGGTAATTATTGCAGATCAAACTTTCAAACATGAAAAATTAATAAATTATGAAAACAGAATAGGACTGTTTCAAAACTGCACTAGCTGTGGCAAATCAGTCTATTTTACTGCTGCTTATTTAATGACTGACAAGTGAGTCCTAAAGAAATCCATTCTAAATTCTTCTCAAAAAGACATGAAGGAAGATTTGAGGATGGAAAGAGCCTTTGTTCAGAAGTGTGTGTGGAAAGAGCCTTTATTCAGAAGTTTGTGTTGAGTGAACGCTGGCCTGCTGAGTGAAATAAATGCTTTAATAGAGCTGAAAAGACAAATTCTTCCATTCAAACAGCCAACTGGAAGTTAGTTGACACGTTTCTGAGCAATGAGATTGCAAAGCTACACGACTCTCAACATAAAAGGGACCCTGAGGAGGCAGAAATGTCCCTCTGAGGGCACTTAAAAACCTTTATAACTGGCTTTTTGTATTCCTTTACATACCAGATGATCCAAAGTATGTAATTCATTACACTATCTAACCTGTACTGACATAGATAAAATCCAATTTTTCTACTCTTTCAACAACATACTTGCAGAGATTTCTTGAAATAGGATCAGTGCTGACACAGAACATAAATACCAAAACTCGCCAATTAATCCTAATCTGAATATTCAAAAGGTAGGAAGATATTTATTAGCCAACTATTTACATGAGAATTATGTGAGGTACTCAGACAGAACTAGCTATGCAAGAAAACATGTGATTTTTTCTTTCTTCTTTCCTTGCTCCAAACATACAGTGAAATACCCCATATTGCTGGCTGTTTTCTCTTCTGAATCCACATCCCACTATTATTCAGTATCAGGTCTTTTACCAACAAATATTTTTAAAAATATGTTCAATTAAGCCTTTAATACATAGAAACCTGCTTTCATCATTAAACGAAAAAGGCTCAGTTGACTTCATTTGGTATTGGAAGGATACAGTTATTGACTTTGAATCTTCCCCCCTGACCTTCAAAAAGTACCTTTCTATGGAAAGGTTTCACTCTATATAGATGAGTATCATCTTCTTATCCCAGGTTCCTGCTTACTCTTTTAGTATGTGTCAAAGTAAAATTGCTTTAAAATTGTATAAATACATTTAAATTATGGTAATTTAAAAACATTTCAAAACTTAACCCACAGCTTTCAAATAACATTGGTAACAGTTGTTTTCATCCATAATTGCCATAAATTATGGGAAGCTAAATGTATTTAACTTAAATGATCCTTATCCTTTTCATGCTTATTGTTTTTTCCCCACACAAAGGCTTTCTGGAGACATTAAATAATGCTTTTAATATATTCTGATACAGAATGAGAGATCACTATAGTGCAGAGATGCTTGACAAGACCATGCCCTTACTTTTAGGTAGATCTCCAATTTCTGTTCATTCACACAAACTCCATGAATATAAATATTCCTCACTGTTGGCTGAGCTACTTTTAGATTTCCTGGTTTTGCCAAGTCTGGGCTGGAGAGCTTGCCCAGCCACCAGAGTGTGTGTAAATGCTTTGAGCAGACAAAGAGAGCGAGCTGGAGGAATCACAAATCCAAAGTGAGCCTAAAAACTGCAGCTCTGAGAGGATCAGATTTGTGTTCACTCCATCTTTCTCTCTTGCAACCTTGTTTTGATTTCTCTTTCTGTTAACATTTTAGAACCCTGACTTCAGTGATTTGCTTCCTGCATATTAAGTCTGAGATAAAAAAATTAAGGGTTTTATTGAGCTCCACAACAGAGAAGGCACAAAGACATCCCTGTAGTCTCAACTTCTATGGCCCTATTGAAACTCCACTATGGTTTTAACTTGTCTACTTAAATTGAGGAATGTCAAAGACTTAAGTAAATGAATGGTGTCATAAAGTACAGAAAAGAAGAACTGAGGTTTGAACTGGATGATCTTTAAGGTCCCTCCAAACCAAACCATCCTTTTGATTCTATGAATTCAGTGATCCCCACAATTATCTCATTCTATTCAAAAAACTCCCCCAGTTAGAGCTTCATTTAGAAATACAAATGTTTTTAAACATAACCTGAACATTTAGCTATTTACAAGCCTCAAATTTCTGACTTTTTCAAAACTTTCTCATACTCAAGCTAAAGCCAGACTCAAAACAGTATCATTTATGACAATACTTAAGATGAACACAACCCATGGTGATGGTAGCACAATAAAAGTTTGAATTTTCCAATTTTAGATAATTTTAAAGTACTCTTCAGAGGTGGCCTCACCAATTAAACAGACACCACCACTTCCACATGCCAAGTAACACCAAGGAACTTTTAAATAAATTACAGTTGCAGTTAGCTCTGACTTTTTCCTCAGCTGTAATGGCACACAGAAAGTTTACAAATTAAATTGTAACAGCCCACTGTGATACTGTAAAACATGAGTGATAAAATAAAAATCCGTGCTTCCTTGTTTGGAAGTGACACAAGTCTTCCAGGCCACCCTCAGCCTCATACTCTTCCCAGCGAGGAAAGGGGCCACAATAGTTTATCTCTCGGATGAGACAAGGAGCTGTTCAACAGTTATGTCTGTAGTGGGTAAATGTGTATCACATCCTCACTACATGACAGTTCTAAAGCTTGTTTTACCAATCCTGCAGCTCGAATTTTACATATCTAAAGTACAGAGGTGATGCAGATTGAGGAAGGAACCCTAGACACAGATCATCAAAGCTGTTAGACAAGACTACTTATTCATTTAATAAAGCAGAGAAACTAAGTTATGCTATATAATAAGACTTCATTTTCTAAGTCATAGAAATGGTAATTTTAATGTCACATGCTTTCAATGTCATTTCATTCTGTGCTACCCTTAACAGACATACCTACACAAATCTTTGGTTTCAGACCCATCATCCCCCACCTCCAAGCTCACAAAATCTTTCTCTGCACTGGGCATGCACACCACAGACTACACCAGCTCAAAGTATGAGGATAATTAAAACACAAGTAGTAATGACAGATGAATTCTTCACTGATATTTTGCCAACATTGGCAGCAGCACATTCCAACACCTGGAACACTCGGAATCCTGCCTTCAGTGTATGCCAAAAAGCAAAATGTGTCTTCTTAAACTGAAGCTGGGATGCATTATGGTTCTTGCTGTCTACTGCAGATGGAAATCAAAGTGCTACAATACATTATTGATGAAGTTGGCGAGTACATGTAGGCCATAAAATGTGGACAGGAATGCTGAAGAGGTGTCTCATAACCAGTTCTTTTCATGCTTCCAAATTTTCAAGTAAGCAGGGAAAGGCCTGATGTAGCCTTAACCCTAGTGAAACTATTTTCTGGTGATAACTTCACTGTCTAGCACAGAACAGTTCATTTATATCAGCTAGACACAAACTTGAGGAAAATCAATTATTAATTACTTTCTCCTTCAGGAGTACAACACTTGAATTAGAATAAAACCAATTTGAGACCATCAAAGCCGTTTTTATCATCTCCTTCACTTAAAATTATTTTACTTTGTGGATGTTTTTGGGAATTCAAGGACAAAGATCAGAAGCCAATATATTGCAAAGTATCTTTTTATACCATAATCTTGTTGGTTTCCTTGACTGCTTTTCTTCCTTTCTCCTTTCCTCCAATCCCTGTTGGTATGCAAGAATGAGAACTGGCTGTGATTAAAATATGCCTTGTTCATTCCTAACAAGCATAAACATAGCCTGTTTCCTTCCCATGTCCCTCAATGAGCTGAGCAGACCTGTGGGAATGAATTTCCTATAAACCCCCTTAGGGGTCTGAACCCCTAAGCTTCAGAGCCTCAAAACTTGAAATTTTAGGTCATTTACGTATTAGATCACTAAGAATTTGCTCAACATCTCTCCCAAGTGAGTCACAATTTTTTAAGGAACTTAATATGAAAAAAACATGTTGTGGCTCTCAAATTCAGTTTCATTAAGTAAAAAAAAAAGTAGTAAAAAACACAAGTTCAATATTTTGTCAGAAAAAAAAAACACAAACAGAGAACAACTTCTCTTCCAATGAATAGAACACTTCTTTAAAAATGATCTTCCATTTGGAAGTAAGAGGGCCTAGATTCCTTTTCCTAATTTAACAGGGCTGAACTATTAAGAAATTCAAACATGTAACATTGGTCTTCAAGCTAACTTTATTGAACATTTTAAATGGAAGATCAATGTTTCCTAAAAAGGGTGATATCAGTTTGTTGCAATAAGATACTACAAATAAAGTAACACAAATGAAGACATATATACACTCAGATTTTTTATTTTTATTTAAAGGCTAAGCAATTGCTTACCTAAGCAGCAGACAGCACTGCTTTGTGTGGTTAATACTTGCAAAAAAACTGCATTCAAATTGATGGAAATTATTGGAAAGAAAGCAATTTACAACCACATTTTAAAGAGAGAGATCTCTTTCCCTCTTTCCTCATCCACGTAATTTATAATGTATAACTTGTTCTCTAAGTTTCCCTTTGATTGAAGTGGACCTCTTTCGAAAATTAACTATTCCCAAAATTAATTAAAACTCCAATTAGCACTGTATCAGATCATTTGAACATGGCACTGCAGCTTAAAATAGTGACTGAACCTTTCTGTGAACCAGCACTTTGGTTTAGAGGGCACTCACATTTAGAAAGCCATCACTGGCAATGCTGGGTAGATTTGTTTTATTCTCAAGGGAATGTTTAAAATAATGTATTATGATGACTGTGGCACAGAAGAACATTTGGGTTGAAGATCTGATACTTCTTCAGAAAATTAGATATCCCAGTGCAAGCCATAAAACTGAGTTCCCAGTCAGCAATATTTCTATCACAAGTACTTTTCAATAGCTCACATCTTTGAAACCAAGTCTGTGTTTTAACCAAGCTTTAGGGATGAAAAACTACAAAAAACAAAGCAAAAGACACCAGTTCAATGGATCCTATCCCAGATGAATACATACTTTCTAATATTAATCCAACAGGAAAAAAAAAAATCTTAACCATTCCTTTCTGTCCACAAGAAAACTACAGAAGCACTCTAGTGCTTGTGAAAGGGAAACAGTCCCCAAGAAATCCTTAGGGTATGCTTAGAATTTATGCAGCAAACTGGAAAAAACCCCCTTACTTCCAATTTTGAGAGTTTCCGGCATAATTCAGTTTTGTCACTATAAAAACAAAACACAGGCACAAAGAGATTTCTTTGCTGTCCTGTCTTTCCCATCTCCAAGCTTCAAGAGGGATAAGCTATTCCTTAACTGATCTGTAACCTCTACCAGAAATGGAACAGAAATGGTAGGTTTGTGCTCTGATTTTATTTCCTATCAAGTAAGGAAAGTAAGAATGATTTTATTAGTCATTCTATGTATCTATCAAATCTCTTAGGCATACATATGCTATAAACAAATGATGATATGTAAATATATCTTTAATGTATCTACAGTTTGTAAACAACTCTCCTTTTACACTGACTGGCTGGGATATTGTGAGGATGGAAATGAACATTGAGATAAGATACTCACTAGATTCACTATTCTATTACCATGAAATAAATATTTCAGTACCAGCCACAAACAACGTTCTTCATATGCAAGTGATTCAGAAAATATTTTTATGTTCACATATACTACAACCCCCTTCATTTTCTGCATTCCATAAGTATCTCTTCACAATGCTCTTATCCCTGTAAATTCTCCCAATTGATTCATAGACTCACAGAACAATCTAAGCTGCAGGATACTCCTGAAGGGACGTGGTTAATAAATTCTATCAGACCATGTACTACCATATTAGTTTTTTTAAGGAAAACAAGAAACTACCTCACTTTCTGAAAACAACCATTTGCAAATAATCTCAGCACACAGACAAGCAAATTCTGTTTTCAAAAATTATTGTAGCAAAGGTTTCACGATCTTGAAAGAGCTGGTTGAAAGCTGCAGCTGTAGCAGGTACAGTAATAACAAGTGAACTTTGCCAAGAACTATTGGAACAAGATCCAGCATTAGCTGCTGGATGGCTTTCTGAGGGCCATGCTCCCACAGGAAGGTCCACATGACACATACAGGAGATCACAGCACATCATTTCAAGTTCATGTTCGGGTAACACTGAAGTATGGTGATTGCTCAAAACAGAACCAATAGGTACTGACATAGCACAGCCCTTCCAAAAGATTGTCCTCAGATCTTCCTCTACTTCCTATTTTTCAACTCATTAAAAGTCACTTGCCAAGAGAAGGGTCAAGACTTCAAGCTCAAGTAAGTCCTAGATACACTCTTTAAGGAGTTCAGGCTCTTGGCTCTACAGATTCCTTTTTTAGCTCATTTCTTCCTTGATAATCTGTTACTAATGATTCAGAACTAATTTGCTTTTGCTGCAAGTTTAGACACTGGACACCATTTTCACTTTCCTACAGAAGTGCACAGGTCCAAAACACTGTCAGCAGCATCAGTCTTCAAGAAAATGACTGATTATTTGTCCTATTTCCAGATAGATGAAAGAAGGAACAGAAAAACTGTATTTAGGCATGTATGTACTAGGCATACAGAGCTAAATGATGAGACATTCCCCTAAATGAGATACAAGTAATTATAAGGAAAATGGTACTGTCTCAAGTTTTTTTAACAGTTTTTTAAACTGTTGGTAAGAAAGAATGAAAATTGGTTCATTAAGCTGAGATGAAACATCATGCCCCCTCAGCAGTAAAGAACTCCAGAAACTGATCACAAATTTAACTTTCTCCTCTCCCTCTGGTTCACCTTGAGGTAGATGAGAATCTACATCTCATGCAAGAAGTTGTTTTGGGGAGGTGAAGATTGATAATCAAAGCAGAGATCCTACTGTTTGAACAGGAAAGGGAGAAATAAGAACTTTGTCCACTAATAAATTCCCACTACAAAAAAGCATGGAATCAAAATTCCAGAATTTTTATTTCTACGCTCACTCTGTAACACTTCACAGACATAAACAACACACCAGCAGGTGAATCCAAAGCGTCGGTTCAAGAGTGTTTGAGAAAACTAATGCTGTTCTCCTAACAGACTCCTTTAACAGCTGACCAATCTTTTGCCTGCTTCTCTTCTTTATGAAGAAGAAAGACCTACTGCACAAGATCAGGAGGCAGTGAAGGAACTCTGGGAAAAAAAATATAAAATTACTTTAGGTATGAATTCATTCAACAATGAGAAGAAAAGCAGGAAGAACGAACAAGTATGTTAAAAAAGCACTTCAATCACAGGAACAAAGGGGAGCATATTAAAAATAATAGCTCTGCTCCCAAAAGAATAGAGAGAGGTTGTAGTGCATCTTCAGACTCATCAGCTAGAGATGATGATCATTACTTTTCTCTTTTCCCATTCGAGGAACTTTTTAATCCCATGGATGTACTAATACAACCTTGTTCCATCTCAGCTTGTACTTCACCAGCATTTCTTCAGCAGAATAGTGACAAAACCAGCAATCCCTGGAGCTACTGCATGTTCCTGGAACAGCTTGGGAACAGTTATGCTAAACCAAATCAAAGGAGAAACAAAAACTACTCAAAATACTTCACATCAACCAATTCTCCTTTTTTTTCCTCCTATGTTACTTTCCATCCAGAGCAGGTGCTTGGTTTGCCTTAAAGTGTGACTATGCAAAGGGCTGCGTCCAGATAGTCAAACGTGGGAATAAATGGCTGGCACACAGGGTGCTTCAGCAGCACTGCTGCTGCTAAAACCAAATCTTGTCTCAGGCCACAATGACTTCTCATATGGCCCTACAGCCACCTGTGGGACCTGGACTAAATATATCACATATGAACTCACACAACAAGCAAAGGGACTCATGTAACTGAGAAAGTCTTGAGTAAATCTACTTACAGCTGGCTCATGGCTCCACTGTGCATTTGTCTTGTAACTACAAGTGCTTTGGATTACACAAAGCACACAGAGGAAGATGAGAAAGAATGGGAATGTCAGCCTCTATTGCTGGCAAGAATTCCTTCATGAGATTACACCCCCAGGTGAACGTCGATGAATTTACTGATCCCCACATCATCTCTCCCTCCTGCATTGTGGCTCTATTTTAAATTTCCACTTTAAGATTATTAATGTCCACTTTATAGCTATCAATCCTGCTAACAAAACTGAACTCACATACCATTTCCTCTACCCTCTCTCATTCACAGATTTAGCCATGCCTAACAAAATGCATTTTTTTAATGATGAGCTCTCTCATTTCAGAATCTCTCCCCTGCATCAGTTTCAGTTTCAATTTTCATTAACAAAAGCAACCAGAACTGCAAGTAGAACTCCAGGTGAGGAGGTCTCAGCAAAAATTTTCACAGTGTTAAGGATTCTTTCTTCTCTGCTGGAAATATTGTGCCTTGTACAGCCCTGTACTTGCCTTCTCTACATGCACATCATAGAACCACTACTATAGCTCCATTCTTTTGCACAGTTGTTTCCAAACAACCTGCCTGAGTCTACCTCAAAGCTTGTTACTATTTTTTTCCATTCCCTAGTGGTAGATCTGCTTTTAGAAGTTCATAATTTCCACTATGAAAGTCCTTTCTGGGTGATGTCCAGATCCTTCTCTGCATTATCCTCAAACGTTGCATCAAACAAAGGATAGCTTAACAAGTGTGGTTCAATTTAGCATATTTTTTTTATTTTAAAATAACCCAACAGACAAGTAATCCAAAACTGGCCAATGACAAACCTTCATTTTTTCACTATTTCCTCTCTCATAACCCTATTTTAACTTCTTTAGTCAATAAGGAATACTTACATTTATGATTCTTCTTATTGTTTTAGTTGTTTTAAAGAGACTAGCAACCCAACATACAAGAGAGGAGTCAGAGGGAAGCACTGGAAGACCTGATTCATAGAAGGGTTTTCTCATTGCTTGACATCCACCACCACTAATTCAGCTGCCCCAACACTATTGCCACACAAAAATCAAGTTTCCTACAGGTTCATGCCAGTGGAGAAAGGTACATTTAACTTGCATAGACCACTACAGAAGTAGAGCAGAGTTAACATTTTTAGTGGAAATAACCTCATATAAATACTTATATTATGTCTGTGGTAACATATGACAGTTCTTCAAAATTGAAAATGTATCACCTTTATACTGTAATATATGCAAAAGGGTCAGCAATTCTTTGAGAGCCTCTCTATTCCCCTTATCAACAAATAATTTAATTTGTTACCACTACACAGCAGTTAGCTCTCAATCTGGACAGAGAGCAATGGTCAAAAAAAAAAAGCTGTTTTTATAACACACACACACACACAAGAAATAGGTATCTGCCACAAAGCCAACACCTGAACTAAACAGAATTTATTCTGGCAATCAGTTCAATAAAAATTGTTCAGCTCAATACTTATTTTGGCTTTAAAACAACCAACCAACCCCTTAAAAAATTAAAATAACAATAATTCAGTTTAGTTTGGCTGTCATTTAAAACCATAGCCTCAAGGATACTTTTGTGTACATAACAATTCATGAGAGTCTTTGGAACTAATAAACAGAAGTTAATGAGACCAGAGAGAGGGACCAAGTTTCCAAGTCAAAAAGTTCTTGAGTGCAGCACTGATCAGTAAAACTGAATGATCCAAAGAATCCTGATGCAGACAGACAGCTTCCTGTACTTCTGACAGGAGTGTGGCCTCTGAGCTGCCAAACACTTCAGTGTGTTAAGAAAATGAAAAGTATCCCGAAAAGAAACTCTGTCTTGTGTGTTACAGAAGTATGGAGATTAGTGTTAAATTTCATAAGCTGTCTTCAAAATCATGTATGAAATGAAGGAAAACATAAATACTTGAGGTTTTCTTTTAAAAGTGTTGGAGGACTTCCAATATTTCAGAAATTGAATTTATGACCCAAATCATCAGCCTTTAGGGTCATTTATAACATTTTAAATTACAGCAGGATTATGGGATTTATTAAGAACACTCAGGTGAATACTGGGAAAGAAGTTTCTGGTTATGATATTTATAGAAGGTTGTCAAATTCTCCTTCTGGGAAGAAATGAATAAATTCTGACCTCTTGAAATCTCTTGAAGATTTCAACAATGTACTGAAATGAAAAATCTGTCACAGATGAGGAAAATATAGTTTCTCTAGTCTATCTGGATCTGTTGGTTTTCTAAACAGTAGTTCCTTGTATTTTTATATATTTAATGTGTATAAACTACTGTTGAAAGCCAGGGTGTATTTTCTGGTTTGGGTTTTTTTTTTCCTAATGTTTTTTAAATCCGGCTTGCACTTCAACAGTCTAGGTATCCCTAGGAGAAAAACATTTTACCATATGCACTAGTTCTACATTGAAACAAGTTAATATTTAGTAATTTATTTAGAAATATCTCAATTGCTAACTTCAAAAATTAAGCTAAAATGATTCTACAGTTCTTGGAAAAAGCTAATGCAGCTACTAGAAAAACCTTAAATCTAAAAAGAACTATTCAACCAACTAAATATCTGGATAGTAACAAATACCCTCTCTAATTATTTAAATATGAGATACCAACTTGCTGTAGAAGTACTGCTCACAAATTTTCAATTCAGCTGTTCTGTTCATGTGCTAATTTAAAGTTTAAAGTCTCTCTTTAGTAAGATCTTGTAATTAGAAATACAGAATATCTCATATTAACTGCTGGACAATTATTCCTGTATGAACT
Source organism: Serilophus lunatus (assembly GCA_013399895.1). Taxonomy (NCBI): domain Eukaryota; kingdom Metazoa; phylum Chordata; class Aves; order Passeriformes; family Eurylaimidae; genus Serilophus; species Serilophus lunatus. The sequence goes on along the minus strand of VXBA01001641.1, from coordinate 799,003 downwards.
ATAACCACCTACATGACCATTATTAATACACAGCATTATGCAGTGTATGCTCATTTCACAATTTCTTTATTGAAAAAGGCACAATGTTTTCTAATGGCTAAACATTTAGTAGAACTGTTAATAACCTGAAACTAAATATAAAGCCTTTACTCAAAAGCTACATATAGTATTTTTCCTTTTTTTTCATTACAAAAAGGAAAAGCTGCCTGGATCATTTTCCCAGTGAGCTCTGAGACACAGTTGTACTGAAGTTTGTGCCAGTACCACTGTGAGAATGGCACTGGGGTGCCAGCAACCTGCTAGGAGGGAACAAGGGTTTCAGTAATGCTTTTTTAAAAAGACCAAACAACAAATTACTCCTGGAAATGTGAAATTAGCAGGAATCAGAGCACTGACTCCATCTGTGCAGAACCACATGAGGTGCACATACTGAAAGATCCCACACTCCTGCAAGTGATTATCTGACCTTTGGGACATTGACATAAATAGGAAGATGAACCCATGGCACAGGTCAGGAACAGCATCTGACATTTCACCAGTTTCCAGCCACCCTTTATTTATACTCTTCAAGGACTGAACAGTGAAATGAGGCAACCAAGCAAGACCTTGGGTCCAAGAGTAGTTCTCAGTTTGTTTCCTCATGTTTCCTCACACCAACAAGCAAAAAGTCCAAGTATTCTTCCAGTCACATCACTTAAATTCAAACCAAACTAAAAGTGATTTCACCTGAAGTGGTAAATGCTGCGATCCTCGTTTGGACCATAGAATCAAATTCCTTCCCCAAATTACTGTCACAAAGCACCAAGCCACCTGTGCACCAATGTTCCTAAAATAAAATAAAATAAAAATATCCAGTGACACAGGTAGAAGTCTAAAGAAGAATTAGGAGACTGTTAAATAAGGAACTCACTGCTGCATATTTAAGCCATTCCCAATAGTTGCTCATTTGGCTGCCACAAGCAGCTGGTGGCAGCTGGTGCTGCTGTCACTAGAAAGGAGCCCAGCAGCAGAAACGCAGCTTCCAGCTTTGTTCTAGGCTATACACACCTGGAGGAGTAAGCACAGCTCCAGACCAACTTCCCTGGCAATTAAAAAACCCCACAAACCTAAGGCAAAAATAGAGAATTCGACTACTGCTTTGTTTTAAATGATGGCACATTCTCAGAGCTATGAAGAATCCCAAGTATTCAAACAATAAGGTTACAAATTTGAACAAAATTTGGATTTAAAATGCCAATTGCTTTTGGACTAAATATATGTAGATATGCTGTGAAACCCTACCATAGCAAACTCCTGCTTTATACTAGAAATTTCATTGTAAATTCAAGTCTAACTATATTTTTACATGAATTGAAGGCTATATAAAACAGAACCAGAAGTTAACTGCTAAGAAAGGCAACATTTAGGAAAAAACGAATGAGGAGAAAAGCACTGGCAGTTGAAGATGGAGGAGAAGGAAATGGGAAGAAGAAATAAAATTATCATACTATTTTTTCTTTATTATGCTTCCTTAGTCAAAACAATTTACAGAGAGAAAAAGAGAAAGACAAATGCTATAGACTGCAGAGAATACAGAGTACTGCTCAACCACAGAACACAACTCCCTGTTGGGAGGGTTTTCAAATAACTGTACAACACTTCTTGTAAAGATGTAAAAACATAAATACCTAACACTTTGGGTGAAACATGTACAAGTGAAAATCAAAACCCAGCCAAAAACATCCTCTAATGAAAGCTTATGATGGTATTTATTCCCTTCAAACACCCATTCAGCACTTTTTGAGTTATTCTTACTGGGCAGCTGGTTCTGCAGTTAAGGTTGGCAGCAAAGATTTATTTAATTTTCTCTGTGTTACCTGTTCCAGTGTCTTGCCACCCTCATTGTAAAGAATTCATCTCTTATGACCAATCTTAACCTATTCTCAGTTTAAAACTATTGCCCGTTGTCTTTCACTACAGGCCCTGGTAAAAACACTGTCCTTCTTTTTTACAAGCCCTCTTTAAGCACTGAAAGGCCAGAATAAGGTCTCCGTGGAGCCCTCTCTTCTCTAGGATGAACAATCCCAACTCTCTCAGTCTGTCTTCAGGGCAGAGGTGTTCCAGCCCTCTGAGAAGGTTCATGTCCTTCCTCTAGACTTGATCCAACATGCTCATGTCCTCACCATGATGCAGTATTCCAGGTGAAGTCTCATGAGAGCACAGGCAGAACAACCACCCTGGATCTCCTGCCCTTGCTGCTGTGGATGCAGCCCAGGATTCCATAGGCTTTCTGGGCTGTGAGTGCACAGTGTTGACTCCCAGACAGTTTTATGTCTGCCTGTATTACCAAATCCTTCTCAGAGGGGCTATTTCTCAATCCGTTCATCTCCCAGTCTGTACTGCTACTGAGGATTACCCTGACTCAGGTGCAGGACTTTGCATTTGGACTTGTTGAATTTCATGGGGGTTGCACAGGTCCACTCCTCAAGCCTGTCGAGATCCTCCTGGATAGTGTCTCTTTCCTCTAATGAATCAACTGCACCTCTCAGCTTTGTGTCATCTGCAAATGTGCTGAGGATGAACTCACCATCCATGTGTCCCACCCTTCCATGTCACTGATGACAATAATAAATTTTCCTGTCCAGTTGAGGGACGCCATTGGTTACTGGTTTTCACTTAAGACATCGAAGCCACTGGCTATAACTCTTTGGATGAAGCCATCCAGCCAAATTCTTATCCATCTAACAGTCCATATGTTAAAACCAGAGACAAGAGTGGGAGACTGTGTTAAAGGTGTTACAGTAGTCCATGTAGATGCCCCTGGTATCTCTTCCTTGGTTGCTGACACAGCCACTCCATCAAGAAGGCCATAGATCAGCCACAAAGGATTTGCCCTTGGAAAAGCCATGTTGGTCGTCTCTAATCATCTCCCTGCATGCCATATGTTTTGACATGTCCTCCAAGAGGTTCTATTCCATCAAGCAGATGAGGTCTTTTCCAAAGAACTGGAAGAGCCTCATGCTCACAAGCTCTGGTCCTTTTGATGGACTTTAAACACCCCAAAATCTGCAGGAGAGACTATGCAGGGTACATGCAATCCAAGAGGCTTCTGGAGTATATTGATGGTAAATTCCTCACACATGGTTGAGTTAAAAATGAGGGGAGATGGTTTGTTGAAACCTCACACAAACAAGAAAGAACTCAAAGATCAGGGGCAGTCCTTGCTGCAGGACCATGAGCTGGTGGCATTCAGGATCCCAGCAGGAAGGAGCAAGGCAAAAAGTGGTACCACAACCCTGGACTTCAGAACAGAAATGAGTGCAGGATAAATACCTCTTGTGGTTTACTAACACACCTGGCTAGGAATAAAAATCAAAGAATGGCTGCAAATGTAGAACAGCAAAATTAAAAACTGATGTCAGAAAGTAGCTTTGACATCTTACACCACCAGAATCAAAAGAGAATTTAAATCAGCCTGCTTTGTATTTAGTCATTCAGGTATAAAATCTACTTGCTCAGATAACTGTCAGAATGTTCAGCTCCTATCTCAGCTGTATATTTTAAGTTCCAACTTCAGTATCTGTGTCATGCCCAGATAAACTCCTACAACAAGTTATGGCTTCACTAGAAGCTCAGCAATACCCCTGAAGATGGAAACTTTATTGGCTGATAGTACTAAAGTAAGTTTCTCATTAAAATGAACATGGGGCAATATATTTAAAGCAGTGATTACTGCATAATATGAGAAATTCCTTTACTAAATTCCCTAGAAAAACTGCTGTAACATTCAAATCTCACTCAAAATAACAGCAATTTCAAGGAGATACCCAAGGCTCCCAAGCCTTTCTAGGCAGCTTCAGTTGAGCTAGTTTAAAGAGTACATTACTAATTATTATATATTGGCATAGATACAGTGATGCACATATATACACACCCAAACCTCCCTCCATATATGTACACACACAAAAAGTTAAAATGTGAGATGCCAAAGCAATTCAAATATATGTTGAAGTCAAATCTTTTGCAAACATTTTGAAATCTACTTTTCTTCTCTGAAAATTATGTTCATCTGAGACTGCATTACTAAGCTCACATCACATTAAATAGCTCACGTCATTCTTCTATGTTTAATTCTACTGGAGTTTTTATTCTGCAAAGCCTAAGTATGCAAGTTAGCTCATGATTATAACACAGTTACCAGATCAAGTTACTTCATTTGGGGGAAAAAAAAAAGCCTGATAAAAGCATAACTTTGCAGTTTGATCCACTCTTGCACATAAAATGTCTGAGGTATCGATTTTCACTACCCGAAAGTAATATAATTTCATTATTGTAGCACATCAGCACAAAAACATCTCATGTAATGTGTCAACAATGAAGCAAACCTCAAATAATTAAAGACCTGATATTAAGTTTTTTTAGTTTTTTGGATTTTAGGATAGAATGCACAGTTATGTCCCATCCCCTCTGTTTCCCAGGCATCTATTCCAGCTATTGACAAAGATTTAGCTTCAGATCACAATCTTACAATAGACAGTCCTACTCAAGTATTTTAATCAATATTTTTATGTTATGCATCAGATCTTTATCTTGGAACAGCAGGCCCTGAATGTAAGTTAGAATAAGATTCCTCTACAGAGAACCGAAGCAAAACAGCAGAACACATTTAGAATACAGACTATTTCCAGTAGCTGAGTTACTTAAATCCATAGGCATGATTTAAAAAACAAAAAAAAAAAAAGGAAAAAAAAGAAAAAGAAAATTATCTGAGTACCACAGACATCTCATTTCCGAAATCCTTACAGAAAAGAAGTGCTATGAGCTTTGAACATCAGTTATGTTTCTATATTGATAAGAATACACAGTCACCAGAACACACTGATATTTATGACCCCTCTCCCCTGATATCAAACCCTTGATATCAGCTACAGAAGGAAACCACAGGGGACATCCCTCCTTCACCTCTTGGTTCTTCAGGAGGTGTGAATGAAATGCAGAGCTACAGCAACTCACCATCTACCAACATGATATAGGAGACAAACCCACCTATCCTTTTTAAAAAAAATTAGTATCAACACAGGCCACACCAAAGTGCCTGAACATTACAGCTGTGACTGAATGCAAATCTAAATAGTGTCCACCATTCAATTCAGGGCACAAAAACATCCACACTGCATCTGAACAGAAATCTTTCAAGACTGGCTGCTTTCCCAGCAACCTTCTTTCCCAAGAGCAAGCAGAGAGAAGCTTTGCATCAAAATAACAAATAGAAAATAAACTTTAAAAAAAAAAAAAGTATAAACATTTTAATGCATGCATTACAATAATTTAAATGTAATTTAGGCACCATATTGATCCTTGCAGCACAAGCAGACAGCTCCCCATACTGGATAAGTATGTACCTCCTTTACACACAAGTAGATTATTTTGCCCAGACTTCAATGACTCTTTGCTGTGTTCTGCTGCACCTATGGAACTTTTACAAGAGCAGAAAATTTGGGGAGACTCCAAAAGTGACTCCAGCTGCCATCTGGACTACAGCCTGATGATTGTTTTAAGATGGACTGTGATACAGGTAGTCAGCAAAGGAGGAAGTCCTGTCCTTCCAGGCACTTCTGCCAGGTTCTTCCTATTAGCAATGGCAGTGGTGTTGCCACAGGAGTGAGACAGGTAAGAAGAGGACCTAGTGAAAAACAACTCATTGCAAAGAACTGGGCTTAGCTGAGTTCATTTTCAGTTCTCTTCTGGTCACTGGAGGGATGATCCCTTTCAGAGACTGATGTTACTTCAGTCAGCTTGAAACAAAGAAAGGAGAGCATAACTTGGGTGCTTGCCAATGTAAAAGGACAAAAGACTATTAGCAGAATCAGACAGGTCTTAAAAGCATTTCAAGAATCTTATTTACAAAACAGGTTTCAGGTCATTTATATCAATACTCTTCTATTTTATATGAACTGAAATTACACTAAGTTTCTGATTGGAGTAATCTTAATCATAAAATAAAGCTAAGATCTCATCCATAGGTAAGCAAAATTCACGTTCCATGACTCTTCTGTCAAAAGCTAATTCACTTTTGCCTAAAGTTTAGATGCAAAGAATTAACCTACCTAATACAATTTAAATTATTCAAAAACATGTTTAAATTAGTTGAGAATCACAAAATACCAAACCAAAACCTTTTTGCTGTTCCTACAGCTATTAAAATGATAATGAAATTTTAACACTTTAGTAAGCATTCAGATGATCACTAAAAAAAGCTCTCCAAAACTTGTATTTCATTCTCAGTTAGATCACCTGCACTACACTTCTATAATTATGCAAGTTGAAAAGTTATTTGAGGCATAACACCTACCTGAAAAAATCGTGCAAGTCACAAGCCAATCAGAAAGTAATTTTAAGTGAGCAGTATTTGGCAAATCTTCCAATATATACTACCTCTTAAACAAGTTCCTAAATGATGCGCAGAAAAATCTTCTTTTGCAACTATTTAAAACAATCCAGTATTACTTCCTACAAATTTTAGACCATCTACATTTTCTGTATTTGTTTCCACATTTGTTTTTTAACCTGAAGTTCATTTCATGGGTTGGAAGTGACTTCTAGAGGTCCATGTCCAGGTGACTTTTGAATATGTCCCGCTATCAAGAATCCAAAATCTCCGTGGGTAACATGTGCCAAGTCTTGGGAACCCTCACAGTTAAAAAGTGTTTCTTGGTGTTTATTTTGTGTCCAGTGACTCTGATCCTGTCACTGGCCACCACTGGGGAAAGCCTGGCTCTGTCCTCTTTATACCCTCCCTCCAGGTATTTGTACACATCAATGAGGTCCCTCGTGAGCCTTCCCTTCTCCAGGACAAACAGTCCCAGCTCTACAGCAACACCATAATATTAGTATTTAATGTAATGCACTGTATACTGACAGTATTTTGTTCTGCTACTACAGCACAACCTAACCACACATCAAGTTGTCTCTTCACATCTATGCTGATGTCACTCAATCAGGTTCGTCTAAGTCTTGACACACATCACAGACACCATCTGGGATGTCACAAGTCAAAAGTTGTTTGTCAAAATTTTTTCCAGATGGTAAAACCCTTCAGTAAAAATTACCATATTTATGTTTATCAAGACATAAAAAGGTAAAATTTTGGTAAAAAGGACAAAATTCTGTAGTCTTTTTTCAACATCTAGCCTGGCTGAACAAGAAGGTGCACTGAGGTAATGATGTGAAGTCCGAACACCCAGCAAAAGGAGAGTCAATTTGAAAGCTCCTCCTTGAAATGATAAAAGCACACAAGAGTAGTTTCAGAGGTGTTTATAATAGACATGACAAGTTTCTGCATTCTGAGGTCTCACTTTCATTCCCAAATAGGTGTAACAAACCCATCCCAAATGGTGCCTGATAAACCACAAGTACAAGGCACTGCAGCTGAGCCAGTAACTATCACTAGACCCCAGCTGTAATGCACCACTAACATCTCTGACTCTGGGATGCAGTGTCCCAGTGTTTCTCAAGAGACAATAAAGCTGTCTCAGCTGTCAGAACTGGCCATCAGTATATCAGCTGGTTTACTCTGGTTTACAGGCTATCTGTTTGCTGCCTGACTTTTCTCCACTACATTTCAGAAGTTAGAAATGGGCAGCACAGCCCTGCAACCTGCCCACTGCCACACAGAGGACCTGGAGCACAGGTGCAGTGCCCTTAAGTCAGGCTGTGTGTGCTGAATGCCCCCCCCAGACAAACACAACCCCCAACACCAGTTTCACTTCAATAGGAAATCACACTCTGGTAAAGCAAGACAATGCACAGGTTTGTTTAAGGAAAGGACTAACTCTATATAAACAGATCATTAATAATGAAACTTCAACCTTTGTTTTTCTGGTTTGAAATATGACCAAACTGTGATAAGGCTTGAATCTCTTCAAGCTAACCGAACAAATCCATGTGCCTTCCCTCTTTGGAAGGCAAAGCTACAGTGAAGGTTATTCTCAAAGGAATTGGCTATCCCTTCCTTTCCCACCCACTCTGGAGCAGCTATAGCTTCCTATCTTTGAATTGTAGTAGTCAGATACCTCAAGCAATACAACCACTACCCAACCCAACAAGCCTAATAGATTATAACCACTGCAAATACATGCCCTAAAGTGTTTCAGTAAAACAATTTGTATCAAACTTTTAACACTATAGGTATCTGGACAGAAAGAACCTCAATGATAAAACCACTTACCAAATTCACTAGGACAACTATAGATAAACACAGAATCATTTAGGTTGGAAAACACCTGCTGAAACCATCAAGTCCAACCATTAACCCAGGACTGCCAAGTCCACCACTAAACCATGTCCCCAGGTGCCAAAACTAAACATCTTTTAAATACCTCCAGGGACGGTGACTCCAAGACTTTCCTAACAACCCTTTGGATGAGGACATGTTTCCTAATACCCAGTCTAACCCTTCCCTGGTACAACTTGAGTCCATTTCCTCTCATCCAGTCCCCTATTATCTCAGCAGAAGAGACTGATCCCAAATCCCAAATGGCTACAACTTCCTTTCAGGGAAGGCCCTGAAAGGAAGGGCCCCCCCTTGAACCTCCCCCCCTCCAGGCTAAACATCCCCAGCTATCTCAGCAGCTCCTCCAGGACTTGTGCTCCAGAACCTTCCTCAGCAATATTTCCTTTCTCTGGACCTCCTCCAGTCCCTCAATGTCTTTCTTATAGAGAGGGACCCAAAACTGAACCCAGGGGTTCAAGGTGCATCCTCAGCAGCGTCTTGTTGAACCTCATACAACTGGAGTCCATCCACCAACCCAGCCTGTCCAGATCCCTCAGCAGACCCTTCCTACCTTCCAGCAGAACAACACTCCCACTCAGCTTGGTGTTGTTTGTAAACTTTCTGCAACACCTCTCCAGTCAAAAAAATCACTTCAAATTCTGAACCAGAGCCCAAGTCTACAATAGCAACACATGCAGTGCAATAGGAATAGACTGGCAGTACAAAAAAAACCAAAAAAGCCTGAGAATCCAAACATCCACACTGAAAGTGTTTTCTGAGGTCTTGCTCTGCACAATTCCCATGAACCAGCGCATTTCCCATGGACTAAATACCCATTAGTACTTGGAAAGCAGTATGTTCACCTTCAGAGTGCATTATTCAGTTTAGTTTAATACAAAACCAATTCAGTTCACACAGTCTGACATCACTCTGACCATATGAAATGCAGCAAAGCACATTAAAGAGACTTAATTTCAAAGAGCACTCATGGCCTGAAAAAAACACAAAAATCAAACCACCAATGCAGACACACCCATACTGCAGATCTGCTGATTTGAAAATATTTTTCTGTTACAAAGAAATCTAAACCAAACATTGGTAATATGGAAAAATACATCACATCAAAACAACATAAAACACAAACAGAAAGGGACTAATAGCATTCCATCTTTCTTGCACATTTGTTCCTAGGGAAAGAGATACTCAGTTTCAAGTACTAGACTGGTAAATTCTGAAGTGTTTAAAAATGTTTTGACAAAGTCTAGAGAAGTAGTATGGTTTACACAGTCCTGATAAAGCCCCACATTAAAACTCAAACCCTTCTTTCAAACACCATTAAGAGTTAATATTATGATATGACACATATTATGATATATATTAATGTAACTTGGAAATATTAAGTCATACTATTGTAAGGCAGACATCTGGAAAAGACTAGTAATAAAACCGAAAAATATCATATAAATGAAAAATTTTATAAATAATAAACATTTAATTGTTTCCCTTTGGAGAATTAATAAAAGTGACTGAAGAGTTCAATAAGCTCTGTCTTGAATTTATTTACATTGCCTAATTCATCTCTTGATTTTGCTTTTTTTCCCAAGAATTCACAAGGGGAACACTAAATTAATTTAAAGATTTAAGTGCTTTGGCAGCAATCTTCTAAAGATATTCTATCAGGAGATGCATATGTAATCTATTGGCAGAAATAGTTACACTCCTTTTCATATCTCCACTCTTATTCGACCTCAAGAGACCATATTTAGCTTTCTGTACTCCAACTTCTGTATTTGTACTTCAGTTTTTCTATTATATGACTTTTTAATTTCAATTAATTCTGGCTGGCTCTTCACTTCCTCCCCTTGTAAATCAAACCAACCTCCTGAGTTAGGAAAACAATATTGATGATTATTTCAGCTAATAATTCTGTACATTCAAATGCAAGAAGGTAGAAACTAGCCTTTGAACTCGCTGAAGAGGAAATAAAAGACCAGAAAAGATCCATTCCTGGGTTTTTGGTCAAGCAACACCACTTGGCTCACATATGCATTGCTCAGAGCCAGACAGCTCTACACAAGTTTGGATTTTTTTGAGAGAGGCAGTGAGAGCAATCAAAAACTAAGCCATGGACAAAGTTAGCAACTATGCAGTTTAAACACTTGGATTTCTTATTTGAACTTATTTACTGGCTTTTTTAGGATCACAGGCATATTCCCTAAAGCACTCTAGGTGCTCCAACTGATATTTTGCAAGTTGCATGAAGTCTATCTACATTCACTGCATCAGTATTAAAATATATCAAGAAAATTAGTTTTACTGGCTCACATTCTCACTGCTAGTTAATATTGTGGGTTAACCCTGCAGGTAGCTAAACACCACCAAGCCATTTGTTCACTTCTCACCCTGCAGTGGGGTGGGGGAGAGAAATGGGGTGAAAAAGCAAAGTTGTGAGTGGAGAGAAAGACATTTTAATATTACTACTACTACTACGAACAAAAACCAACCAACCAGGTGATGCACAATGTAATTGCTCACTACTCACTGATTGATGTCCAGCCAGCCCCCAAGCAGCAGCCCCTGGCCATCTTTCCCCCTTATTTATACCCTGATCATGAAGCCATACGGTCTGGGATGCCCTTGTGGTTAGCAGGGCCCAGCTGTGTCCCCTCCCATCTCTGTGCACCCCCATTGTCCTTGCTGGTGGTGGGGGATGAGAGGCAGAAAAAGCCTTGACTGTAAAGGCTGCTCAGCAACAGCTAAAAACACCAGTGTGTGATCCAAAACACTGCCCTGTACCAGCTACTACTAGGAAGAAAATTAACTCTATTCCAGCCCAAACCAAGAGAGCAAACAATACAAAAAAAGTTTTCAAAAAATGAAAACTCTCCAAAAAAAAAGACACTTAAAAAAGTTAGTGGAATTTGTTTAGCTGCAAACTGTGGAAGTTTTAGAAGTTTTGGTTCCAGACATAGCAGCTCAAGTTGTAGACTCAGTCTGTTTTCCTTCCTGTCAAAATCCACATCAGTATTAATGTGAGAATCTAATAACAGATGTGTTTCAGCCAGGATGCAACTTCAATACATTCTGCAAAACCGACAAAATCTGCATACAGCTCATTCTGTTCTTCAGGTTGAAAAGTCAGAGTCAAAAGCCAACAGAAATCTACTGTTACCAGTGCTCAGAACAAAACCCAAGCTTTGACTGCAGAGCTACGTAGAGATAATACCAGTAACGGAACAATGTTGGAAAGTTAAAACACAGTCCAGTTTCGCTAATAAAATTAATAAGCCAAGTTTTGAAGACATAATATTTCTCAACCTAAAGTACCAGCAGGACACAGTTTTATTCTAAAAAATGCAACTCAATGGAAGAATTTTTTATCATGAAAATGTCAAGTTATCTTCAAACAGCCTTGAGGCACACGATATTTACTTCTACATACTTAGAAAAGGCAACACAGAATTCTATTTGAACAAGGTGTAACTCAATTTACCCAAAGAATTTCAACTACAGTAGTAAAGTAAACCATAATCCAGAAATGCTGAAATCTACTAAATGTATATCTGAATTATAGTCTTACTGCTTATCTCAATGATAGACTTAGTTTTACAAATATTAAAGAAATTAAGCAAATACTTTTAGCAATAGTATGCCTAAGCCATAATAGCTATGGAAGAATAGTGTTTGTAGGAAGAAGTTACTAAACTCTAATCATACAGATTTAAAAAACATCCAGACAATACTTTCCCTAATGAGTCCTCACAGTAGTTTAATGTAACTCAAATCCAACACACATTTTACTGAATGCATTCCAATTTTTTTAGAATATTTTAGCAGGAATGAGTAGCTATTTTAACAATATTCAATTCCCAAAACACACACAAAGTCTAAGGCCAAAATGCTTGTTCCAACTAGTAAAAATTCTAGGCAACCAGTAGTTTTGTATCAGAAAGAGAATTAAGCGGCTCTCATTAACTCCCAAAATTTCATAGACAGGAATGATTGCATTAAATGATACAGTGGGGCACTCTCTCTCCATCTGTCAGCACCACGGACATGCTACAAAAGCTACACACAAGAGGAGTTTAGACAACCCTGCATATCTAACACAGAAAACAAGATACTGCTCTCAACAGACACAACAAAATAAAGTCTCTTCCAAAGCAAAGTAGTTTAATTTGAGACACTGAAAACTAAATACACAGAAGTAAGTTCTGCACATATTCCTTATGGTCACCTAATTCACTAAATGTTACTTTGTTGCTTGAATCTCTGTAGAGCTTCTGTACACACAGACTGTGGCTCTTCAACACAAAACGTGGACTAGTTTGTTGGGGTTTTATGTTTTGTGTGCTTGTGAGGTTTTCTTTTGTTGTGGTTTTGTTTTGTGGTGTTTTTTTAATTGGGGTTTTTTGATTGTTTTTAAACAGACTATCATTTAGGTCACAGTTTGTGCACAGAACCATTATAAAAAGCACTTTTAATCGTGATTTTAGAAAAGCCTTTTAGTGTTACTTTAAGATATATTTTGGCCTTTAAAGATGATGTATGGAGATCAGTTTATTATAATATACAGTACTAGAACAGCAATTTTTACAGCATGCAATAAAGTTCCCCAGAAAATATACAGGAATTCCATAGGCACTTTAATGGTTGTTAGCTGTTTGGTACATATTCACATCTACTTTTAGGCAGTATCACAAATTATTCTTTGGGTTTGAACACAAAGATTAAGAGATCCATAAGGAATAAAAGTAAAGCAGTAACAGGAAAAGTTATAACGATGAAAAATTCAGAGTGAAGAAAGTTGTCATTGTGTCTAACTTAAACCATTGTGCTTGCAATCAAAAGTAGAAGCACTGTTGGTTTATATTAAAGAATCACTGCTCACTGGTACCTGAATTGGGAACTATTTCATTGCTGTTTTCACTTAATTGAAAATGGTCTCATCATCCATAAGTAGCATCTGCTCAGGCTGCAACCTTGGGTTTAGAGAACCTTAAACACAAGAAACTGTCTCCCATAGTAAACTCTGGTGAAACTGGTGGATTGTGGCTTAGACAGGTTTACTCTGTCCTGGGTTAAGAATTGGCTGGATGGCCGAGCTCAGAGGGTGGTGGTAAATGGAGTCATGTCCAGTTGGAGGCCAGTCACCAGTGGGGCCCCTCAGGGTTCAGTGTTTTATTCAACATCTTTATTGATGATCTGGACGAGGGGATGGAATCCGTTATTAGTAAGTTTGCGGATGACACCAAGCGTGGAATGAGTGTCGATCTGTCAGAGGGAAGGAGGGCTCTGCAGAGAGACCTTGACAGGCTGGATAGATGGGCTGAGTCCAATAGCATGAGGTTTAATAAATCCAAGTGCCGGGTTTTACACTTTGGCCGCAATAACCTCATGCAGAGTTATAGGCTGGGGTTGGTGTGGCTGGAGGATGACCAGGCAGAGAAGGTCTTAGGGGTGCTGGTTGATAGGAAGCTGAATATGAGTCAGCAGTGTGCCCAGGTGGCCAAGAAGGCCAATGGCATCCTGGCCTGTATCAAGAATAGTGTTGCCAGTAGGACCAGGGAAGTTATTCTTCCCTTGTATTTGGCACTGGTTAGGCCACAGCTCGAGTCCTGTGTCCAGTTCTGGGCCCCTCAGTACAAGAAAGATGTTGAGTTACTTGAACGTATTTAGAAAAGGGCAACGAGGATGGTGAAGGGGCTGGAGCACAAGCCCTGTGAGGAACGGCTGAGGGAGCTGGGGTTGTTCAACCTGGAGAAGAGGAGGCTCAGGGGTGACCTTATTGCTGTCTATAACTACCTGAAAGGAGGTTGTAGGCAGGCAGGGGTCAGTCTCTTCTCTCAGGCTTCCAGTGACAGGACGAGAGGGCACAGTCTTAGGCTGCATCAGGGGAGGGTTACACACAGAATTACACACAGAATTAATAAGGTTGGAAGAGACCATGGAGATCATCAAGTCCAACCTTTACCTAGGTTAACAACCTACCCAACATCAGTCTAACATCTATACCATCTAAACCATTTAAACCATCTAAACCATACCACTAAGTTCATCATCTAACCTATAGGTTAGGTTGGACATCAGGAGAAACTTTTTCACAGAGGGAGTTATTTCCCATTGCAATGGGCTGCCCAGGGAGGTGGTGGAGTCACCACTCCTGGATGTGTTTAAGGATAGACTGGATGATAAACTTAGTGACATAATGTAGATGGTTTAGGTGTTACATTGGTGGTGGATAGGTTATTAAGTTGGGTAAAAGGTTGGACTTGATGATCTCTATGGTCTTTTCCAACCTTGTTAATTCTATGTGTGTAATTCTGTGTGTGTAAACAAAACCACTAAAATTACTGTCCAAGGACTGAGTTACAGAGCATTACCATAAGCAGGATACACCCACTTAAACAACGCCCATTTTAATAGTTACACTATTTCTCAAACAACAGAGCCCGATTAATTATAATAAAAATTGGCCTCTGCTAGAGATGTGCCTTGTCATGAATAACTCTTACATGTGTATTTCATACACAGATAACATCGATGAAACAAAGTATACGGTAAAATACATCCATTTGCTTCATGCCTCTCAAAATATCTAATACTGTTCAATTTTAAGTACACAGGGCTCTCAAGACCATAAAAGAAAGCAATGGTAAGTGTTATTTTTTCTCTATCATGTTTCAAGATGAACCTTCTGACAAGTTTGTATTTGATACTTTTCAAGGGGCCAGATTAGATTCCCTACAAATTAGGTTTACAGGCATATAAAGTACACATTGCAGAACACAGCTCTAGAATACTGTGCTTGGAGATATCAATGTGGAGCCTGAGAAAACTGTGTATTTTTTATTTCTTACTTATACTAAAAGAAAATTAGAGCTCTAAGTAAAATGTCCAAATAATATATTCTCCAATTATTAGTGAAATTAATTTCTTTATTTCACTCTGTATTTGCAAAAGCAGGACTAGGCAGGATTGGCAGGGGGAAAATGTGTTCATGAAATTAATTGTCTTTATGTACCAATATTAAAAAGTATTTCCTGCAATTATGTTACAAAACAGTTTTGTTACAGAACAATGGAATTTTCTGTATCATAGCTGGCATTAAAGCTATAGCCATGTCCTCAAACCCCAAACAAATTATGTTCAGAGGAAATGCACGTGTGCATTAATAACACTCTGCACAAAAAAGCACAGATTAAAAAACCCCAACTTTTTCCACACTGTTATTTGTTGCCATGTCATTTTTCACAAACATAATGAGATATTATTAGTTTCCCAGCTGTTAGTTTCAGTAATTTTGTTTTAAAATTAAATTCCATGCAAATGGCTTGCAAATCACAAACATTCCTTAATCTCCTAAATTGTCAATACTCGTAAGCACGTGGCTACTACAACTAATTCCACTATTAAGTACAAAAACAAAACCAGCTAATAGACAGCACTAACTGACAGGTTTCAATACCACTGGCAGCTAAACAGAAATGTTGGCCTTGGTAATGAAGATACTGCTTTGACTCTCATGAAATTCCTCCCTCCATTTGTCGCCGTAATACACAGAAAACAAGACATGATGCTTTGCACAGAACAATGACTCTGCAGTATATAGTTGTAAATACATTTTTTTATGGCTAAGGCATAATAGAGAACAAGTCTGATGCACTTCAGCCACTTCTGCACATGGATGTGTACTCATTTTAAGCAGATTAAGAAATTTAAAGTCATTTTTTAGACCTATTTTTAATTCAAATATCTACAAGGTCATTTAAATGAGAGAAATAGCATCATGCTTTTCTCAAAAAGAGCTTTAAATTCTCTGTCTCTGCAAGGAAATGATTTCTGTCTGACTCTCCTCACCCTGCCCATGACTTTAACATTTCTCTAAAAATTTTAGTCATGTATCTAAAGCAGTTCAGGTGATCTCTGTTCTCCCATTCTGATGTGGCAGTTTGAGGACTTTCTTTGCAATTACCATACAAATTCAGGTATCTTTCAGATATGGGGGAGGATATTTTATGTTTACTATTCCCAAGCAGCAAATTTGGAGGTGATCCTTTATTCTCTCTTACATATCAATTTTTACTTATTTCTTTTTTAATCACTGAGGAAACTACAAATTATAAATTGTGATGTGTTAAGTGTGCAATACTCTGAGAAGAACAGAACACTCCCTGGATATTTGACAATGAATTTATTAATCTAATTACTGAGGCACGCTGCTAACTCTTGAAGATTTTAGAAGAGTTAATACCACTAGATGGATCCATCCTCCTCCCTCTTTTCCCATGACTAAAAATTTTACTTCTTTCTTTATTTACTTTCACCATTGAAAGAAGGTCCATTTAAAAAGTGAGCTTACTTACCAGGTGGATCTCCCAGACACACACAGCTCAGGCTGTAAAGCACTCAGAAGCCTGTTAAGGGACCTGCTGCCAAGGACTGGCTTTAGATCTATTTATAGCATAAACATGGGGAAGGCCAGATAAGTCTAATTAGCCTATTTAACAGTTATTTGAAGATTTGTTTATTTAACATGCAATAGCTTAAAAATAACTGCATAAGCCTCAGTTTCTCCAAAACATTTTAAAGCTGAAGCGACACCCTGTTAAGTTTGTTACCAACAGTACTCTTGAAAGCCCTTCACACCTTTACAACCTGCAGAGTATTTCTGCATTAAAGGACCTCATGAACTGCAACAAACGGAATAATCACAGCAAACAAGCCTTTCATTACATCACCTTCAAGTAAAAGCCCTATAAATGCAAGACAAATTCAAGAACTAATACCTTTTTGTAACTGGATTTAAATAAGCTAATTTTGGTCTTTGGTCTAGGTAACAGGAGCGAGGCTTAAAATCACAGACCCACATGGCTAAAACAGAGAAGAGTAAATACTACTGCTGCACAGATGTCATTGAAGGTAGAAAGATGCAACTCAGAAAAAGAAGAGTGTGCTGAAAACATTTTTAAAAAGAAAGAAAAATAACGTGAACTCAATGAAAATGAGGCAAAGAAAGCTCTAAGAGTCATTCATGGTCACAGTAGTGTAAATCAAAGTCTTAAGAAACAACTTTCTCTCAGGAAACACAGATTCTTGATTTGCGATTAAGTCTTAAAAAAGAAAAGGGGAAAAAAGAGAAAAAGGAGAACTGAAAACTATGAACTGCAGTAGCTAAGTAAGCTAAGCATATTTTGCTACAGGAAATAAAACAATTAATGATGACATGAGTTGACTATGCCAAATTTTCAGTGTGAGGTATACCTTAGTATAACATCCCACTGGTTAACCTTTCTGTTTAAATTTCACTATCATTTGAAGGGGAGGGAAGGGGAAATCAACTCTGTAATTAATCAAAATTAAATAATGGTTTTAAGTTAAGCCCATTTTTTTCCCACTCATGTGCAGAGGGATATTCACTTCTGGTTTAGTAAAGGTGATCCAAGGTCTCCATTTAGCAGAGACTGAAGTGCAAAACCCCTTTGTTCCTAGGAGGAACACACACATTCATTCGTGCTTCTGTGATGGATGCAGTGAAGGACAACCTGTGAAAAACATTCCACTTCTTGCCTCTGTTTACAATGCAAAATGAAAGGAGGCTGAGAAGCCACTAAAACTTTAACAATAATTAGGTGTACTAGAACATAACTCCATACAAATCTTGTCCATACTCACAGCTTCCATTATAAGAAATGCCAACTGGAATGTGGTGTTCAAAAGGTGGACAACATTAGGATCCCTGTTGGCTGCAGCTTTACTGTCTAGTCCCCTTTTAAAGAATGATTTATTTCAATTGTTACCAGCTTTACTGAGCTAAACACATTAGCACCACACTGTGGGAGAAAGCACAGTCCTATTTACATGGTGAATGGGGAAGCACTTAGGAATTAAAGCATGATAAGAAATGTTTCAAAATCTTCTGGAAGTTGTGTATGCCCCTCAGGTTTAAAAGGACAGGAGGTCTGGAATGCTGTCTGATAATTTTAGTACTAAATAAAAGATCTGACTTGGAGGTATATTACAGCCAGATTTTGAACATATTTCTGATCTCAGCAAACCTGAGTATGTAGAACTGTGCATCCCATTCCATCGCTACTATTTTTACAGATTGCAAGATATTGAATATAGAATCAGAGGTCACTTGGCTCTCAAGAAGTATCAAAAGCAGCTGTCACATGCAAACCTTGGTTGAATCCAATTAAAAACTCAATTTTTCAGCCTCCTGTTGAGGAAACTTGCCATAGAGCTTAGAAAAACCATGCAGTATATTTCTGTAAATTGTATACAGAGAGTGGTTGAGGTTGGAGGGAACCTCTGAAGGTCATGTCCACCCCTCCTGATCAAGCAGAGCCACCTAGAGCACGCTGCCAAGAACCATCCACTTTTAACTATCTCCATGGATGGAGACTCAAGAACTCTAAGCAATCTACGCAGGGGCTCAATCATCCTCACAGTGAATATCACCAATGTTTTCTGATGTTCAGTCTGTCCTACCTCTCATTTTGTGCTCATTGCCTCTCTCACCTCCCTCAGCCTCCTGGTAACGCTCCTCCTAAGCCAGTCCAGGATACCATTAGCCCTTCTTTGCAGCAAGGGCACACAACAGGTTCACGTTAAACTTGGTGCCCAGCAGGATCATCACAGGCCTTTCCTGCAAACACACCTGACAGCTGGGAAGCCCCCAGCATGTCCTGGTGCTTGGGTTTGTTCCCCACCAAATGCAGGACTTTCCACACTTCCCCATGAGAACTGCATCAGGTTCCTCTCAGCCCATTGCTCAAACCTGTCAGGGACTGCCTGGATGGGAGCACAACCCTCTGGTGTATCAACCACTCCTCCCAGTTTGGTGTCACCAGCAAACTCACCGAGGGTACAGACTGTCCCACCACACAGATCATTAATGATGTTGAAGAGGACTGGACTCGGTATTGACCCCTGGGATACAAGAGTAGTTTCTGGCCTCCAACTAGAGTTTGTGCCACTGATGAACACCTGCTTCAATCCTCCTCACTGGGGGCTCAGCCAGTTCATACACTTCAGTTTCTTTGAGAATATTATGGGACATATTTTCAAAGGCCTTTTTGAAGTCTAGATAGACAATATCCACTGTGTTCCTTCATCTACCATGATTTTTTTCACTGGAGAAAAAAACAAAACAACAAAAGAATGTGCCAAAGATCCTCGAAAACAACTGACAAATCTAGCATCTGATTAAATTTCAATTGTTTGTTCGCCAACAACAGAGGGAAATATGCTGTACAGCATGAAGAAGAGAAAGTATAAAAGATTAGCTGACAGTAGTCTTCGAACACCTGAAAGGTTATCAAGAAGATACAGCCAAGCTCTTTGCTTTGGCCCAATACCACACACGCAGTGATCGTACACACATAATTTATTAATTTCTAAAACATCATTCACTTATCTGAGTCCTCAAGGTTTTTGTTTGTTTTGCCAAAGGAACAATGTAACACGAATCTTATTGATCCATTTTACTGCCTCTGGACTGATGGGTCACCACACGAGAGAGAAAACTGCCACAGCAACGGAGGCTTCAAGGGATATTCGCTTTTCTCACCCATAAATCTTCAGACATTCAAATAGTCCAGCAGTAAGAGGGCTTGTACTGCAGTCATACTATGCAATACATTAAGCATCTCCAGTTTCATTAGTCTGAGGCAGAGGTGACAACAACCTGCTTCTTTCCAGCAGCATGAAAGATATTAAAAAAAATCCACAGGGAGGAGGGACAGTTTTCTATTGTTGTTGTAACTGTCTGATTGACACAAAAACTCATCCTCTGACTACATCCATACACTGGAATCTTCCTTTTCATTGACGGTTAAGACCATCACACAATTCTACAGAGACACTGAAAGCTGAATGGCATCTCAGTATCTTGCATATTTGTAAGAAGGAAATGTAAATTTACAATGCCTGATTTCTGCTAAGCCTGTATACAAAAATACTATGAGCAATGGCTGAATTTTTATTATATCTATACAGAAGGTTCTTTTACAAAAAAGCAGCACTTTAAAAGGTAATTTCCGAGTTTATATTTGTAAAATTAGTATTTCTATATGGCAACGTCCTTCCAAGAATGTTTATTCAAGTGCTCTCTGTTTGTAACATGACATCAACAACAGCAGCTGAAGCTGAATTCTCTGTTGGTGACCTTCTACAGTCCTACCCTTACTCAGGAAGGCTGCAAGGACATGATATAGGAAATCACTGCCAGTTTAATAACCATATGCTGATTTCTGTGCAATTCATTCAAGTCTAGACAGTAGATTTAAAAAGCCAGTCTGGTTACAGTATTCACACTGCACACAAGAGGAAAGTTGGAAATTATCACATTTGTTAATTTTAAGAATCACAGCTACTAAATACTCCTGATAATTTTAAAGTTTGCAATGCTAACGAGGTTATTTTCTTTTTTCTTTTTTTTTCTTAAACCAATGACTTACACGCATTCTATGGAAATGTTCATGAAGAACAAAATACTAAGAATTTCAGGAAGTGGAGAAACTTCTAACTCTTTCAGAAGAAAGACAATAGAAGTACCAGTACGTAGCTAAAAGACATCCACAGAACTCACAGCCATGACAGTAACATTGAATATGTTGATAATTCAGCTTTAAGAGACTAAAAATACCCATAAATCCCCCATAACAACAACAAGAAAATCAAACAAACAAAAACCCAAAGAAAATGTCCCCTCTGACAGCAAGATTTAGAAGTCTGACTACCAAAATGTGCAAAATCCTTCTATATTTTCTGCACTGTCTGACAATAACAGGGCTGTCAGCTGGAAGTGAGTTGCCAAATTTTGCCCAGCAAACATCTTCAAGCTCGGTTGTACAAACAGATAAATACACTAAAATATCAATATACTCAAAATCTGCAGAATACCAGCATAATGTTAGCAAGTTTGTATGAAAAAAAGCCTAAATGACTTCTACTAAAATGAGAATTGATATGTATTCACAAGATAGCTGCACTACAGTGCATGTAAACAGGATCTGATAATCCAAGCCGGCAGTGAGCTGCAACCAAGTGCTGTTTCCTCTGTCAGAATTTCTATCCCTCACCTTGGGATTCCTGCAATTGTTCCCTAACCTGCTTTAGTCTAAATGAGCTACGTTAGTGAGACAGAGTATTTGAAACCTTTAAATTAACCCAGTTCATTTAAAATGAAGGAAGCTGTGCCACAAGCACTGGGAATGAGGGAAGAGCAAGAATGAAGATTCAGGAGGAGTAACTTAATCAGTTAAAATATTGGATTAAGAAGGAGGGAAAATATAACTTCAGATGGCTGACAACAGTCAACTGCTACCACCCACGACTATCCCCTGTGATTCACCTCAGTACCGTTTCTGAAGTCAACATTTTTGTTCATACCTTATTTTAACATATTAATAACATCTACTCTTGTTTGCTTTTCTGGCTAAATGGCACACGAATAAAGAAATAAATCACTGCAATTAAAAAACATTCAACTTAAAATCCACTGAATATTGAAGGAAGATTTGATGGCAACAACCCTGTCAAACATTCCATCCCTACTTACAAATCCATCTTTACATCCTTCTGCATATTCTGGTTTGCTAAAATGGTCTCTCTTATGTTTGATTATCACTTCACTAATCCTAATCCTGCTTTCATGATTCTCATCTTGCTTCCATTCCTCTTCCCCCTTCTCAGGCACCAGCTTTTTTTCCACAACCTTTAGCTCAGCTGGGATATTCTTCCTCTCAGCTTTACAAACATTCTGTTATTAACCAGTAAATGAATTCCTACCTGCTGCTCCTTTTCCCTGCCTCAACTCATTCTGTCTGTCCTTGCAGGCCGGCAATCATATGTCCTCCTTCTCTGGCTGGTTGTTCAAGTTCATTCTTCAAACTCTGTTCCTTCCTCCTTCCTCTCAGCCTACTCTGCTCATCCCTTTTCCTCCCTCTTCCTCCCACATCCACCTCAGGAAGGAATCTTTCCCCCAGCAGCTTCCTATTCCAGCTTCTGTTCCCCTCCTTTCTCATCCTGCAGCATCTGTAAATGTATACTCCTAAGTGGAACCAAGCTGGGCCATGCTCCAGTTAAAAACCAAGCTTCCAAAATCCACTTGGTCAAAATTTCAATGATTCCCGTTCCCTCCCCTTCAGGAATAACAGGGGGGAAAAAATGGCACAGCACTGTGAAGTTATACATGGATTTTAAACTAGGATTTCATTTTTAAACAAAATCTATGAAAAATCTATATGTTGTTAGAGAAGCCCTAAAATTTGAAGTTCTTCACTTAGCAAACATACATAAATTACAAATCAATCATATATTTAAAAGCTTCTATGAGAACTCATAGAATTATTATTTTTCAATTTGTTATATGTACCAATGACTACTTTTTCATACCTTTCCCATAAAATGGTATAATACTGTAATTCTTAATGAGAAAATGAGCGGTTTTTTACAATTTAAAGTACCATGTATTCTCTATAACCTTTTTGCTTATTTTCTTCACTCTTCATTCTTTATATTTGTCCTTTGCAGAAGTTTTGTATCCTGAATCTAGAATGTAACCATAACCAATTTCACAGGATTCTAAGAACCAAAAAAGACAGTTTTCTTTAAATACTGGAATCTATTCTATATCTTCATTTCCTAAGACTTCTTCTGAATTTGTTAAAGCTCTTTTTATGACACTTAATGAAATTCTTCAATTTTTACCTCTGCTACTTTTGTTGTAATATACTGTCTTTTTATATGAGTTAAGATAGTGTTTTCTTTTATTGCACAAAAGATAGTTCACTTGAAAAAATTATTAAACCAACCTGACTCTTCAAAGCAAAAAAATCCCAAACCAGAAAACTCCAAACCAAAAACCAGCAGCCAGAAGCAGCACATCATATTTTTATGGACTGAATTACTCTTCCTTACAGCAGCTGTGAACAAGATGAACAAGATGAATAAACAGCATTAAAAGCTACAACCTGTAGCTATATCCTGCAGTTCCCTTCACAGGCAAGAATTCAGCCTAAATTCCCCACTATCTGTAGCCCTCTAATGGTGTACTCTCAGGTGCAGAATCACCCAGATAGAGCTGCAGGATTGTAGAGCCCTACATTTAAATCTGATTTCTAATACTGTACTGAAGACACTTAGTCAAAGTTGGGTCTCCCACAGCCAGGGTGGGGCATTAACCATGCACTGGACAAAAGCAAATTACTTCCTACTCTTCCTCTCCTCCTTATTTTGATCGCAAGTAACCATCTTCATGAGCTCTGGACTGAATTCAAGACATTCCAACATGGCCTTGAGAAAGTTTATTTCAAAGTATTCATGTG
The DNA here is from genome assembly GCA_013399895.1 of Serilophus lunatus. Lineage (NCBI taxonomy): Eukaryota > Metazoa > Chordata > Aves > Passeriformes > Eurylaimidae > Serilophus > Serilophus lunatus. Next base: position 775,417 of record VXBA01001641.1, on the reverse strand, counting down.
CTGAGGACAAGTTTTGCACTCTTGCCCTCACTGCTGCAACACAACAGAGCTCAAACCAACCCCTAGCACGCACCTCAGCAGATCAGATTTGAGGATGGGTTTGTAGCTGCTGCTGACCACACTGCTGATTTACTGCTCCAAAATGTAACTGTCAAGTATTTTCTACATCCTGGGAAATTAAGGTACACATGAAGCTTTAAATAAATCAATAATATCACACGAATAATTAAAAAGTAAACCACAGCCTACATCCGAGCCCTTGCCAGGCTTCTGGCAGTAGAATTTGGGCAAAATACTTGGTCCAAGTGTAGCCCTGGACCAATTCCATTCAACACACAGATGTAGATTTTCCCTGAAGGGTTCTATTCAAGCAGCGATTGGAACTGACCAATTCTTTCAAAAAGTACATTAAAAAAGTCTAATTCTGGGGTAGAGGGAAATCAAATGACTCTTTAGAAATACTGAGCTTTTTTGTTCTTTTTTAATGTACAACTTCATCCCTAGAAATTGCATTTACTCTTACCAGGACAAAAAACCCAGTGATGAAGTCAATGCCATTAAATGACAGATAAGTATCCCTTTAGCTTGTCAACAACATAAAAGCTCAAACTTTTAATTTGCCTTTATGTGTGATAATCCATAAGACATGTGAATATGTTTCAAAAATATCTGCACTGGGGATATTTGGAAAAACATAATCGTTTTGTTAGTCTTAGAGCAGCATTGGCAAAATGCTAATTAAAATAAAACTCAGCCACTCAGTATGAATGATAGATACAAAGAAAGCAAAAATTACATCTTTTCACTGGACAGAACAGCATGAAAGTATTTCAGCAGGTAGTTTTCACTGAATATAGATTACTTTTTCTGATCTAAGGTATCTGACAGTGTTCAGTCTTTGTTGAGACCTTCAGTCAAATTGAGGTGGGGGAAGTCCCAGAAAAGGACTTAAATTCCTACAAAACCAAACATCCAGTTGCATTATGAACAAAAAAAAGGTTTGCAGATTCTGCAACAAATGCATCTACCTGGGTCAAGTTTGGGTGCAGACAAGTCTCAGTCTTGGCAATGAGTAACTGGCAAAAGAGAACTGAAAATGCATCGTGACTGGTGCTGAAAGCTTCCTGTAGACATGATAGCAGAAGATAAATCTGACACAGCCTTCTGCAGAGGTGCAACTTCAGTCCAGCTACAACAAGTAGAAAAATGTTCTGAGGCTGTACTGCAGGAACCTTTGCAGCTGGAGCAAGGTTGAACACTGAAAGGGAGGATTTACTGCCAAGCAGTTTGTACAAAACTCAGGTTTTTCTCCCAATATACTAAAAATTATGCTGTGCATATGCTTTAAAAATAACCAAATGAACACACCCTTTTTTGCCCCCACAGACAGTTATCAGCTTATTATGAAACTCTCTTGGGTAAGCTTAAGCCATATTTTAGAAGTTAATGTACTAATTAAAATAAGAACTTGCAGCAGCTAAGCAAGGTTTTCTCTAATCAGTTTGTTTGCTCAAGCATTCATTTAAAATCTATCCTACCTTGCAAAAAACCAAGTCTGATTTAGCTCTACCTGAAGACCCAGTGACATGTTAGTAGGAGCCAGGAAGAATGATGGTTGCCATTATCTGCTTTTCCTCTCCACATTCAAGCGCGAAGGAGCTGAACAAGCCTAGAACTGCCTCCTTAAATACCCCTACTTATGGAGATCCCATTCCTGATTCTCAATGCAAACACATACTACAGATTGAATCAAAGGCCCCTGCCTCATTCTTAGGTTTAAATGCAACTCAAAGGACTAAAGCAACTCTCTGCACACCTACTGAGATTCAAAATCTTGCCTCCTTTCTTCCCACTGGGTGCAGACTTGGAATGCAGAATAAACATACTCTCTTCTTTACCTTTGGCCTTTTTTCCTCTGAATACAAAGAGGGTGATTCCCACCCCCTCATTTATTGTAGAAATCTTACTTTACATCAGCTGCTCTAGCCAAAGCCAGAACATACAATCCATGGTATCTAGAAATCATTTTAAATAGTTCACAAGTGTCACAGTTCTACTGTACGTCCACAGCAGCAGCATCTGGGGTTTTTTAACGGCTGAGCCACACTTTAAAAGGGATTATTCCCCAAACGATGGCTCATTTCCTATCACAAAGAGAAAGGACACCCTTCATAAGGCTAGAAAATTACATCTTTACAGTCTTGCCCTTTCCACGAGTATCTGTCCCAAACAAAGCTTTAAAACCTTTATTATGGAGAGTACAGTCTAAATGTGGCTTCAAATACAAGCTGGAGAAAGATTATGCCAAAATAAAAAAAGTTTTTTAAAAAAAATAAGTATATTTAAACCTGCTAACAATCTCCTGGTCCTGCTCTACATGGTTTTTTTTGGCTCATTCAAGGAAGATGCTGCCAGGTTCTCAATAAAATAATTTCTACACATGGGACACTCAGAAGATAGATAAATATGTTTACTGTATGATATCCCTCTGTGACAAATTAGATTCCAAGTATCACATATTCCATGCATCACTAAGGTAGGATCACTGAAAGGGAGCCAACACCAAAAGCCCCTTCTCACACTAACGTTTTCCAGCACATGACAACCACACATAATTCACTGGGAGGCAGAAAATATTTGCCTGGGAGGTAAAAAAAATATAAAGTATCATCTGTGCTTTCCTTCTAAAGATAAAGACATGTAATCTTTCTGATAAGCTCGTTTCCTGGCTTAACTGTTTTCATGAACCACGTGGCTTCCATTGCTCCCTGATTCCTATCCAGGTGTAGATGAAAGTTTTCAGAGTAATTGCTCTGTAGTTGGAAAACTGGCCAAAATCCCTGAAGAGAATGACTCAGTGGGAAACTGAGGGAAGGGGTGAGATGAGAAAGAGACACTCTTGGTAATCCCGACTTTTTTTCAGTTTAGCTTAGGCTCCAAAACAGTAAGAACACAAATGAAAAAGACAAGGAGAGGGGAACACATCTGAAGGAACACTGCTTGGCAGGGCTTTTTTTTTTAGAACTTGATTAGATACATTTTACTATGAAAAGTAAAAAGCTTTGAAAATGAGCATTTGCACAGAAACTTTTCTGGACAAGATGAAGATAGATTTCATCTGCAACATTAATATTTTCTACTATTTGCTGTCAACTTCTTCACAAGGAAATAATTCCCATTTTACAGAATTACCTGTGGAAACCTGCAAGATTTTGAGACAGCACATAAACATAAGCTGTTTATGTAAACAAATATAGACTATAATTTAAATAAACAGGTTTTATGACAATTATGTGACTATATTTAGAATCTCCTACTCCTAGACAGATTTTCTCAAGAACTTATATCAAGAAACCATTTTCACTGAAGAAAGAGCATATGCTAATCAGTTTTAATTAGCAAGTCACCTCCAACATTATAATGGGAAGCTGAACATGATTTTTTCAGTCCACTCTGAATAGAACCAAACATTCATAAACATACTGACAGTTCTGGATATTGGATCATTCCAAACCATATCAATATATTTACCTTGTTGATTACCAGCTCAATAATAGTGAGCAACAGCCCTTCTCAACCTACCTGTTAAAAAAGAGAAGGTAACATATTTATTATTTATTGAGAAACAAGACTAGGGAGCATAAAGAAAAGATCTGAAACAATTGGAGGGGAAAAAAACCCAACCCAAAAATAAAGGATACTTTCTCATTAGATCCATACTTTCCACTTGCTCTTTCCTACTGTGTGCAGTAAGGATGTCAGGACCAAAAATTTGCTCCTGAGCAAGATATGACAACTACTCAGTTCATACCATTAAAGCAGACAAAATACAGAGTTTTTACATATTTTGCAGAGCCTTAACTTTAAACGAGAAAAACTAACATTCAGTCAAATGTGAATTTGGACTTAGCACACCTCTGTGCGTTTGAGCCATTCCAAAGAACGCTGATCCAAAGATTTTTGCATGTCATTAAAGAACAGCATACTTTCTGAAGGTTTATAAACAACAAATTTCCAAACAGCATATAAACTAATAGGAGGGAAGATCATGTTTATGCTTACTAGAGATGAAGGAGAATGGGGGGGAAAAAAAGAAGAATTCTATCACCAGCCCATTTACATGTGGATAAGCTTAAAAATAATTTAACCCCCCATCATACAGAGTTGACATCATATCTCCTTTACTAACAGGGCAGGATCACACTCCTTTAAATGAGCTTACAGGCATAATATTTTTCACAGGACACATACTTCTGCACAAGAGATGTTTCAGATGTTGGAGACACAACTTTTTCCTTTCCTTGGAGATTTATATTTCTAGTAGTCCTTGAACATGGGCAGCAGACACATGAAATCTCATTCCCTGAGATTTCAAGAGCTATCTTGTGAAACAGCATCAGCTTAAAAAAAGTAGCAAGGAAAAAAAAAGGCAGTATTTTTTAATCATTCTTTGAGGACTATCCCTACTTCCCACAAAGTCATAGAGATTAAATAAAGTAGAAAAATGTGAAGAACAGAAACGGTGTTTTCTGCTAGTTACAGTTTTCAGGAAAGATTGGAGCAGGTTTGTACTTATTAGATAAAAAATACACCTGTGTGATGAAAAACCCTTCTTTACCCAGAAACTGATTGAGTAGAGAAGCATAGTTACTATAACAAGAAGATCAAGATCTTGTTCCCCGTGGTGAGAAAAGATTAGGTAAACTTCTTTCTTCCACATGTGCTCACAGGGACACCATTCAAGTACAGAGAACCACCTCTCTTCCTTGAATTCTGGGCAGAAGCAGAGAACCCACCAAACTTTACTTTTTCCACACTGCAGAGGCAAAGTCAACCTGCTAAAAGAAAAGCTCTTTCCCCAACAGCTTCTACAGATATTATGGGGCAAAACCCCTAAAACTGAACTAAAAAAAAAAAAAATCACTTATTAAGTGTCTAAACTTTCATCTGGACAGCAGCAACACTACAGCCCCAGTTGGCTGCAGATTCAAAGCTAAAACTATAATGATGACACTTTACAAGGGTTCTCACAACTGTGAGGAGCAGAAAAACTTTTTGTTAGTTTGTGTTTCATAAACCGAAATTGTAGTTTGATTCTGCAGAAATCCAGTTTCCATGGGAGCAAAATTCTGATTGACAGACATTCTACAGCCCAGTGAGTCTGAAGAAAACTAAACAAGATCTCAGTGTAGACCAGACCGTACAAACCAGTGTCAAACAGTGTATAAAAGTACTGATAGGAAAAAGCATATGGAAGGGAAAGTGGGGGAAAAAAAATTAAGAATTAAGCTTTGGCAGAGCTACTGAGGAGCTTAATATTATAAAAGAAATACTAAAAGAATGAAGACTGGCAGAGAAATTGGCTTAAAAAACATTAAGGTGTATCAACATTCCAACTGGAAGTAAAATGCTGGTACTGAAAAGACTGGCAAAACCCAAGACTGTTTTATATTCATCAACCAACCTACAAAATATACTGTCTTTATCACAGTAAATACAATAACAGGAGTGCAGCTTACAAATTTTTAACAGCCAAAATGAGAGCAAGAAGTGTGGGAGGTTTGCTTATTAACTACAGCTGTATCTGAAGATGAAACAAGGAAGAATACAAGATACTTCTCTTTAGAGAAATGCTCTAATGTATTCTAAGGGAAATAAACACAGGGCACAGTTATCTTATTCACTGATACAGGCTTTACAAAACAAACTCTTCTAACAGCAGCCAGCCATGAAATTCAGCCAAAATTTGTCTTTTTAAGAGTACAGATGAAAATGCAGGATCAAACAGCAGCCCAAGATAAATTTCATCAAGAAACTAGAGATGGCAGCAAAGTCTCAAGCTAGCAACTGAGAGTAAAAGTTAAATGAAAAGGAAAGTTCTAAATAATTATTACAGCTTTGTTTAAACAATAAACATTTCAAGTTCTTTTTTGTCTTCTTTTTCCCTTTTGAAACAGTGACAAAATAAAAAGGAAACCTCTTGGTAAGAAAAACCATAAACCACAGTAAGGCTTTATTTTTAAATGCAAGAACTTCACAGATCAATTTTGAGCACATGGGATAAGAAGAATTTTTAAGCAGCTTTCAACAAAATATGCATGTTTAAAATCTAACATGTATCAATATTCTCAGAAGTCACTGCTGATTTCTGAGTGTTCCAGCCACGTATCTGAAACCCCACTTCGAGAAGATTTTATTCTCAGGCTTTTCCTTGGGTTTGCAACTGTAGCAAATATTGAAAAGCTGGGTATAGGCTCAGTTTCAGGAAGGGAATTTCAGACTTAGTTTTCTGCAACACTTTAAATTTTTAAAAAATACATTAGCAATGTGGGATACATTAGCAGTATGGGAAACTAAACCCTATTCTGAAAAACAAGGGAATATTCAGGGAAAGCATCACGTGAGTTTCACAAAGTGACCTCACCTTTCTGCTAAATTGCATCCCTGAGAAAAATGTAAAGCTCTACACTTCTGAGTTTGCTGTTTAATTCAAAACCTGGCACACTGGAAAGCACTGTCTCAACAGCAATTTTCTCTCACAGGTATGGAGAATACCCAAACCAACAATTCCGCTGCATATTTTGCCTCGTTACTACCTGGGACACGTTCTCAGAACCAACCTATCAGTCCATGCCCAGTGACTCATCAGCACTTGGAACAATCACTCTGAAATCAGGAGGCACATATTAAAATCCTTCCCTTACACAGAGCACCTGCAAAAGCACTCACCAGGCTAGAAGAGATGGGAAACAAAGGTATTCTTAACACTCCCAGCTGATGTTTTATGGAATCATTTAATATTCACCAGATCACCAAGAAGGGAAACGAAGCATCTGTGATGACCATATTCACTGAGCAAAAAGAAGTCCAATTCCCAGTCCCTGTTCTTAGAGAATTTTAAGTATTTCATGCACACAACATAAAGAAAACAACTCTACAGTCAGCAATCTATTTGAAAACATTCCTAACCAACAGAGCACACAGACAACTCCAACTTTAGAAAACTTCAAACAACTAAGAAACTTAGAATCAAGAAAGAAGATTCATCTGCAAGAGTTGAGAAAGTATCCTGTCTGTCTCAATGGCAGCTATGAAGTTTTGAATACTTCCCAACTAGCAAGTGCCGGCAGCTGATAAAAGAAAAATTGACACACTTGAGATCTAAGATTAGAGAAAGAACTTCTGATATTTTAAGCACCCTGTTTACTTATGCTTTTAAAGATAATTGAACCTTAAGGGCTGAACATCCGAGACACCCAGCCAACAGATAACCATGTTTTCCGAAGAGGAAAAAGTAAAAAAAAAAAAAAAATCAAATAGCTCTAACGGAGCAAAACAGTTCTGTCTGACCTTCAGTTTTGAAAGCCCCTTTTGTTACTTCCATCTCTTTAGTGCTGAAGCTCTGAAATTAAGATGCTTGCAGGAACAGACTATGGAAAAAGTTACCTCTGGTTTGGGGGACTAGAAAGAAAACTGTTTTGTGGAGGCAGAAGTTGGTACTTTCCAATCTAAGCTTGATGCAGATGTACCAAAACAGCACTTTTCCTAAAAAACCCTCCAAACCAAAAAGTCAAACAAAACTCCCAAGAAAACAAATAGAAAAAAGGCAAATATTTTAATTGAACCAAGTTCTTGATCAATACACTACATCTAGATTTACAGCAAAACAAGACTTGAAAATAAGAAGTTCAGGAAAATTTTGCTTTTGGATTTCTTGAATGTTCTTAAATATGCTGTCAGAGCTTTTGCACACAATCACACCAGAACAAGAAGTAACAGATTTTGTTTCTATAAAAATTAGAATTACTCACAAACATTAAACATGGTTGCTGTTCAGAATACATCCAGCTGCTAACATTTCAAGCCCTGGAGGACCCAACAAAGCACATGAACATTTGAAGAACATCTTGCCATGCCTTTAACTAATAGGCTTCAAAGTGTTAATTCAAGTTTTCAAAAACTAAAAATCCTGGCTTTAGTTGCCTTCCTAGCTTTGACTATACTGTATAGCCAATTAAAATCCTGAATGAGATGAACTCCTGATGCAAAGTTAGTGCTTCTTTTTAATTATGGGGAATGTCTACATCTACAGGAAGAAGGAAGGAACAAATTATGAACATAAAAACAGATGTGATTTTGGTGGGTGTGTTAGCAACTGTATGTAAATCTAAGATTTTTTTTCTCCTAAAATAAATCTCCTTCCCTTTCGTCTTGCCCTTTCCTTACCATTGTCTGAATTACTACAAAAAAAGGGTTTGGAAGCTTACTTCCTGCTTGCTATGCAAAAAAAGCCAAACATGCTTAAAAAAATCCAAACTATAAAGCATTTTATCATATGGCCTCAGTAGCTCCCAGTTGTTAAAGATGGGGAGAGGGGAGGGGCCTCTGCACACCTTATCTCTCTCCATCCCTAAGTCTTCCACCTTGAGCGAGCCCTGATTTCATTATAGGACTGGTCAGGCCAGTGTGAACAGCAGAATAACCCACTCCACAAGTGAGTATTTTTGTAATGCACCTGCCTATACAGATCAGATGAATGCTAAAGTTGGCATAGAGGAAGGGTGGATCATTTGGGGCATGGAAGTATAAAGAGAGCACCACCTCCTTCTTCCAGCAGCAGCAAACTTCGGCTCCCATTGCAAGGCTGCCCTCACATCCTCCTCACACGAAGGCACAGAGAGGAGAAAGGCTACTACCACGTTTACAGAGTGTACAGACCACCTACATTTTGACACAGCTCTCCTTCAGGAATCATAATCTATTTAGAGAGGCTGCAGGATTATGGAGATACAACTGCCCCCTGGTTCTGTGCTCTGCATGCAGCCAGTCTCCTTTAAACCCACCTGAACTCAACCTATCTGGTCCTGATGATTCGAGTTCAACCCTGGCAAACCTAAGCAGCTCCACAAAGATCTGCTCTGTTCCATGAAAAGTTACTAGTTCAGATCAGTATTGATGCAGGAAAGACCCTATCACTGAAATTCCCTAAATCTTTTGTAATCTTCACATGCTACCCTCAGGCCCACTGTGTACATCATCTTTTCCTAATCAGTAAACAGGGAGTGGAAGGGTGGTTTGAAGAAGTGAGGTAAGATTACCTCACTTGCTTCTTCACTGTCCAGTCCATTTACAGGTGTATAAACCCCTCTGAGCAAGTGTAAATTAGTGCTTTCCCAGTGTTCAGAACTGTTCCCCTCTGTTCAGTATCAAGAACAACACCTGGAGCCAAATAAAAGGAGCTGACAACTCTGTTTGCAGCAACAGCTGTAGGATTTCCCTGGAGCAGGGAGCAAGTAAAGCAATAGGAGATTCTTTTGGCTGGCTTCTCTAAGCTAGAACACCAAGAACCCAGCCAGAGGTTTTACCTGTAGATCCTCTCCCCAAAATGAAACTGGGAGAAGATAGAAGAACCTGTCTAAGTTCTGGTCAGAACAAATTTAACTTTCTTTTAGGAAAAATACTTATGTAGTTGGGGGTTTTTTGGGGGTTCTTTTTGGTTTCTTTTGCTCTGGGTGGTGTTGTTTTGGGGGTTTGGATTTTGGTGTTGGTTTTTGTTGGTTTGGGTTTCTTTGAAGACAAAAGCTCCAATACTGAGATAATTAATACTGAAGGCACAAAACAGACGTGTGCTTTACAGACAGGATGACATCTAGAGAAAGATTTCATAAAGTTCTGCATATCTTTAAGACCACTGTACCTGAAAAGCCTCAGCCTCACTACAGCTAGGAGTTTTTCCCTTACCTTTAGAGATCTTTGGATCAAAAATTTCCAAACGTGAACTACCTTCCAAACTCCATTTAAATGAAGTCCCAAGTTACCCAAGAATCATGTGTTTCCTAGGAAATACATACTTGAAAATTCTAAGGGTTTCTCAATCTCAAGTGCAACAGAACTGACACTTTGATGAGATAAAACTAGTTTTGCAACTTACCTTAAAGTGCTTCCTAAACAGCTGAACTGAACAGAATGCATTTTGAACCAGCGTAAATGCCTGTAGAGGATTTACACCCCAGGTTTTACTTCTAAAACTTTTTTGTTCAGAAGCAAGTTTTTTATAGCTTACTTAGTTCATATATCCTAGGAAAGTTACTCCATATTAAATGCTAGGAAGGACTGCTTATGTCTGCACTAGCCAGAAAAGAAAATGGGAATGTTAGTTAAAAATGAAATCTGAGTACCTACAAGCAGTTACACATGCCATTGGGCAGCCAAAGAAACAGGTGGAGGAGCCAAGTGAAAATCTATTTTACAAAATGCTACGTAGAATCCCTGGTGGAAGGCAAATATTCCGAATTTAAGTTCTTACGCACACAATAAACTTTGTTAAGTTTGTCAGAACTATGCATCAAATATAAATGTCTTCAGGTGGTGAAGACCTTTCAACTACTAACTTTTGAAAAAGTTAAATCGATACAAAAATTGACAAAATATTGGCAGCACAAGAATTCTGACAAATGTTCTAAGCCTGGAAGGAAAGTACAGCCCCACTGCAATAAAAGACAGAAGGTGTGCAGTAACTTTCTGGCTACCCATTCTTACCCTATTCTAGAAAAAAGATATGAAAGAAAAAGAGCAAGGCACTTTTTAACCAAGGGACATTTACTTCTGTCCTTTGAGAATACATGAGGCAATAGTCCTCATCCTTTTAATCCTAAATTTATCCTTTAACAGTTTTCTACTCATTTCTCTGAAAAGACACCTTTGCTTCTCATACAAACTGAAATGAAAAAAAATAATCCCTTGTTATAATGCAAAGATCTTTTATGGTCAACCTCCAAAAATTATTCAAATCCTATTTCACTGTTTTCATTTCAGAAAAAGATACTGGTAAGATCAGGCTTAAACACAGAACAACACAATTGCCACAGAAAATCTAAAGTTTGCTGTGCACTGCTGTTTCCAACAAGGAGGGGGGGATTCCTTTCTCCAAACCCCACTACAACTCACTCTGAATACAGCAGAAGTTTATGAAAAGAAGTTACTAACCTGACACACAAACACAGTTCAGTTTACAGCTATGCTGAAGCCCAGGCACTCTCTTGCCATGCTGTGGATGCCTTACCAAGGTATCCTCTTACATGCTTATCTGATGCACACAAAGGAAAAGGTTTCTTGGGGTTCTTTTGGTGGGAACAGCTGATTAGTACAGTACCTTAAGAGATGTCTAATTTTTTTAAACAGGTAGGGACAAAAATTCTGGCCATGTATGTAACATATTCTGTATACACAGTGTCATGCTGCATATTAAAAAACAATATTCCTGCCAGGACAAAGAATTCATGAGAGTTATTTTCATCAACTCCACATTTCGACACAAAATAGCTGCTTGTAACAACTACTCTCAATTCTGAAGTCACCAGTCTTTAGGTGACACACTTAATATGGCTACAAGTTTCTGAAATGTGATCTTTGGAAACATCATATCAGGGTAAATACTGCTTGACTCCTTTTCATTGTAATGACATCTGTGTAAAAGATTATAAAAAAGGCCACTCTATCAGACAGAGGGCTAAGTAGGTGAGTGGCTGTCGACATAAAATATGTATCACTCTTCTTTCCCTAATATTTCTTTATCCTGAAGCATTTTATCTTGAGCATTGTGTTTGAATTTAAATGCTGATCAGGGATCATTTGGGTTCTGAAGCCTAGCTCTCATTCTCAAAGTTTCATACTATTTTAATAACAAGATCAAACTCCTAATTTAGCAAATCTTCAAGACAAGGTTGTTTTTTTTATCCCACAATTTCTCATAAACAGCTGATCCAGAATCTCAGTAGTAAATTGGTCTAAAACATTCTAATTTTCAGCCTGAAATTACATAGGACTGGTCTGTTCACGTTTGCTCACCTGCACTTATCTTCCAGAGCTTCCTTCTCTTGGGTGTTTAAGCACATAATGTTACTTGCAAAACCCTTGCACTATCTTTATGAGCCTGTATTTTCCTAGATCAAATTCCTTCAAACTCCTGTCTTAAGTGAGCCTCAACTTCCCAGTCACTACAACTGTCTTGTCCACATCATAAGACCCATAGGATCACTTAGGTTGGGAAAACCCTCTGAGATCATTGAGTCCAACCTCTGACTGATCACTTTGTCAACTCAACCATGGCACTAAATGCCACATCCAGTCATTTCATGAACAGCTCCAGGGGTGGTGAGTCCACCACCTCCCTGGGCAGCCCATTCCAATGATTAACAACCCTCTCTGTGAAGGGATTTCTCCTGAAGAAGGATGCCCACAAGAGTGCAGCTGCTTATCAAAACAATAGAAAAAAACACACAAATAGTGAGTGCTGATCAAAATGTTGCAGTTTGCAACTAGATATCTCAATTCTACTCTGTGTTCAGCTACTTCTCTTAAGAAGGTAGAACCTCTTAAGTGGAAACAGGTCACAACTAGAGTTAGAATCCTTAGAAGAATAGCTTGACTAAGGACATATTCTAGAAACTCTACAATACAAATAATCCACTGCTATTTTCTTGAAGACATGCACATTATGACCTCAAGCTTAAATCAAATATTCATTATAATCTGTTACCGTTAAACACTGTAACAGAGAAAACAGCCAAGAATGTTTTATTAGTATATGAGTATTTCAAACTGCACTAAAAAACTCAATAGCTAAACTAGACAAATCACCTTCCACATCCCAGAGAGACTCCCTTCCCTCCCCCCACTTATCAAAAAGTGAGTACACAGTACAGCTGTTTCACATTTTCATGTGGTTTGTCAAAATTATATCCATCAGTTATTTGCATCAGTTTTACAAGAAATGCAAAATTTCAACAGTTTACTGGAGAAAAAGTACATTTGAAAGTCAACAGTATTCTCACTCCTGTGAGTGAAAATGGAGGCAATAACTGAAACCATCAAAATAATTCTAGACAGTTGTGTTATCACAATACTTACAATTATTAAAAGTTTTAAGTATTTCTTGGACAAGGAATCCATTAGCTCTGTCTTCCCTCTCCTGAGCAGTCCCAGTCTGGGGCATACATGCAAAGCACCTCCAACACCAGATCATAGCTTAGGATGGAATTGCAACCACCATCCTCTTGCCTGACTTCAATGGGATACAAGCCTTCATATATGAATGCAAAAAATTCCCCTGTCCCACTTCCTGCTGCAAGACCTTGCATCCTCCCCTCACATCTGCAGTGTTCCAGCAGTCTGGAGGGAGAAGAGAGAATAACCTGCAGACTCTAGGCACTTCAACTCCTCTTAACTACACAGAAGAGCCCAAGCAGAGATTCATCCTGTCACAGGAGAAGGAGGGATGAAAACAAACTAAAATCCTCACGTGTGCAGCACAGAAGAGGATTAGCCTGAACCAACAGAGAATGTCCTGAGAGCTGTGTTAGCACCAAACATCACGCTGTACTTTGGCACTGGAAATGCCAACAACTGCACTACTACACACAATGATTGTCCATATGGAGCACAAATGGAAGACAAAATTACAAAAAATTACAGTTTAAGTGACTATTAATATCACAGAATCACAGGATGGGTAAGGCAGGAAAGCACCATAGTGGGTCATCTGGTCCAACCTCCCTGCTCAAGCAGGGCCATCCCAGACCACATGGCACAGGATTGTGTCTACATAGTTCTACAATACCTCCAGTGAAGGAGACTCCACACCTTCTCTGAGCAACCAGTTGCAGAGCTCAGTCACCTGCACAGTGAAGAAGTTCTTCCTCATGTTCAGGTGGAACTTCCTGGGCACCAGTTCCTGCCTGTTGCTTCTTATCCCATTGCTGGGCACCACTGAGCAGAGCCTGGTCCATCCTCTGACACCTCCCTGAAGACACTCGTGTACATTGACAGGTTCTCCTCTCAGCTGTCTCTTCTCAAGGCTAAACAGGCCCAACTCTCTCAGCCTTTCCTCGTAAGAGAGATGCTCCAGGCCCTTAAACATCTTTGTCACCCTCCACTGGACCCACTGCAAGAGCTCCATGTCTCCCTGGTACTGAGGAGCCCAAAACTGGACACAACACTCCAGGTGATCCTCACAAGGGTTGAACAGAGAGGCAGGATCACCTCCCTCGACCTGCTGGAAATGCTCTTCCTAATGCACCCCAGGGCTAAGGATTTCAATTGTCCTTATAAGCACAAACAAGCTTTTAACAACTATATCTCATGGTATTTACAACTTAAAAATTCAGAGAAATTTTTGAGCAAGCTCCAATCCTAGAAAGCTCAGACAATCTTTCTTGTTCTCCTCTAATACTGACATAAACTGACATGGACTTTAAGAGGTACAGAAACACAAAGTCCTTGCCAAACAGGGACTTCATCACAAAAGCTTTGCTTTAGTATTCTGGATTCAACACCTACTAAAGACAGGCATTCCCTCTTTGGTATAAAGGAAGCTACTGTTATGTGTATGTGTAGATCCAGAGATCCTTATACCTACTACATTTTATGAACTACTCTGCATTTTGAATGAAAATTTAAATAAAAATAAAGGAGTACACTTAGCACTACTATCTGTGAGTTATCAATTAAACACACAGTCTGATTCACATAATAAAAGGCTTAATATTTTAGATTGTCTACTTCTAAACCAATATACAGGGAGAATCTCTTCAAAGTCTGAAAATAAAGTCAAGCTTGTACTTTTCATCACTATCAGTCATCCTGAGATGTGTTAACACATTTTTGAAGGGTAACATAGGAATCCCCAACTTACTTCTTGCTTGAAGTAGGACAAGACAACAACCTAAAACACATCTGGTAAAGTGAAACTACACGACTAATGTTAACGTCATAAATGCCACTTAAAAATGTTCATCAAGAAACTGGGATTATTATTCTAATTTGTATCTCCATACAGTTTTCAGTGATGGAATGGTATACTGGAAATGTATGCAAAGTAAGATCTCCCTTAACTTTTTTCCTAAAGGAAACATGAACTAGAATTTCTCTCTGTTCTTCCTGGCCTTTCTTTCCACCCACACCCATTCAAAATGAAAAATACATGCTTGCAGGACTTAAGCACACTAAATGTCACATAATAAACAGTTTATCACTGTCATTCCAATCACTTCATTCACAAACTATTGCCCTGTAATTGCTCCACACTCCAGCTCGCCAAAAGCTGTCATTGCTGCATTTACGCAAAGCCAGTCCTATCAGTTCATTCTACTTAGAAGTGCTTAAAGTTCATCCTAAATAACAGAATATGCTTCAACAAATAGGACTCTGTTCTGTCCACTAAGAAATTATCTCCTGATTTCTCTAGCGAATTGTATGGGAATCTTGGCTAAACACTCATTATACAGGTAAACATCTCTTTCCTACACCCTTTGTGAAAATACTTCTTACTACCTGAAGTGACAGTGGTACCTCACCTATTTAGGAAAGGCAAATTGCACATTTAAATATTTCATGTGCCCAAAATGCAAATCAGGGCCAGATGTGCTACTTGCAACAGCCAAATCACTGTAGCAATCCATAACAAATCACAGGAGTGTGCAGACATTTAGTGCAGACATAGGTTTGGTAAGATGCACACGTAGCAGTTCAAAGCAGATTTACAGCAGTTTTCCTCAAGTTTCTTACAGACAGGAAAGGTGGTACCCCAAATCTGTAAACTAAACAAGGATGCTGCATCCCTGGTTGCCTGGAATTCACCTGCATAGTACTGAAAAGAAACAGGAATACTACTCATGCAACTGTATATGTATTTTAAATGTTTTTTGGGTTTTTTTAGAGGACTGACATGACATCTGTGTGAAAAAGCCTGAGCAATCACAAGCAGCTATCAGCCCTTCACACCATCACTGCTGCTATTTTCAGTGATCCACCCTGTTTTTGCTACAGTGCTCTTGGCATCATTATGCTACTGTGATTCAATATTTATCTGTTAGATCCAGTTACATCACAACACTACCCATACTACCCAAAATCTCATGTGGAACTTCTGTGGCTGATTCCTAACCCACTGTTTTCTAGCTCCCTCTTCGAAATTCCCCAGCCACGAAACAAAAAGTCATCTGAGATGTGCAAACATCTGGACCCCTGTGAATCATCCCTTCTCCGAAGGGGTGTGTGGTCATGCATGAGCACTGCACCTTCTTTCTGATGGCAACTGGGTAGGAATAAAGGTGTGAGCTGCAGTGGTTAGCATAAAACCACTTGTGAAAGGAGAGTGCCAAAAACTGCCTCCAAAACACCTTTTAATAACAGAGTTTTGCTTCTGTAGAAGCTCCTCGCCAACACCGAGCTAAAGAGAGCATTTACCTTGTAAGATGGCAAAGGAGGCCCTTTTAGCTTAGGATTTTTAAAAGTTGTGTTAGGAGCAAGGTGGTAATGCCTTGTGAAACGACAGAGCTGAGTGCTGAAACTTCTGCTGACAACAAAGCCACCTGCTATGCTCAAGACTAGCTTTTCAGTATAATCCTGAGGAAAGATTAGTTCTAGAATATTTTTAGCCCTGGCTTTGAAAGTACAGGGCATTCTGTATAAACTGAAAAGCAGACTGGTAGAGAGCGGGCAAGAGAATACATGCAGGAAAAATTCTTTGTTTATAATCAAAACACGATGAACAATTATTCTCATAAAATCCATTGTCATGAAAAAAACCCCTCTGAGCACGCTGAACAGTGTCAGTACTAAGGCTTGCACAGCAATCTCAGCTTCGGAATCTGAAGCATACAGAAAATTAGGCAGTCACAATATCACTGCATCTTTCGTGTCCTTTTAGCAACAACAGACAAAACTGCAAAAAATACGTGGAAAACGATGGATAAATAATAAAAGGATTTCCAAACTGAGCAGTCACAAAAATATGGGGGAGGGAGGAAAGGAGTTCAGCTTGAATTCTTTATTTAGGGGAGTCTCTGCATTTTCTTGGTGACTTGAATTGTCATTTTCATCCAAGAGTAGTAACCCGAAAGAGGCAGCTGGGGAACGCCAGGCACTGTCTCAACTCTCAGGTCTGATACAAGCCTCGAGCATCGGTTTAACAGCAGTTGCATAATAAGACTCAAAAGGCCAAGTACTCCTCCTGCCTTGTACATCTCCATTTCCACACGGATGAGAGTGATGGATCCGGACGAGAACCGAGCGCTACCCGAGCGCCACTATCAAGCTGGTTATTATGCAGCAAAGGAGAGGCAAACCCAACACCTGGCGCACAAATATGCAGACACCCAGCGATTAGGTGGATCTACAGAGAGCTCTCTTCCCTCTCCCTTCCCCAATAGGCAATCCTTGATGGGTGT
>VXBA01001641.1:632382-757384 GCA_013399895.1 Serilophus lunatus | reverse complement strand
CGCAAATCCCGTCACGGGGGCGGGCGCCGCTCGGGGGCGCGCGCGCACGCGCGGGGCCACGCCCCTCCTCCCCGCCCCGCCCGCTCGAGGGGTCCGGGAAGGCGCGCGAGGAGGGGAGGGGGAGCGCGCGCAGGCGCGCGGTGACGTTATGGCGCGAGGAGGTTGTGTGACGTCATAGGGAGGGTCGGGTCCAGGCGGGGCGCGGGCACCGACAGCTCGTGTCGCCCCTTCTGTCGCTCCTCGTGTCTCCCCTCGTGTCTCCCCTCGTATCGTCCCTCATATCGTCCCTCATATCGCCTTTTATCTCGCCCTTTGCATCGCCTTTTGTCTCGTCTCTTATCGCCCCGGGGCCGGGGGAGCGGCTGTGGCAATGAAGACCCTCCGAGCGAGCCGGGCCTGCGGGGGCTTTGTCCGGCGCTTTACTGTTTGTTTTCTTTTCTTTTTTTATTTCCCGACAGGATTTGAAGTGTTTTCTGCAGCAAGACGTGATCTCTGTTATTGGGAAAGCCGGTCGTTATCCCTCAAAGCAGAGGATTCGCCTTTTGGCAGGGCTCTTACAGGGGCTCTTCCCGTGTGCGTGGAGCTGGTGGCTCTTTGTTTCGCAATGGCCTTTGAAAAACAATTTCTGAAACATCAGGCGGGTTTTAAAACTCCTCAGTACTCCCCTGATACATTGTGCTCCCTGATTTTTAACATGTTGCACTGAGAACCCTCCACGAAGGGAAGGTGGAAGTCGCGCGCCTGTCCTTTCCCAAATTTTGAATTGGGTGGTTTGTGGAAGAAAGCAAAGCCCTCTTGAAGGAATTAGTCAGGAACTGTTCCAGTTTATAGAAGTATTTATTTCTGTCTAAGTGCTTTAGCACACATACAACCTAAAAGTCGTTAACAAAGGTAAATGGTACAGTTATTCCCCACACTGAGAAAAAAACCTGTCAAAGCAGAATTATGTGATGAAATGGTTTAAAAGTTGGCTTTAAAATGCAGAGCTGACTACACTTCACTAAGAACACCTTGTTCCTGTGATCAGGTGGATTTAAAAGAAAACAATAGTCAAGAAAACAAGAAAAATAATTACATCTATCTCCTGCACAGTGGTAGCATACAAGGTGAGAGACATTCCTGTGAGTCTGTCCTTGTGCCATACAAAACTTTAAAAATATTTAAACACTGCCTTCTATTTGAAATGCAAACAAAAAGTCTATATATAAAAATTGCTCTCTAAATTTCCCACAGCTAAATGTGTGGGCAACTGTTTTCCCTTTTTGAGGGCCACGAGGCTGAGTCCAACACAGACCACACAGCAGGAAGTTGTAGAATGTGGGTGAGTGTTCACTTATATTCTGAACTTGAATTGTTTTCTGAAGAGTCATCAGAAAAGGTTAAGAAGAATAAACAGTACAAAAATGCACAAGGAAGAAAATGCTCATAACAGATCCCTTCCTGAGAGGAGGCAAATGCTTTTTCTCTTCCAGCAGCATCACCTGGTGGAGGTCTCCCCTTCCTCTGGATGCTGAGTGCCAGGAGTCACCAGCCCACACCACCCAGGTTACAACGAAGACAAGGATTACCAAGCATAACATATGGGGGGCTTTGGGCCAAAATGTTGCAACACAGCAAACCCTTCAAGGACTTTGGAGGGCAAATGGGTTCATTTTGGGATGATGCAGCACATGAACATGCTTTTCTGCTAAAAGACAAGGGGAGTTAGTTGTGGTTGTGGGAAGATAGTTTGTTGGAAGACACTGAACAAAATGGGCTTTTGCTGACACAGGTGGTTCACTCCCTGGCATCCAGGGCATCTAGCCTCTTGAAGGGTCCTGCTGCCTCCCAGGAAGGAGGGTAGCAGCTGCTTTTTTATCTGATGGATTGAGCTTCCTATTTTTGTTGGGGTTTTTTTTCTTTTTTCTATTCTGGAGTAAAGAATGCGCTTGTTTGAGCAGCTGTAGCATTCATGAGGCTCACAAGAAGCAAGGTGAATCTATCAAAACTTACAAACCTGTCAGTTGTCCACACTCAGTACAAGGGGAGAACAAAAATGAGTGCTGCCCACCCTTTGAGTTGCATGAGAAGAATCTGCCTGAACTAGGATTTGTATGTAGATCTGGATCATAAAAAGTTGCAGACTGAACCAGCAAACACAGCAAGGACACCACTGCATCAGCAGTTTACTGGAACAATTGCTGTAACTCAGTTTTGGATTGAATGGGCTTGGGAAAACATGATGATTGGTTTGCAAGCAGCCAGGACCCAACACCACGACAATCCAAGCAAAGCGTTTGAACAGTTATGTTTGTGATGGTGAATTTCACCCACAAGTTTGGATAGTCATTCCTTCTCACAGGGGTGCATTCTTGATTTTCACTCCAGTATCCAGGACATCTCCTTATAGATTCTAGGTTTAATTTAAAAGTTTAAGGTTTCACTCTGAAACACACACATGCAACTTCTTATTTTAAAATATGTGACAATAATGTTTGACTTTGTACTCGAGACACGGATTTTTTTTGCTGGCAAGGGTAATGGTTGGTCTCAAAACATCAGTGCATCAGTAGTTTCAGAGCTGGCAGAGGGAATAGCAAGAAAAGGACACTGACTATTCATAGGGAGGAAATGCCCTACAGTCCCTGGTAGCCTTCCCTAAACTCATGCATATGTTTTAGCTGCCTGTCTGTCACATTTGGAACAACCAGGTTAAGGTGGTGTATTTTTAGGTTACCCGCTGTTGTTTCGTTCAAAAATTTATTTCTAAGTCCTAAGGAGTAGGTGAGTATGGTGCCCATTTCTTAAAATTTTGTGGGGTTTTCAAGTTTTATTTGGCTGTGGTCTCAGACAGTGCAGATACATCCTGCACAGGTGAACAGGGCAGGTAAGTTGTTCAGAGGTTATTTTTGGAACAATAGTTATCAGTTACTTCATAGTGTTTTCATTTAAATGTTTGATGTAAAAGCTACATGTTGTTGATGATGATGAACAAGAAATTTCAGAGGTTTGACAGTGTTATGTAATCTAAAAGATGTAAGAAATACCAAATCCTGTGCCTCAGATTCCAAGTATAACAGGGCCCTGGTTACTTTGGTCTATAACCCAGGTATTAATTCACTCCCTCTTACAATGTTTGAGGATGATACTGACACTGAAGGTGAGTATGAACTGTTAGCACTTTTTAAGAGAATATTGGAGGCCTTCCAGATTTCTGATGAACTGCCATACTGTTTAGGTGTGCAAGTTCTATGAACTGAAAACAGTTCATATTTTGGGCAATAGAAATGTATTTTGGTTGCAGTGAAAAAAGACAACATTTTGATCATGACAGGCACAGACATTTTCAATCCTTGTAAAAACTGTCAGAAAGAACCCTAAAAAGCCATCAGCTAACCCTGAATAATTCTGTCTGGCTTCTTGGAAAAGTCTGTAATTAAATCAGCTTGGAAATCTACTGTGTGGCAGGGCAGGTTGCAGCTGCAGAGCTCAGGTGTAGCACACAAGTCCTGCCACACCATAATTAAGGAGGCCAGGTTTCCCAGGAATGCATGTCTTAACAGGTGACTGATACTTATCTAGGAAGATAAATCTCCCACTGCATTTTTTTCCTCAGTGGAGTTGTTTTTAAGTTCCTTCATGGTGTCAGCTCTCCATTGCTCAGTGAGATGGAGGCTTTTACTGCTACCTCTCTTCTGTGAAGACACTATCAGGTATCTTTCCTTTGGCTGCTTATTTTCAAAGAACAGTTGGAGTTTATCTCTGGCATCTGTACCTTGCTCCCATCTAATTCAGTTGAAATGGACCGCCAGGTTCAAGAGTTCCTGGGAAATCCATATGTATCTGTGGACATGGAAAACATAAACTGTCAAAGAGCTGCCTCCTTTGAATGAGGGATTCTTTTTCGCTGTCCTTCAGGCATGATGACCACATCCCCTTTGTGAGACACTTGGCTCACACTGCCCCAGACACCTGGCTGAGAGTTCTAGGGCAAGTAAGGTCTTGGTCAAGGTATGGTAAGAGAAAAATTCATGTTCCTCATCTGTAATTAGACTGTGGTCATAATTAAATGTGAATTATAATGGTGCTACAGAACATGGGCAGTAAGGTAAACAAAAGCTGAGTCTATCTGATACTGCCAAAGAAGCTCATGATCACTCTTCAAAATCAATTTCCCAAGTAAGAATAGCTGACAACATCAAAAGAGAAAAGAAAACTTTAAAATCACACAGACCCTTACTCAATGGAGTTTCTTTAGCTATTCCTTTCCATCCTGGGGAGGTTTTCCTTCTGTGTACCATGTACGTCTGAACAGTCTTGGGTGGATTACTAGAGATGCTTATTTCTTTTCTCCCCAGTTGCAGCTTTTCCTCATTGATGAGTATGGATTAAATTGTAAGAATTGTGGAGGAAATCTCTCTGTGATGCTTTTATTGAAAGTTTCTTAAATTAAAAATATCTTAGGGGGGGATAAAACCAGGTAATAAAACCAACTCAAAATTCCGGTTATCTTTTCATCATTATCCTGAACAGAAGTTTGCAAACATATGCTACAGTCATGCACCTATACAGAGAAAAATAATTAAAATTCACATCATAAGGACAATATAAAAATGCTGTGTACTAGCACAACAAAATAAAAAATGCAGTCACGTTTATGTTTTCCTTTTGTATCTCTCCTTCTTGCATTTCTCACCCTCCTTCTGTTGTTTGTACAGAAATATTAAGCTCTTTTGAGTAGATAGGTGCCATCCTCATAGTTAAAATGAGGGCGCCACAAAGTTCTCAGAGGAGCTTTGCTGTAGACCAGTGGCAAAGAATTCTGCATCTGGAGGAAATCCTTTTCCATACCATCTCTGCTTGATGGTGAACTTGGAACTGGGAGTTGCAGCTCTGGAAATACCCCTCAGACTCACGCAGGCAGATTTTTGAAACCACTTCAGGGTGCAGTGATGGTCAAAAAAAAGCTAATACTACATTGGGCATGTCAGGACAGGAATGAAAACAGGGCAGAAGGTGTCATTTTACTTCCACATAAAGCTCTGTTGCACCCACAGCTGGAGGGCTGGAACATTTCAGGCCTCCACATTTACAGAAGGAAAACAGAGGAGTTTGCAAAGGAACAGAGAGAGAAGACAATAAAAAGAAACCATAGATGAGCCATCTACCTTGCCAGGAGTGTGCAAAAGAATGGGTCTTGCCAATTTGCAGAGTAGACACCTGAGGGAGAGCTTGGTTGAGGTTTACAAAGTCATGGAGGTGTCAGCTAAGTTGATGGCAGAATTGTTCACCAAATCCTGCAATACTGAAACCAATGTGTGGTCAGTAAAACAGGTAGGAAGGTAGTTTAGGACAGATACATGAATGTACTTAAAAATAAAAATTATTCACACACACTGAGTAGTGAACATTTTGAGATCTTGCTGGCACAGGAGGCTGTGGACACAAAAATGTTCAAAAAGGAATTATAGCATTTCAGGGATGACACATCATTACAAGCAAATGCTGGAAGGAATGGGCAGAGGTGTGCCATGGAGCATCCCTTGTATCACAAGTGTAGGTTCTGGGGAAGTAGAAGGGGACTGTCTGCAAGGTTTGGGTGGGCTTTCATGCCCTTTCTAAACTATATGCTACTGCCATTGCTCTGTTTTAATTTTCAAAGGCGCAAATACAGTTTTCACTACAAATTATGCAGTCAGCGTCCCCACATTCAGGGAAATCACAAGAGTCAGCATACCTGGAATACAAATCATATCCTTACTCAGGAAGACCACATTATTGATCTCAGTCTTCCCTGTTGGGTAAGTAGGGCTAGGTGAACCCATTAGGGCATTTCTGATATTCTCAGCCTCTTAGTTTCATCCTGTTTCATTTTTCATTCCCAACTTTGTCTTTTATTTTGTCCTCATTCTGCCACCAATTTATTTTCCAAACCCTATTTACAAGGTTTAAGATACCTGATTTTTATTACTGCATTTCCCAGATCACTATTCTATTAACATGCAGTAATGCAGTCCAAAATCTGACAAGGTTTACAGCTGAAGACTTCTAAGACATAGCTATGGCTTTCCCACTTATCCTGTAGCTTCAGGGTAAGCCGAGCTTACCACATTTTATAACTTTACAAGAGAATACCAATTCACAAAATAAGTATTTGCCGAGTATTTAATCTTCCTCCTTGTCATCCAGGGTTTTTTCCCTTTACTGCTGGTTTTCTCAGCCTATTTTTTTTTTTCGGATGGGTTATACCTTCACAGGAGACAGTGAGCACCCTCTGCCTGACCTCTTAGTTACTTCCCACTTCCTTCTCCCTCTTACACTTTCCCTTTATGGAGTGTTATGCTGACACTGCATGATTATTCACACCCAACCTTAAAAGCTTTTTTATCCCTCAAGAGCAAAACCACCTGCAATGGAAGGAGTTATTACTGACTTCCTGATTCAGACTGGGCAGGTTACCATTGAGACAGCTTTTTGTAAATTTTTTGCTTGCAGGAATTCAATCCATAGATGGTTTTCAACAGATCTTTGAAATTTAGCAGGACAGAAGTCCTACTGGATAAAGATGTATGCTTTTCCATGCCCCATGAAATTCTATTCTGGTCTGCCACAGGAAGAAACTGAGAGAAAAATACCCTTTTTTTCCTATGGCTTATGTTGGCAGCAGCACCCTGGCAGCCACCCAAGGGGACTAGCCATGGGCATTTTCATCCCAGGCAGAATCCACCACACTTGGTGTTGTGCTGAGAGCCTGACACTGTGGCTGCAGCTGAAAAGCTTTTGTGAAAGTGAAATTTGGAGACAGCAGTGAGTGAAAAAGCAAACCTACACTCTGTAATATCTTTCTCTAAACCCAGTACGAAGTGCCTCCCTGATCTCACCCTTTATGGGTTCAAGAACACCCTTATTTTGGAGAAATTTGAGTCATACACCCTTGATGATAACCTGTGCACTGCACATCATCCAAATCTCAACAGAGGTTTCTATGAGTAGCTTGGGGCCTTCTCATTTATGAGAAAAAATGTTTCCACATAGGCAAAATATTTTTTTCCTTGAGAAAAAATATTTGTGTGCTATGTGTGAGACAAATTTCCTGATTGCTGCCCTATTTGCTCTCACTACTGGAACGTCAATGAAGAATATAACAAAAGGTGGGAAGAAGTGGGACCAAGGTCTTGGTGTTAGGACAGGAGAGTGACACACAGGTGAACAAATTGTTATTTACATTGTAGTAAAGTGTGTTCTCTGGTGATGCTTTGCTCGGTGCTTATACATGAGGATAATATGCTCAGTTCCAGGTTTTATTGGCCGTCAGTGCTCATCTGGAGACAAGACTTTGCTCTCATTTTTCTCACAGTTCCAGGTGTACAGCAGCATCAAACATATATCTCTGCTTCTTCACCAATGTAAAATATGTTATCATAGAAGCAGAGGAAAACCAAGGATCATGGAAACATACAAACACTTATTAAAGAGTTGCAAATACCTGTTCTAACACATACATATTTTGTTGATGATAACTCCTAATCAGAAGCTCTGTCTGATGCTAGTGATGTCCCTAGCACAAGTAAGATGAGAGAATCTAGCAGAACTAAATTCTGAAGATTATATTTTTACTGTAAATTAAGGAGGACAGAACTTTAGGAGTAATAAAGTTTTCTGTGAGGAAAGTAATCAGAATTAGCACTTTCTGATGAGTTCTAAATAATTTCTGCTTGAGTTGAGGTAGAGGCAGAATTTAAATAGATGTATTGGCTTTTTTAGAAGGAACTTAATGAAATAATGGCTCTGACGATGGAGAAAGAAGGATCTACTTTAACATCTCTTGTCTTCCCCAGCCTATGGAACAGCTGTGTTACCTGTCACTCAGACTGAACAGTACAGTGGGTTTAAGCTAATTAAAGCCATCTGTGTTGCTGACAGTCCACCCAAACCTCTGTCCTGTAACAGGCACAGGAACAGAGAAGCAGGCACAGAAACAGGAACAGAGAATGTACAGTGGTGTCCTTACTGTGCTGTCGCCATTCAGAGTCCTCTGACTTCCTTGCTGTTTGGATTCTCTTTGAGAAGACTTACCAGTACCATGATGTCCATTATGTGGTTTACACCCAAAGGTTTTAAGTGTTCCTCTGCTCGGTCATTATAGTTTTGGATAAAGGACACCTCTTAGACGGGAATCTTGACTTCAGTCTTAATAATTGATTCTTAAGGATAAGAGCCAAACAGGATTAAGTATTTTCTCTTTTCAGAAGAAAGGAGATGTCTAAAAACGTTCTAACTGCTAAGTACTTATTTACAGTAATTGTCAGATCAGTGGGTAAACACTACCATGAGTGGAAAAGCTGTGACTCGATACTAGGTCTGATGATGGTTGTGATGTCTCCTCTTTGGTGCCTTTGTTTGGAAGTGTGAAGATGTATCACAGAGCACATGTGTCCCAGAGTAGTTGTGCCTGCCCAGAAGCATGTCGCCTCAAAAATGTGAAGGGCATGTACACTGGGAATGGAATATATGCAAGGAAAGGCATTAGTATTGTATCTGTTGTGCTACAGCCAGTGCATGGCTGGTTGGGTAAATCAAGATTTTGACAAGCAATGGTTAATTCTGTTTTCTCCTCTTGTGAGTTTCTAATACAGAATCATATACAAATCATCTCATTAACTTTAAGCCTCAATGATGCAGAGCTCTGATCTGAGATAGTTGTCTGGGCTTCCTTTACAGCCAGTCAACAGATACAGGCATTTCTGGGATACGCTGGGCAGGCAGGGAGTAGCACCAGCAGAAGTTTACTTTGTGAAAATTAGGGATATTTCACCGTTGAACTTTCAAAGGGGGATGTGTTAAACTGTTCTACTAATACAAAAATTAGTGCCTTAAAGGAAAAGGAGAAAATTACTAGCTTTAAAAAAGTAATGAGAAAGGTAATTTTTTCTCCTGGTCTGGCTTTCACCTTCCATGGAAGTTAAAAAGACATCTTCCCAAATTTTTCTGTGTTCTGCAACCAGCAGGCACCATGGAATTTGATAGGGATCTTCTTGACTGTGAGTGTGAGCTCTTAAAAAGAGCAGTGCACTTTGTAGCTTGTATTTAACAACTGGTTCAAGCCAGAACCTCTTAAAGACAAGGTTCTCAGCAACTTCCCTCTGCATCCTGAAATTAAACATTAACATAATAAGGAAGTTCGGTTACTAACTTAATCTAACTTAATGAACAAGCACATGTTCAATTAGTCTCTGAGGTGCTCTGCACTGATTCATGGAATTGGAAATGTCTCCCAGAGTATCAATACTGCTGCTGTCAGATGGCACAAGTCTGTTCCGGTTGTGCCATGTCCTGAAACTAATTCATTTCAACCTAATGTGGCTGTTGGCTGTCAGTATTTCTCAGGTAAAACAGCTGTGTTGGTAGTCCTCCTTTGGAGAAAGTGTCCTGTATTCCTCTGCATATGTTCACCTGGTGTGCCAAGTCTGTCTCTGACCACAAGATATTTCTTTTGATATTATTGCTATTTGTAGTTAATGCTTTCATTATAGGTAATCTCATGGTTGTTTCTTACTAAGTGGTGACAGCTCCCAGTACCCCAGATTATGTTTCCTTTTTACTTTCCCTCCACCCCATCTTTTTAACCATATATCTGCTGGTTGCCATGACTTTGACATGAGTTTCCCCATAAGCACTCAGGAGAAGACACTCTTGTTTTGAGTTTCCTGTTGAATAAAATGTAAGCAAGTAACAAGTCATGTTATATTCATACCACTTAATTATTTAACAGTACTAAGTATAGATCAGAATTGTCGTGTGTATATTCTTTAACATATTTTCTGGTAGCCCTCAGACACTGGAGGTGATGCTTATATTACTTGACTTATATTTCAGAGCAGAAGAGTTAAACATGCCCCTGATATATGTCAGACATTACTGTATCAGGTATACCAGGCCTAGCAAAGCGGATCAAATTTGGGATGTCATCTCGTGTTTTCTAGCAACACAACAGGAAAATGAGAATTCTCTCAATACACATATAGGAGTAAGGGACTGCTGGCTGTAGATTTTCCTTTCCAGCTAGGACATGCAAGTTTGTTTCTCCTTTGCATTGGGAGAAATACTTGCTCTGTCATGTGACAAGTTTTACCACTTCCTCAATGAATTAATTTGTCTAGGATTAGGAAAAAATCTCTTGGAGTTTTCAATCCTTCAATGAGTTTCCTTTACCATTTCATAATTTTTCAACAACATCTTAAAAATTACCTCTCCAGACTCTTTAAGCTTCAATCTGATGCTAAAACCATCCCCCAATTCTAGCTTTATAAAGATTATCGGTAAAGACAGTATAATGTACTGGGCACATAAATAGTAAATAGTTCTAATTACATTTTTCAAAAAACTTGTTTTTAAGAGCAGGTTTGACAATCAAAGTCTGTATTCTGTTTTTGCTGTTGCTTTTTATCTGCTTTATTCAAGTGAAATCTGACTCTGGACCTTGAACCATGGCTCAGTTGTTAAGTGTGCCTCCAGCCACCAAAAGTTTCTTGAGTTTGCATTTAACTTGCAAATCATGTTTCTGTAGCTGAATATCCCTCTTTAAAGAACTATTTCCCAGGTTCTTTCCCAGGTTCCTGTTGCTGACAATCCCTTTCAGCTAAAACTGAACTCTGGGGAATGAGAGCATGAACCTTTTTAGCTGTGGTGCTGACAACCATTCCTTCCTTCTTTTGAGGTGGGCGTTTTGTTGACACTTGTGACATGCACACCATTGCTTTGCAGCTCAAAGAGAAGCACAGACTCATACAGTCACAGCTTGGATTTAAAGGGATCTTCAAGATCATCTAGTTCTAGCCTCCTGCCATGGACTGGGATGCCTCCCACTAGACCAGGTTGCTCAGAAACTCACCCAGCCTGTCCTTAAACACGTCCACTCATCCACAACTTCTCTGGGCAACCAGTTTCAGTGCCTCACCACCCTCACAGTAAGAGGACTTTTGCCACTGCCTTTCTTGGAGCGAGTGACAGAAAAACTTATGTTCACAGATCTCTCACTCCTTCACTTCCTCAAGAGCTCTGGCATTGACTGTGGTTTTTCGAGTGCTTTGCCATGTCTTCTGCTTTCCAGAGCATCAGGCTTAGAAAGCTGGTTCTGGCAGCTCTGTCAGGCACAAATTTGCCTACAACATTTGTCTCTCCAAGGAATCTTTAAGCCCCTTCTTGTCTGTCAGGCTAGGTATACTAATGATAACATCAACCTCCCTCGTGTAACCATTTCCTAAAGCATTCCAGGAAATGAGCTGGATTAATGAAGACTTATTATTTAAATTGCTGAAGATACCCAGCTCGTTTTGACTGAACACAGGAGTTTCTGCCGTGACTGCTACCACCAGAATGGATGTCTATTGGTCCCTAAGCATCCAGTACCTCCCAGTTGTAAGATTATATGCCTTAGTTTAAACCTCCATAAACTAAAATAGCTTTGACAAAATTTCTGAGAGTGCTTCTATGCCCAGCTAGTGGTATATGACAGCATGAACCTTGCATGGGTTACTTTGCTCCACTGATTTAAATTTGGCTCAGAAATCTTTGCTGTCCATTGCAGTCTTCAGTGAAGTCATATCCTTAGTTCATTTTATTTTTGATCCTAGGCTTTGTTCTGTAAGCCTACAGAGCCAAGACTTTGAGTGATTCATTCTCTGTCTGATATCTCATTGACTACCATGGCTTAACCTGGCTCCCTGCACCTACTTCTGGCTTTTCCCAGAACTCAGGATAGCTGTGGTTCCCTGCCCTGGCCAACTTTACAGCTGATATTGCCTACTCACAGTAGCTCAGAAAAAATTTGGATCTTGTACTTTGAACTCTATGGATGGCGGTCATCAGTATCACTCACTTCTGAAACATAGTCCCCTAATGCTGAAAATATTTACAGAATTAATTTGCTGTGGATGGGCAGAAAATGCTGGCAATTTAATCATAATCAAAAAAATTTCATTTCAACACTCAGGGGGTTTCCATCTTCAATGTGAAAATGTCACAGGTCTCAGTGGCACTGTTACCCTCAGCAAACCTCTCTACTGTTACTCAGCATACTCTGCTTTTACTGGAATTACATTTCAAATAAAAAGTTAAGATTTTCAAGAGAAATTCGGATTTTTGTTTTCTTGTAAGCTTAACCTCTCACTTCAAATAGAAGGAGTCTAGTAACATCCTCTGCTCTTTCTTAGATACTACATTATGCATTTGCCTGAATTTTTGGGGTTTTTTAGCTTTCTCTCTTTATTCTTTGATTTTCCACATTATATAAATGACACAATAGCCCTAAATATAGCAGAAGATTGCTCATGAGACTCTCTTAAATTAATCTTATTAAAATAATTGATTAAACTTGGTTCTTGAATAAAAATTACATCTTTTTTTTCCTCTTTGTTTGACTCAAGGTCAATTTTAAGCACCTTTGTAATTCTTCAGCAGATAGGCAAAATGTTCTGGAAAACATTTTGAGGAGAAATAGGATAGAAAAATCTTGTTCCCACACAGTCTTAAAGACCTGGGGTTCAATCCTGTAGCTGAATGAAAGGTCACGTCTACAGCCTGCTCCTTAAACATGGGATCTCTAATATGTTGGGTTAAGTTTGTGTTTAAGTATCTGAAACCTTTGTTTTGTCTGTTTACCTGAATCAGCCCTCTGTGTGGTGATAATCAAATTCAAGTACACTCTGAAAGCATGCTTGGCTCATTTTCAGCCACTACAGTTAAAAGACCGAGGGGGAGATAATTATCTCCAAGGGGAAGATAATTCCGGGGAAATCCTAACTGAGGAATTCTCCACCGAATTCATCACGTAGCTTGCCCTGGGTACTTATTTCTTTGCTGCTGCTTCTTGCTGCAGAACACATCAAGCCTTTGCAGTAGAGTTTCAAGTCATGTAGACTGGACATAAACGCGAAGTACAATCTGAACACAATTCCATGTATTTCCCCCCTCGTCTTCAGACACTTGTGAGAGAGATGCTCAGTGAAAACTTATCTTTTCAGTTCGACAGGCTGTTGCCAGGAACTCAGCATGAATGGTCAAACATTTCTACTATTCTGTTTTTAATGCAGCATACCAAGGTAAGGAAGTGTCCTACACAAATATAGTACAGAGTCAGAATAATATTTTCTGATTCAAGTATCAGCATGTGGAAGAAAAAAAGAAAAACTTTACTCTGAAGTTAGCCATTTAGATGGTGCTTTAGCAGAGAGAAAGTCAAGAGTTCTGCTGAAATAAGGAAAGAAATACTTGGAACATGGAGATCAAAGCCAGCCTACACTGTAGGATAACCAGCTGTCATTGGCTGGTCTCTCTGTGGTGTATTTATTTAAATACATATGTATTCAAATAGTAATTGTTCTACATTTTTAAAGCTCTCTTCCATTTGCATATTGGTCTTGCATCATTTTGAATGGGACTAAATTGCTTCACTAATTGTGACTAATATTTTAAATGAAGCTGCCAAGAACTTGCAACCATAACTTATCTATTAGAATTATGGCTATAAACTTCTCTACAAGTTCTGATTGAGTAAATAAATTAAAAATTCAAGTAGTGTAATTTACCTCAGACTTTCTGCAGTTAGGGTACTGTGCAATACTTCATGAACTGGAAAACCAATATAGTGTTAAAGTGACAATATTGGAACAAATTATTCAGATTCTTTAATTATGATACGTATGTTAACACTTTGAAACTAATACCAGTGCTTTAATACTAAGACTACCAAGTTCTGGCTTAAGAAAGAAGATACACATATGACAAAAAATGTTTGTAACCATGATTATAAGGATCATATAAAGGACAGATTAGGACAGAAAACAGGGGCCTATTGAGACAGAAACCAGAAAAATGAGCAGTGTAAAACATTCGTTCAGCAAGAAGATCTGGTTTGTCATGACAATATTCCCCCAGCCCAGTGTTAAACTTAAACCCAAACATTTGGCAACAGTGCCCTGCTTGGAAATATTTATAAAAAGCTAATACTTAGCAGGTGGTAAAGTTTTACTACCAGGGATCTCCAAGCATTTTATGAAATGTTAATAATCAGGCTTTGTAAAAAATAAATGTGTAGCTTTTCCAGCTGTGCTTGCTCCTGCAGGCGGGTGGTTTGAAGTCATGTCGTCTGGCCCCACAGTGCTTCCACTTGGTTCTCCCTGTCCCATCCAGAAAGGAAATCCTTGGATAGTTGGTGGAGTATTCAGAGATGTACAGGAGACCAAAGCACACTGCTTGCTCTGAGCTCACGTACCGTGGTTTCAAATGCTCCGATGGACACATCCTACAAGCCCCCAGAAATCAGCACTAAGACAAACACAGAGATCTCATAAATCTATTCCTGTGACTTTAAGCACCACCTGTGTTGGAGAAAGGAGGGTGATGTGGAAAAGTTAGAAAACTTACTTAATGTTACACTACCGGTAGCTGGCAGAGCCGGAGCAAGAATCCAGTGTTGACTCTGAGCCTTGTGCCTGCATCACTGGGCTGGCTTTTATTCCAGGGGGCTGCAGTACAAATGGGAAATGAGACACTGCAAAGGTATTATTAGACAGCTGAACAGATTGTAAGTGCTCTGGACAATCTTGTGATTGCAGCCCTTGTGAGCTTTGCTTAACTGCTGGGTAAATGGGATTTAACAATTATGAATAGGTATGAGGCACCTAAGAGGATGTAACATGGTAGGAACAAACATTGTTTCCTTCAAGGAAAATGCAAGATTTTCTACAGAAATGAAAAATTTCTGAAAAAATGCTTTGTAGAAACCAGTGAAAAAAGCTAGTTATTGTGGAGGAAGAGAAAGCTGTTACAGAAACATGGTGAGACAGATACAGAAATGTCAGAAGAAGTGGTGGAATGGCCTGAGGCTGAGTACCAGTACTCACTGATTAATGCAATTTGCAATCTGTAAAAGAATGATCAGTGAGGTGGCAACATTCGCAATATGACAAAATTGTCTGGGATAATTAAAACAAGAGAAGACCAAAGAGCACTAGTGAGATAGCTAAGCTAGGTCACTGAGCATCAGATGAAAATTAATGTGGGTATTGCATTTTGGAAGTATTACCTGAACTGCTTATACAGATGTCAGAGGTTGAAGTTAATAGCAACCAGTGATAAAAAAAGTTTTGAGTGAATACTTCAGTGCAAGTTTGAGAGTGGAATAGAAGAAGGTCTGGATTTATATGCTGGATAAATCTGTTTGTTGGAAACATACCAGTTCCAGTTTTCATGTGAAAAGAGTGAGCAGCAGAAAAGAAGAATTTGGAAGCAGCTGGGAAGAACAATGTGGAAAAAATTGAAATTAGGATTATCTAGATAAGAAGTGAATAGGTAGCCGTGTAAGTGGACATTAAAAACAAGGTAAGGGAAAATATTTCATGTTCTTGCATTTTTAATTATAAGTGAAAGAAAATGTTCAATCAATCCAAACATCAAACAAAAAAGATAAAACTTATCATATTTAAGACAGAGTGGATAATGGGTAGCAATGGATGCAATACTAGACTATAATCCTGAGGCCAGAAGTAGAACCAGATGGAGGAATTTAAAAGATATTTATGTCCTCAATTAGAACATGCTACAGTATGCATAGGACTGAAATGAAAGGATAGTAAAAATGATCATAATTCAGTGACTTAAAAACAAACATTAAAATAAGGAAATGGAGCAGCTATTTCATCTTTGCATAAAAAAATAGGATTTTGCCTTCCTCATCTGAAGCATCTGGGACTGTCAACAGCTGCCTACATGCTCCTAGATGAGTTAGTATCATTGAGTCTACCCATGTGGAAGTCAAAATTGCTAATTAGAGGAATCAGTACGAACAATGAAAAAAAAGTGGAATGTACCACTTTGATGTTTTGGATGATCAGATACTTCATTTTGTTTAATCAAGGAACTTATTTTCACAGGGGGTATATCAAATGTAACATAATAATTAGATTAGGCAGTGTGTTTATCCTTGGGCTTAGGTATTTCAGTTTGTAATGAATGCTTTATAGTTATTTTCATTCTTAGTCAGTAGGAGACAGTCAGTGTATGGGCACAGAGTAGTTCCTTTATCAGCATTGAAGAGCACATGACCTAAATATCCTTGCCATCTGCCCAGCTTTTACACCAAAGTAAATCTGCCTCAGTAAAATACTTCATAAAAGAAAGGAAATACAGCTATGACTGATTTATTAATAACCAGAAATCATCAACTGTCATATAAACATCAGAAGAAGGATCAGAACAAAGTGGTTTTGCTGTTGCACCACGACCATGGCTGTAGCTATCTGAACAAACAAGAGGTTGGAAATATTTCTATTTAAAATAAACAATAATTTACAAAATAACAGGTTCTGTCATAGACCCCTGTCTCCATCTTCGTTTTGTTCCCGTCTGCTTTAATGGCTGGGGTTTCCATCCTGCAGAATTAAAAAACCAGAAGGTGCCTCAGGTGTGTGCAAGCTCGTTGTCTTGTCCTTTTGCACTGCTGTGAGTTTATGTCTTTTCCATTTCCCTAATAGTGTGGAGGTTCACAAACTAAAAAGTCTCATGAGCTGTGTCTTGTCAATGGATCTTAAATTTTGATGGGCTTGATGCAATATGATATAAAGGCCATAGATTTCCTGGAAGACAGTTTTCACTTTCTGATGTAATTGGAGTGGAAGCAAAAATTAAGCAGTGCAGATGTGAGAGGATGTCAATTAGACGGTTTGGTTTGAAAACATGTTTTAGCTTTTTTTCCCTTCAGAAAGAGAGTTGCAAGTCATGGGTACTGGGCAGCAGAATTCATAACTAAGGGGACCTGTGTGGTGACCTGAGTCCTCCTGGTCACATATAGCTCAGCAGTGCCTCAGGTTAGTGGCAGAAGTGTCTGCCCTGGCTACAAGCCTCCCAATATTATTTGAACACTTTACTAAAAGCAGTCTCATTGCCTCTGTAAAAGGGTTGTGTTTCAGCAGAAAACGGTCACACATGAACTTAGTGGAGAGCAAAGTTTATAGAGACTCTGCTGTGCACCATGTTCTTCCTATAATGAAGGGTAGTCTTGAGTTTAGTTTTTGAAACATAAATCAACTAGCATTTAAAGGGTTGAATTTAAGTAGTTTTCTGTGGCTCTTCAGTGCACATCTAGATATATATTTTTTTAATTTCTATTCCCATTTCTCCTGAAAAACGACTGATTCCTACCTTCTGCTATATTATCCAGTAGTTAAGGACTTTTGCTGAGGATGCACCAGTGTTACAGCTTCCCAGGCAGGAGTCCCCAGCTAACATATGCACCACAACTCTTCTACCAGAGCTGGTTGTGGTCCACTGCTGCACTCCAAGGACAGTGGAGTTTTCTCAGACTCCACTAGGGTGAAAAACTAAGAGACATTATGCAGGGGAGGAGACACGGGCATGAATCTGCTCAGCCATTTGCTGCTCTGTAGTATGAAGTATACTGAATAAGTGCACTGTACCTCTGCCAAAAGCACAGTTAGCTATTTCCACAGCATCTCTGGAGACATGTGTCATTCCAGACCTCCTTAGGCATTAAAGCTTATTTAGAAACATCTTCATCCTGTACACATCATAACTCTTGCTCTAGAGACCTGAAGCTGACTGGATGTAAGTTGGTGAAAGTCCTTATTATAGGATGTTCACAGCTGAGCTCCTTAAATATGAAGAGATTCTACTCTGAGAACTTGGTTATTTCTTATGTAAACAAGGCTTTTAGTTATACTGAGCCTTTTCTTAGTTCTGTATTTTAAAACCAATACTTACAGTTCTACAGAGATAATTTCAGGTTTTTAGTACTCCTAAGCTTTCTTTGTCTTCTCTTACGTCCAAAAATGTATAGCTTTATTCTTTACTTGCACCTATAAATAAAAAGACTTTTCTGTCTTAGTCTTGGAGTCTGTAACACTCTGTCCCTATCAGTTCTGACCAAAGGTACACCTTTGAACTTTAAAACCCTTTCTAGAGAATATTCATATATTATTCTGTATGCTTCATTCTGAGTTTTAGCTTATTTATTACACTCTTGTTTTTCCTACTTACAATCCCTTCTCTCTCTGTTCAGTTTCTCTTACAGTCTGCATGAACCTCACTCGACCAGAGTCTGTCTTGTCACACTTCACTCCCACTGCTGGGACCTTCTCTTTAATGGACAGTTCAGGTTTCCAGAGTTTCCTCATTTCCCTTTGAGTGATCTTTTCTGAGTAATACCACCTCTTTTAACTCAGCCACTACCACCTACCAATAGTAGGGCTTTGGGGACTCTTTTTTAAGCTATACCATTGTTGCATTAAAGTCTGTAGGTTTCAATAGCTGAGCCATTAAAAAGTCAGAGAGTGAAAGCCATAAGAGTAATATACAGAATCTTAACTTGGCTATTAAAGGAGAGTGGTTTCTAAACATAAGATGTATTGTCAGTGAGACACTGCCTGAGGCCCTGGAAACACTCCAGCCTACAGTGTAGGAGTTTTTTTGGGATGACAGCAGGATGTGTGCAATTACATCTCTACCTATGGTCCAGCTTAGATGATGATTGTGGCTCAGTGCAGCTGGTTGGCAGTGCCAGAGCCAAATGCCACAAGCAAGAGGTCACAGATCAGAGTGATTAAATGGTTGCCTGATGTGAGGATGTAATAAAGACCTTTCAGTCTCCTTAAGACCACGGTGCATGTGCTGTTCAGTGCCTCCTTACCTCTCCACTTTACCTGTCCTCCCCTGTCAGGACAGTTTCTAAGATGGTGCCACAAAGTCTTTCTTTTGCGACTGAATGATTAGAAGATGAGTCTCACTTGCTCTGATTAGATCTGGTTCAGCAAGGTTAAAGCAGCTGCTTTAACCATTGTCTGGCAGACTGGGGGAGGATCTCCAGTTTGTCTGTCTGGGCTGACTTCAGACGATCCCCTCCCAGAAATCCAGCTGATTTTATAAGGATTTGCAAGACTCAGGTCCTGAGTTCACTGTTTCTGCATGGGTGAGACATTGTTCAGCCTGGCTTTTGTGAACTGAACTGATGGATGCTACCAACTTGCTGTGCATTCAAGGAACTCTTGGCCAAAAGTACTGTTAGGACCCTGCAGCTGCAAACTGAAACAAGGCTGTAAAACTGGGGACTGAAAGTCCCAAACAGCCTGTCTGATCCGTTGCTTTGTGAGATACCAGCTCAGCAAATGTATCCTGCAGCTTGTAGATTGTGTTTCTCCATAGCATGTGGATGACTAGCATCAGGATTTCTGAATGGGGACAGAGTTAATGAGTTTCACTGAGATTTTTGAAGTGCAATGATGGATAAAGACACCCCAGTTTAGGTTCCCAGAAGTGTACATGGTACATGCAAAAGTAGTAAAAAGTAGTAAAGATTAAAAGTTGTCTATAAAGATTTGGTGACTCAAACTATAAAGGAAGCAGACAAGTCCAACTGAGAATTGCTATTTCTAAAATAATTTCCTTCCATAACTGTATTACAGGTTACTTTATTGAGAGATGCTGTTTACACGGAGATAAAAGCATGTAATTTCATATTTCATATCAGGCTATTTAATTTCATAATGAGCAAGTTAAAAATTTGAAATATACATAGAACAAGTTGTTTGTATCAATGTGTAATGGTAAGGTAAGATGCTGAAACCAATAAAGTCTCCTAAATAAACTGCTATGGATGAAACTCTGTGCTTAAAAGTCAATTGCTTTTTGATGAGCCTGGAAAAAATGTTGTTTTTTCCTCCAGCACAAATACTGTCAAAAAGATATTCATATATATGTATGCTGTCTGGCTGTTTGGGAGGAAGATTGCTACCAGCCTTGCTTATCTGGGTATTTGTGATGTATGCATTATGACATCACCTCAAAATGTATTGCTGGCGGTAATGGAAGTTTGTAGAAAGTATGGAAGTTCCAGTTTACAGTGTTTAAATTTTTCTGATTTATCCACTATACTTGGAATTCTTTTGTCTAGCAGACTTGGTGATGTTTTATGTGTATGCTATCACTGAAGATATAGTGATGGGCGCTGCTAATGGGCAGAGTAAGGGAAGCGCCAGTAATATTTACTATAGTAGACAACTTGTAGGTTATATATTCATTACTACCTATGTAATACCCAAGTGTTAAATCAGAAGAGAGCAATAAAGGAAAATTACATGGGAGATGAAACAATGGGGAAAATATTATTCTCTAAGGAAAAATAGCATAGTGAGGAAAAAACCCAAACCTATTTGCTTGACTTCATCCAGTCTAGGAGTGTTTATTCTTCCTAAGACTTGAAATAAAAAAGTATGCTTTCGCCTCATAAATTCTCATCCCAGGAATGAGAAGGAAATAGAAGCTGATAACTACATAGAAACAGAGGTGGGGAGGGAAAAAGATGCATCTGATATAGCAACTTGTTAATTCAGATGTGGGTAGAAGTGGGTCTCCCGGAATTGAGGGTGGAAGAGATTAAGCCAAGGCAAAGATTGGTACATCTATGCACATCAGCCACTGTATGAGTGCACTTGACAAAATATCTTGCACCTTCCAGGAAAATGAATTAACAAAGCTGTGTTTCATGGCATCAGTTTGAGTTGATACTGTTAACTTGGTTGGGTAATGTATTGGGTTTGTGTGGCCAGGTTTTCGTAGTGGGGTGGGGCTACAGAGGTGGCTCTGTGAGGAGTTGCCAGAAGCTTCCCTTATGCGTAGTAGAGCCAATGCCAGACAGCTTCAGGATGGACTCACAGCTGGCCAAGGCTGAGACCATTAGGCAAAATAGAAACACCTCTGTGACAACATATTTAACAAAGAAAAAATAGAAGTTTTTGTGCAGATGTAGTTGCAGCCAGAGAAGAGTGGAGTGAGGATATGTGAGAGGAACAACTCTGTAGACACCAAGATGGGTGAAGCAGGAAGGGGAGGATGTGCTCCAGGCACCAGAGCTGAGATTCCCCTGCAGCCCATGGTGAAGACCATGGTGAAGCAGGTTGTCTCCCTGTAGTCCAGGAGATCAATGGGAGTGCAGAGATCCACCTGGAGCCCATGGAGGATGCCACACTGGAGCAGGTGGATGCTCAAAGGGGGCTGGTACCATATGGGAAACCCGTGCTGGTGCTTCTGGCAGGGACCTGCTGACCCACAGAGAGAAGAGACCAGGCTAGATCAGATTTTCCTGGTAGGACTTCTGATCCTATGGGGGACCCGCATTGGAGCAGGCTCTTCTTGAAGAACTGCACCCCAATGAAAAGGGACACATACTGGAGCAGTTTGTGAAGAACTGTTATCCATGGGATAGACTCATGCTGGAGATGTTCATGGAGAACTGTCTCCTGTGGGAGGGACCCCATACTGCAGTGGGGAAAGGCCTCCTTCCTGAGCAGCAGCACAACCAACTTGTGGTGAACTGATCATAACTCCTCTCTCCCTGTCTCCATGGGCCATTGTGGGTTGGGAGGAGGTAGAACTGGGAACGAGGGAGAGGTTGGGGGAAGTGTTTTTACAAGTTGTTTTTACTTCTTATTATCCTGCTCTGAATTTGTTGGTAATAAATTCAATTAATAGTCCCAAGTTGAATCTGTTTTGCCTGCGATTGTATTTGGTGACTGATCTGTCCCTGTCCTTAACTTATGAACCTTTCACTAGATTTTCTGCACCCTGTCCACTTGAGGAGGTGAGTGATACAGCAGCTTTGGTGGGTGGCTGACATCCAGCCAGGGTCAACCCACCACAGTCTTTTTGGTTCCAAAATGCAGGATCATGAAGAGTTGAGATGAGGATAGGGATTGGTAGAGGTAACAGGCAAAACATGGACTGAACAATGTTACAGAGTGTGGAATTTTTGTTGTAATTGTGGTGTAGGGACAAGGAGTGGATTTTTGTGATTATGTTATTTTGATTTTTGGGGGGATTTTTTTTCCTGCTTTTTCGCTAGCTTTTGTTGATGCAAGTGAAGGTGGTGTGGTGAATGTGGATTTTAACAATAATTCTTAAATATGAGATTCACAGGGGCAAGGGGTGGAAGGCACCAGGGTCCTGGACCCCTTCTGGTACAGTGATTTGATTACCTGGTTTCACCTGGATGGGGGTGCTGGCTGGGAGCCATACCTACCAGTCCAAAGAGATAAAATAGGCATTGTTTCCCTAGGATACATATCCATATGAAACTAAATCCTGTGAAAAATGATGTGCTTAAAGCACTGTGAATATTTCAATAACAACTGGTTCAAATTCTAAAACGCTTGGTAATTTCTTTTGAAAAATTAACTGCAGTCTAGACAAGAGATACAAATTATTTGCTGAGATACAAATCATATTAAGAGATAATTTTTACAAAACTAAAATGATAATCATGATTATTATTATTATTAAAATGGCATTGCTGCATCATAAGCCCTCATAAATACAGTGCTGTCTAGTTAATAAAACCTCCATGTAATTTCTTGTATTCCATCTAGAAACATTTGAAACAGAAAGACTTTAGCAAGAATATTTATGTAATCAAAGTTTCACTTTTTACATCTAGAATTCTCACCTTTGTGCATCAGAAGTTGCCCAGATGTTATCCTGCTGGGACACAGGAGATGTCTGTTGGTCCACCAGAAAGTGGAAATTTTTTCTCCTGTGAATCTCAGGCAGGACCTGAGCTTGAGGACTCAGGTTTGTGGATCTCAGGTTTCTCCTGAAGGGAAAAAAAGTCTTGTTTAAAGAAACAGAGGCTTTATTCAGGTAACATCTCATTCACATCATGGCTGCTCTGGCTATATGGCCCCTTATCTTAATTTCTGATCCTTAGCACCAAGAGACCAAATTTACTCCTGTCTCTGAGTTTGTAGACCCATGTTGGACTGTTAGAGTCAATGACTTACCTCTGGGAAGAAACTGAAGGATCAAGCCCTTTCCAGCATAGCTTCCCTCCCATGGCATGTGAATCCCTCTGGAAACACAGCAGCTGATGCAGTGTCAGTAATTATTGCTTGTTTCTATAGTCATGGAAGTGTTAGAAAATGGAGCTAAATATTTTAGGCCAGTGACTGATCACACTTAACAAGTGTGTAGGTTTAGTGAAAGAGCAAAAAGTTCATCCTGACTCTGCATACTCTCATTGCCACATAGCCAAGGACACCAATAACCACCGTATTTTCCCCTAAAATGGGTGGTAGATTTGTGCCAAAAGCATTCAGAAGCTTTTAAAGGCATGGCTCGTGCTATGACTTAATTTTCTGTTTAGTCTGAGCATCACTGAAACGTCATTGGAAGCATCCTGGTTGTTGACACTTTTAGGTACCCTAACGGCCTTTAGGAGTTACGGATTAACCTGCCTCCTTATTCTTGGGCCTTGTTACTAAATCACACACTCCAGTGAGAGGCTACAGTACATCTCTCTGGGTTTAAAAAAGTAACAGTCCAATTTAAAGTCTAGGGAACAAATGGTTCACTATTTCTTTTTAAGTCTAAGCAATTATTTATGCTTTATGAAGTGACAATTACATGCTGCTCCTGAGAATAGTTGCACATACTCACTTGACAGTGCTGCAAGGGGCAAGCAGGAATGAACCCAACTATGAAAGT
Organism: Serilophus lunatus; assembly: GCA_013399895.1. NCBI lineage: Eukaryota > Metazoa > Chordata > Aves > Passeriformes > Eurylaimidae > Serilophus > Serilophus lunatus. The sequence goes on along the minus strand of VXBA01001641.1, from coordinate 733,858 downwards.
CCCATCAAAAACATTTTCATTAACACAAGATTATCCCAGGCTTCTGATGGAAATTTCACTTCTCCTTTCTGGAAAGAATTTCTTCCATGTATCTTTAAACTGAATGTGCTTGAGCTTGTATTGTGTGGTGCTGAATGTTGACTGTAAATATTGAGTGTAATCCATTTTATTTTGTAAGTTGCAGTTTGCTGCTTGAAGATGAGTTGTTCTAGCTCATCTGAATAATGGTTTTGTTCTTAAGTGAGTTAGCAGCAGTGCTGTCCCAAAGCACCAAATTAAGAAGCAGAAGAGCATTGTAGGAGTTTAATTTGTGAGCTTATGAGGGGGCCACTAAACCAGCTCATCTGTTAGGAACACAGACAAAAGACAATACTGGTGGATCTAATAATCGAGCTCAAGAGTGAAATGTTTGGGGACCGTAATAACTGGAAAATTACAGGAATCTCTCTAGGTTTCCATGAAAACAAAGCTACTGTGGAGAAGGAAAGTATTTTCTAGTTTATACTGCATATTCTGCAAAATGGAAAGGATATTGCAGTTATGATTAACAAACTTTTAGAGGGAATTAGTAAGTTAGGTTAATTTCCATTTTTCAGATAGTAATGATTACTTCTATCATCATACTTAGTAGCTGAAGAGAAACTTGTCACAAAATTGTAAAAAGACTTTCCTATGCCTGATTAAGGCGAATAAGGGTAATTTATATAAGTAAAGTTAATTTGTCAAAAAGTACTAACTGAGCTAAATGTACTAGATTTTTATTAGCTTCAGTTATGTTATAGTTGAAATTCCTCCTTTTATTAAGACTATTCTCCCACATGTAAGAGCATGGCCTCTCATGGATAGCTTCAGCCTTCTGGTCTGTACTCATCTGTTGCCAAAGCTGTATGTTTTGTTGCAAAGTCTGATTTAATGTTAGAATGCTTCAGGGTTGTCATGGCCTCCAAATGTTTTCTATTCATCTCTTTGAAAAGTAGCTTTGAAATATTGTGTTGTGTTTGTTCATTTCTTAAAATGAAGCTGCATCAAATTTTTTCTTTCATAATTACAGTGTGTGAACAAACCTCTAAAGAGATGGCAGGTGTCCTGTATGTCTTAAGCCTTTCCACCAGCAGTCCAGGTCCACTGGTCACCACTGGTCTCCAGCATGAGGGATTCCTTGTTCATCCATTGGCAGCGGAGCAGGACCTGTATGAGCCCACACTGCCATCCCCCACATCCTCACCCTTTCCTTTCAATGTTTTGGCTACAGACCTGTAATGCTGGTAAACCCTAACCAAGTTCCCTACCGATTCCTGCTCTGGTTAGCTGAGGCAAGAGGTGTTCAGCCTGTCAGGTGAATGCACACTTTCTGCCAGTCCTGCCGCCCATCATGAATTTCTTGTTTCCCCTTGCAAGAATGATGTGGAACACCATTCTTGAAAGATTTGGTGCAGTGTATTCCCATGCAAGTAAGTATCATATGTTCCTGTGTGTTGCAAATTTTCCAAATGTGAGTTTTAAAATTTGATGGAACAGTCAAATATCTCTGAAGTTTGGAAAGCATCAAGGCTCCGTCTGCCCCAACCTCCGGCTTGCAGTGTCTCATTGCAAGACAAGAAGTCTTCTAAATATAGAGATAGCTAATTGCTTCCTGGATTTTCAAAAAAGCTTTGACACTATGAAATTCACTCATGTTGCTTTACAGCTCTGTCCAGCTGGCAGCACCTTCACTTGAACCACAATGACAGCAGGTAATTGTAACAGAACAGTCCCTGTCAAAACAAGGAAGATATACTATGCTGCTGGATAATGAAATGGAACAACTCATGCAAGCAATAAAGAAAAAGCACTGCTGGAAAGATGGAAAGTCATATTCAGACCTTTAAAGACTATAAAAACAATACAGTAAAAGGGTGAGCTATTGAATGTATCACTGCTCAACATCCCAGCACAACAGGAGAACTGTATTCACAAGAGGCATCTGCTGACTCGCTTTGCGTCGAGAGTGCTTGCTGAGCAACTCTGGTGATCATTTCCAGCATCATTAGCACTTTCTGTATCAAATCACTTAGTGGAAACTCCTTTACTCCAGTACACAGGCAGTTTCCGAGACCAGCCCACGCCAAACAATTTAAAAAATGATGTAGAAACCAACAATGAAATGTATTGTCTGTAGTCTTCCTGAATTCTAGCAGTTAGAAGAGAGCTTTTGCTGTTTGGTTTGTATTAGTGTTTTTCAATGATTTGTCTCTTTTATTCTCTTCTCTTCTCTCAGGTTATACAAATCACTACTCTTTTTTGGAATTATTTTGTTTTATTGAGTGTAGTAATCTGTGCTAGACAGGAACTCCATCAGCTAACTATGTTTTGCATGCAAATCTGCCCTAATGTGTTTGTTTTCTATTTTACTGGCACTCTCCCGTGCTGTTTCATGTGAAAGAGTAAATAAGGAACATCCATCTACCTGCTGTACATGGGTCATTTTATATACAACAATTTTATACTTTTGTAGTAGTGCCTAAACAGTACAGTGAAGTCAGCGCTGAAAGGATGCTGAAGCCTGGTCTCAAATTATCTCTCCCTGCTGCTCGCTGACATCCAGCCGCAGCAGCTCTGAGCACAGCTGGGGCTTCCAAGCCCACCCGAGAATCAGTGGGTGCAGATCCAGGTCTGCGCTGCTGCACTTACAGTAGCAATTGCAGCTCCATCAATCACAGGCAGCAGTGGGGCTGCGCCGTGATCTTTCCAGTCCTTCCCCCTGCAGCGGATTTGTCACCTAATTCAGAGCTCATTTATTAGCAGCTATCTTTTTTTTTCTGGGAACATGTTTGCCATATGTTTATGTACACTTCTTTTTTCAAGGAGCACGCAAGGACTAAGTTCTTGGGTGTTTTAGAAATACTGCAGATAAAGTATAAGGATATATGTACATGGGTAGGAAGGACTATCCTTTCACTTCATTACTCTCAGTTTCTTTTCCCTCCGGTAAACTACAGTGTTTTTTTCAAACTGTGCTATGCCAAGGATTTTTCAGTGGCAATAGACACATCCTTAGGATATCAGCAGGAGCAGATGACTGTGACATTGAGAGAGGGAAGAGGTGAAGGCTGCCCAGTTCCTTGCCCTCTGAGCTGTCTTGTCCCTGCTCCCCCTGGAGTTTCCATTTTTATTTCTGCCCCTGGGACTCAGAAGTAAAACCAGGGATTGTGTCTGTCTTTTTGCAGTTGCACAGTAATATTTCCAATAGAGTCCTCTTGTGGACTGGATTTTTATCTAAGATTTAGTGGCAGAGGCATTATATATTATACTATTTGCTATATAATGACAATAATTGTTACTATTAATTGCTTTTTCTGCTTCTTGGCATTCAGGAGTCAGAAAGTACCAGAAGAAGTCAACAAAAAAGAAAAAACTCCTATTTTTCTGAGGGCAACAAGCTAACTTTTAAATAAAAGTTTGTGCTATATATATATTCTCCAGTGTTCAGCTCAGACAACATACATTTATTACAGAGACAGTGTCACTACTAAAATCTTTACAGTTTTGCCTTTGAGAGAATATAAGATTACCTTACTATTCCTTAGGTGTTTTCTTTCTTTAACTGAGGGAATGCTTTCCTTATAATAATTACCTGGAAAAGCATTTATATAGATTTTAAATGTTGACAACTGCAATGTTTATGTTTGCATATGATTAATTGCACTTTGGAAATGTGTTTATAATGGGATACAAGTTATAATCAATAATATTTCACTATCTGAAACACATTCCACAAAAATAATTCCTTTCTGTATTTGTGTGTTGGTCTAATGAAGTGAACAAGCTCAAAGCAGAGGGCAAGGTCAAATAAAACACCTTCGGCTGTGTCTGGAAGATAACATTGGAGAAAATAATTTGTAGTGCTCCATTCTGCTTGGATGAGAGTGGATATGGAGTCTGTTCTTTACTCTCTTCATTCTATTGCTCTGCTCCCTTTCTTCACACTGTTGTTGCTCCTTGTGTCCTGCTGATGTGTTATGTGGCTCTGTTTAGTGCAGTAAAAAAGATGGTATTTACATTTTTGTATATATGTACAAATTGCAAATTGGACAAAAGGTGATTTTACATGTACCGTCAGTTGGAAGTTTTAGTCTGCTTTTGGTAGCTGTTTTCAGATGAGGCAAGAATACGTTTCAAAGGTGTGATTTTTCTTTTTCTTTCTCTAGCAGTTGATATAATTCAATAAGGCAAGGAGTTTGTTTTATTTAGTGTCAAAAAGTGCTTTATTTTAAAATGAATCTACCTTAGACTTTGAGGAGTCTCCAATGGCAACTCTCTGGAGTGGAAACACATGATGGAGAATGTTTGCACAGTGTTGGGCCGGTAGCTGTGTGCCCTCAGCACTCACAGATTAAATGCCTGCATGGCCTTTTGGTTGCTGTAGCATTATTGATGTGGAATGTGGTGAAAAAATCTATCAGAAATGTGCAGAGCAAAGGTTGTTAGAAAACACCCCTTTCTTCTTGTGTGACTTATTTGCTTAAAGATGCTTTTGCAAATATCTCTTAATGAGAAGAAAATACAACAATTAGAGGAACCAGTCATCTGTCAGGCTGGCAGTATGGTCAGTCAAAAATTAATGTAATTTAGATATGGGCTATAAATGCCTGGCAACGGTGAGTTTAGATTGACAGCATGCATTAATTTGCCTGCAGTCTTTTCTGTGCAAGCTCCTTCTACTTCATATCTGAGATTGACACCATATAACCTTTCTCATGGTTGCAACAGTTAATGTTCTCCTGTTAAAATCAAGAATTCCTAAAAATAAAAAAAAAGGAGAAAAGAACGCTTTGGAGTGCACAGGAGCTTCTACCTGTCAAAAAGATTGTGTGCAAAGCATTTCATACACAGGAAAAGAATGTCACAAATCAGTCCCGTCGTCCGTGCCGTCGAAGCAGCCGGCTCATCACTGAGCTGTGGGAAGAGGGGCAAGGAAGAGGGACAGATAGTGTGAACAGGCTGCAGCAGTAATTCCATGTGCTGCTTTGCTCTTTTATCTGCTTCATGCATCTCAGGTGAAGAACTGAAGTTTAGGCCCTTCCCAGGTCTGCAGCCTGTTCATCTTTCTTGTGAGTGCAGAAGTGTTGGGCACTGTGGGCGCTCTCTCTTCAAGATGCAAGTCACAAGCCATGGAGTGTTTTCCCTACTTTCCACAAGGCAACAGGAACTGACATTCTGGAATGAGTCTATGTTTAAGAATGCACTTTTCCAGTCAAACTTTTAAATGAATATGCTTCCTGATGTACCCTCCAGGTTCACATGCAAAGCACTACAGATTTTTTCAGACAGGAAAAATTAAAAAAAAAACCCAACCAAAGCAAAACAAAAGAATTAAATCTCAACATTAGCAGAAAACCAAGAGATATATGAAAATAAATATGTGCCAAGAGAACTTCAGATTGGACATTAGGAGAAGATTGTTTACTGAGAGGGTGGTTGGTCGCTGGAACAGGCTCCCTCAGGAATGGTCACGGCACTGGGCCTGTCAGAGTACAAGGAGCATCTGGACAATGCCTTTAATCGTGGTCTAGTTTTAGGTAGTTCTGCAAGGAATAGGGAGATGCTTGATCATTGACTTGATGATCTGTATGGGTCCCTTCCAACTTGAAATAACCCATGATTCTATGAAATACTGGGCTCTTCTGCAGAATCTGGCACAGTTTGGTCACTTTTCTTAAAACAGAATTGCCACTTCCCATCTAGTTTTACCCTTTTGAAATGGGGATAGAAATCTTCTCTTTCAATTTAGCCACTAAAGATGGAGAAATCCAGCCGTTATTTAAATAACTAAAAGAATAACCCATATGAAACACAGATTAATATATTGGCAGAGGTGCAGACAATTCACACTCTTAATCTCTGTCATGTGTTAATATTTATATTGTCTTCCATTTGTACTTTATTGTTTTCCATGCTGGAATAGTCACTTAAGTCTCCTGTCATTTATTTTGTTCTGTAGTTAGATGACAATCTTGTTGCTGTTTATAAAAGTGCCAATGCCTTCATGTGAAATTGTAAACATATTGGTTGCCTTTGTAGAGAAATAAAACCTTATAGGAATATTTGCAACTACCAAAGGCACTGTGAATATCAAAGTAAATTCCTGATTTTCAATTCAGACTTACACTTGGAAGTACACTTCAGCATTGTTCACCTAAATTAATATTTTTATTAAAATATCTTTGCTAAACATATGAAAAAGATAAATTTGTGAATCACTGGACTTCTAGGCAAGATGTGAAGGTGAAAGGAAATAAAGTACTGTTTGATGGAGGGAAATTAAAAAAAACCCAACAGAAATGGCTAGGTTGTAGCTTCTACTCATGTCATAAACAAAGCTGGATTGACATGGTTGGCTGCTGTTTTAACAAAGGCAGAGTGCAAAGCTGTTTTCAGTTCTACCAGCAACCCCAATTAGCCTGGGGTTGTCTGGATCAAGTCACAAGAGGGAAATGCCCTTTTAGTTCAATGATTTCCAAAGTACTGAGCACCTCTGTGCAGTTAATAGAGACTGCACAGGGGAATTATGTGGTAGATGCTATTTTCTAATCAGTGCTTCCTAAAATAAAATCCAAAATACTTTTTTCTCTGAATTGCACTGATACTTTGTAAGTTGTCCCCATTAGTCACTTGGCATCAAGAGAAGTCCACTGCTGCCAGGAAGCTCACCAGATAGCACAAATAAACAAGGAATTTTACAATCTGAACACAATTCTTACATTCTGAAGACAGAAAAGAAGGACCTGGGAGCTGTGTGTTTGGTGAGATGTGAAAACATAAATTTGCTGAAACCAGAAGCTGTATCAGCAATTAATTTAATTAATTTAATCTCAAGTATTCTCTTTTCTCAATTTGAGTGTCTGCTGTAACCTATCATTATAGCCTGTGAAGATGCTTGGTTGGACTGTCTTCTGCTCCTGTGCTGTCACAGGCTATTTGCAGAGACAAGAAGTGGGGTGCTTATCTGAGAGGGGTATTGGGTTGAACTCATGTTTCACTGGACGGTGCCAAACAGCATTTGAGTGCTGAGTGAGACAGATGTCCCAGGAATGGGAATTGAGAATCTGTTGATGCTGGAGAAACTGGATGTTGAGCACTCCAGGACCAGGTGATAGTTTGTCCTGTCTGTAAGCAGGACATACCTTCAAGACAGGGAAACCAGAGGACTCTCCCCCATTCTTGTAAAGCAAAATTGTATCTTGGTCAGTTACATTAGATGCAAAGTTTATAAAGCACTTTGGGAATTTACTATATAGTGAAAAGAAGTGAGAATTACAAGACAAAAAATAAAATTAACAAGATTTATGCACACTCAGCTGTAAGAAATGCTCTCCATAAGGGTGCAGTTAAACAATTAAAAACCTTCCCACACCCTCTTGTAAAGTGTACGTGCATTTCGGAATTTGAAGCAGGGCTTGTTAAAGCAGAAGACGTTGAGCTCAGAATTGACAGTACTAACAATTAACACCTTAAAATACTGTCAGTTCCTGCTGCTGGAAAGCAGACATTGATCACCTATGCTGTGGGTTTAAGGGATTTATTACCTGGTAGCTCATTTCTCTCTAATCTGGGCACTGTTCTTGCTCTGACTCACATAAGGACGCCATGGCATACACCTTTCTCACACCGAAAATAAATAGTTCAAATGCTCCAATGCTAGTTTTAACAATATTCCAGAAATAATAGTCATTATTGCATGCAGTTTGTGTTTCAACAGACCATAGAGACCTTTGCCCAGGCTAGTCATGTTTGGGCTTTGTGCAGTTCATACACGGGATTACAGACACCTCCTGCTTGAGAGAGGTACTGGCCAAGAGGAAAAAAACCTGGGGGTCTGTGTCACTGCATCCTTGTGTCACTGGCCAGTCATGCTGAAGCTTCACACATAATTTTTTAAGTCTCCGGCTTTGCAGGGGTTTCTGGTATGTCACTATCACAGTTTTTTTGGGTTGGAAAAATACCCTTCTCTCCCTCGTTCTGGTGAAGTTCTGCATCTGAGCTCCGTTGGTTTTTTGTGTGTTTCTTGGCACAGAATGGCCATTGTCCCAGGCAATGCTGCAAGTCCCTTTACAGCACCTATTTCATACCATTTTATAAGTCATCCCCTAATCTTTCTTATGATTATTCCTTCAAATGAGAAAGGGACATCTTTACTCCTGGAGTGCAAGACTTGTTGGGACCACACCACGTGGGTTTTCCTGCGAGAAGTGAACATTGTTCCAGACTCCTGCCAGGATTTTGATACCTTTCCTTAAAGACTTATTTCAAACCTTACTTCGACTTTGAAGATGCTTTGAAAGTGCACAAATTATTGAATAAAATTTTAAATAAGGAAAACCTGATTATGTTCTATAAATATTAATCTCAGAGTGTAATTGCTCTACTACTCTATTATATTACAATAAACCTGCTGCTGTTGCAGCATTTTAAATAAGTGTTAGATGATTTAGTTTATTCTTACACTCTTCATGGCAACAATCTTCAGTCTGAAACAAGATTGCAATTTGCTGATTAAACAAGTGTCACCTCATCAAGTGAGATTGAGTTTTTTTAATATACTTTTTCCTATTTATTTACTCTTACAAAATATTTCATTTTTAGAACATCTTACGCATTTTCTACTCTTGTTGCTTAATTGGCATTAATAAAATGTTCCTAACTCCATTCACCCAGAAGGTATTGCATATTCAAGCCACGTGATCAAGGTTTGATTTGGAAGTGATTGCTCTGAGAAACTGCCAAGGATGGTGGCAGGCCCTCAGGATGTAATCTGTCAGTGTGAGTTCCGATGCAGCAATATTTCATATTTGTTTTACTGGCTGCTCATGGGACTAGTTGGGAAACTTTAGAAGTGGAGCTGAGAAAACTGGATTACATTTAGAGCTATTTCTGCATTAAAATGGTCTGGAACAGCATATTAGAACCCATATTTGGTAAAAATACCATGGTATCATTCAATTGACAGAGGGCATCTGGCTTTTCTCTCCATTCATGGAGGAGGAGCTGTAAGTGAGACATGAAAAAGACAATGAATTGAACAGAATGAATAAGGCCACAGCAGTTTTTGCTGGAACAAAATAGTTGAATTGAAGCTGGTATTTGTTTTCTTTAGTCCAAATGAAGCAGTGGTGGAATCCATGCCAAAAGATGTGTTTCCCATCACATCTCATTCAGTTCAGCATCTTATTAGTTGCAGTCAAATATTTTCGTAACTCATGGCCGTGCTCTTAATGGTCTATTCCTCACACATGTCTGAAGAGAGAAGTGAACCTACACATACAATAAATACAAGTTTTTACTTTTAAGTAGGTTTTATAAACATTCATGCACCACCCCTTGCCCTGTAGTCCATGCTATTTTTCAGTCCTGACAGACAAGCCCTTCTGAAAATTAATTTGGAAAAGATAAATGGAACTGGCCCCCTGGATGTGACTCAGAATGAGTTTGCTTCTGGTGTGGTGGAACACCTGAGACTTTTAATCTATCTTTTTGGTGGGGCTTCTCATTATCTTTCCTGTTTCTCTTTATATTCACCATCCTCTATATGCCTCTTGTTATCATTAAGTTGAAATTGCTCTCAGTACTATACTCATAAAACACCATGTAGCTTGTACACATCTTTACCAAATGATGGCTACATGCCCACTTTCATGTGGACAACCTCACTGGAGGAACTTACCTTCAAGGTGATGTTTGGCCCAGATATGAGGGCAAATGCAATCTAAACCAGTGCTGGGTAAATACCAGGCTCGTGCATAAAACCAGAAGTTGTTACCACTGGAGTTGCTTTTCATATTTCCTAATTTCAAATTTCTTGTATAAAATGTCTTTATAGGCCTTTGCAGAACAAACATGTGGCCTGAGGGAGCCTTGTTTTTGATTGTGGCTCAGTATGTGGCACACACGGATACAGAGGGATCAGCACAAACATTCGTGTGAGCAAGGTGAGAGTTTCAAAGTGGTCACAGGATGTGAAAATGCTGTGGGTGGGCTTAGAAATATAAAATATTTCCATAGAATCGTTGGAAAATGCCCCCAAGGTCATTGAGCCCAACCATTAACCTAACACTGCCAGGCTCACCACTAAACCACGTCTCCAAGTACCCCATCTATACATCTTTTTGAAAACTTCCAAGTGATTCCACCACTTCCCTGAGCAGCCTGTTCCAGTGATTTAACAAATTTTTCCCCTCTATCCAATATAAACCTCCTCTGGAACATTTTGAGGCCATTTCCTCTTGTCCTTTTGCTTGTTACCTTAGAGAAAAGATCAATGCCCCACCTGGCTCCAACCTCCTTCCAGGTAATTGTAGAGGGTGATAAGGTTCATCCTGAGCTTCCTCTTCTCCAAGCTCCTTCAGTCACTCCTCATCGGACTTAACCTCCAGACCCTCCCTCCACCAGCTCTGTTCCCTCCTCTGGACATGCTCCATCCAGCACCTCGATGTCCTTCTTGTCATGAGGGGCCAAAAACTGAACACAGGATTTGAGGTGTGGCCTCACCAGTGCAGAGTTCAGATGAATAATCACTGCACTGGTCCTCCTGGGCACACTACTGCTGATACAAAGATCATAGTCAATGTATTTACTTTCCTTTATTAAGGGCCTGCTCATATCCCTGTAAAAAATGTATATTCTTTTTCTTATAGACTAAATTAAAAATACCTTTATTAAGCTTGAAAACACTAGATTCTTATTTGGGGTATAGTCTGCATTGAAAACTCAAGTATGACTGGAGACCAGAACAGCAAATTGTATATTAACAAGATTCAGGGATCTGGCTCTAGTAGTGCCAAACCCAGTGTAATTGTCCCTGGTGATACACACTTTTAATTTTAACTGTGTTTAATCAGCCAAATTGTTTTAACTGTGAAAACTTGAAAGTAAGAGAAGTGAAAGTATCTTAACTGTTACTTTCCACTGGCTTACCGGCATATATTCCTGTTAAATCTGGGTAACTTTAGCTCTGTGATGGCAACAGGATGGTGACATAAGAAGACATTTCTTCATTGGGATCAGTTATGCTTTAAAAAATCTTTATAGTCAATGTAAAAAATGGGTGCAACTGTGGTATCACTTGTTTATATTACATAACACCTAGTAAATTAATGTATTTGAAAGCAATTCTTTTGGTCTTTTGCTCAGGTACATCTAAGTGTAAACTATGGCTGAATGTCCTTTTTCTTTTAAGAGCAGCTTGTTATTTTCTCTTGGAATGAAAGATTTTCCCAAATTCAAACACATTTCCTTCCTGCAGTTAAAAGCTGAGAGAACAGAACTGTATTTTTCAACTCATAAATCCTCTAAAAAGGAAATCTCATTAGTGTAATGAATACATTGAATGGTTGTTTGTTATAGACAATTAACCTCCTTTAATTGGAGTGGTGTTCTCACAGAAGTGGGATTGTTTATTTGACAGAATCTTTTTTTTTTTTTTTTTTTTTTTTTTATGGCGAGGAGACATTTCAGATAACTTGCCAAAATAACTTCATCTCTGGCTGATTGCCCTGAGTTTCTGAGGGCAGTGCAAATGAGAACTGTCTGCAGAGTGGCAGAAGGACTTTGTGACACTGAATGACCATGTAGTGAAACAGCAGGTGAAATTCAGTGCTGGTGGGCAGAAAGCAGGGTAAGTGGGAGACTTTCTCCAAGCTTTAAATGCACAACAACAGGGTCTGACCTAACTCTTACTACTTGGTAAAGAGCTTGGGCTGTAACTGGCAGTTTCATGAAAACAGCAGTGCTCAGCAGCAGCCAAGATGTAAAAAGAAAAGAGTCTGCCTGGGATTGCTGGCAGAGGTGCTTAGAACAAAATAGAGTTTGCCCTTACACTGAGGTGTAAATCCTCAGGCTGGCTCTCTGTGGAATGCCAACTGTCCCAGTGCTCTCCCTGGCTCAGAATGCACCTCTGTTCCCTGGCTGCTTGGTGGGACTCAGAGGTGCCCAGAAATTCAGTTACTGTGAAGGACGTGCTGGTGGCCAGGACCAATGTCAATCAAGTGCATTTATTCAGGCATGTCCATGAAATGTAAATCAGACACAAATTAGCACAGATACCCCTGCATGAGCCCAAGGATTGAGGAATTGGCACTGGGGTAATTCCCAGAGCTGGGGATCAGCAGGGGTAATTCCCAGAGATAGGGTCTGAGCACTGTTCCCTGCCATGAGAAGCACCAACATTGAAGGGGCTGAGATGGTTTCAAAGCCCAGCTGCTGCCTACACAACCCCACTCCTGCCAGTGGTGCAGGGTCACCACCAGGTCCAGTTTGTCCATCAGGGAAGTATTTTGGAGGCCTTGGGCTGTTAATGTGCAGAGATAAGGGAGAAGCAGGATGTTGCATTTCCATTGAGAGGAGTGTCAGGGAGATGTCTAATCTTGTAATCCATTCATGTCCTTGAGAAAAAAGTGTTACCATTCTGTTTCTGTTTAATTTAGTGGCCTTCAGGGACAATTGCTCAGTCATAGAAAGATGAGTTTCAGTGTCTGGAGCCCTGATTCCACAAGCTTTCCTGCTTTTGCAAGCACTGGAGTCTGACATACATGCAACGGAATGGAAAAGGTACTAATTAATATATTTTATATTGATCTTGCATTTTCATCAGCTGCCGGGTCATTTTACTATTAGCTTTATGATTTTATTGGTAGGTCTGCTTTGTTTCTTTTTCTGATATTATTTTGGCTTGTGAGGTGGAATTGATGCTGCTATTAGGGATCTCTGTTGCTTGTTATCATGACAAATGTAAGAAAGGCATTACTATCTCTACAAAACTTGCATTAGCATTCACTGTCGTGGTTAATTCTTAGGCATTATGTATCAGTGTTGCTGCCTATTGTGAAGCTGAGAAAATGTTAATGGATAATGGTCCAGTTCTAAAGTGCTGCAATCAATATGCAATACTTTTTACATGTTAACCTTTACCATATGGATTTAATATCACATCTGATTTACACCTAATAAAACAAGAGTCTGCCTCTAGAGTTATTAATTCTCTATTTTTTCATTGTTTTTAGGATGGAACATTTTCTGCTTCAGCTGTTACTGTGTGCCACACTTTGCTCAAGGACCCAGTCTCACCCAGATCTCCAGTTGATCTGATTCCAGCAAAAAAATTCCTGCCTTCAGTTTTCTTCCAGCCATGGGCAAAGGTGGATCTCTTGCTCCAAACTCTGTTTCAGTCCGGATCATTTAAACTGGGGGAAAAATAATCTGCACAAGCAGAAGTGCTCTGGGTTTGCTGTAGTAACATTTGCTGCACAATCTTTAGACTTCTGTTAGCATTTTAACTAAACTCTTACACATTTCTGGGGGTGATCATCAGATTTAGTTTGCTAGAAGGGGATATCCAGCTCTCCTGATTGTAAACTGTTCAACCTTACTAATTTCAGTGGGATCACACAGGAGGTGATGCCACGGCAGCTCTAGCTGGTCTCACTGCTAGTCTGCTCACCTCAATACTGCAGAAATGTTTCCCTGGAGCTGACCATGTATGGCACATATCCCACAGTTGCTTCTGTGGTGCAGCTAAATGATGAAAACAATACATCCTCTTCCAGACACTGTGTCTTTTTTAGCAGATACTTTTATGATTTTCCTCCTAAGTGTTTAATTTTTCTATGTAAGTTAGAATAGATAAAATCTTGTCTGAATGAAAAGGATACATGTTAACTTTCTCCTACAACTAATAAATATTTAACCCCAAGCCACCAGTGCTCTGGTAGCAGTATATGGGCACTTGAAAATGGTGGCAACAGGTACGTCACAAGATGTATTCCTCACTGGAATACAGTTGGCCCTAATGCCCAGAGGGAGGATATTCCTGGGCCCTAGCAAAGCACATCCCACAAGTCCAGGGTACCTGTATTTGTTTAGAACATGTTTTCCCACCTACAGATCCATGTCTATAAATGTGGCGCCTACAAAGATGCATGCCCCTATCCTCTCCAGATATTGATCTCAAACACTGTGCATGTGCCATGTGAAGGCAGAAATTCTAGAAGCAAGTGAGAAGGCTGGTTGGTAGCCTGCTGTTATCAGTTTTGTGTCAAGCCAGAGAAATGAGGCACAGTGAATGGATGTGGGAGGCTGCAGCAGGATGAGGGCCTTGCTGGGATGCTCCTGCAGAAATGGGGCAGGGTAAAGGTGTCACATTTATTGTGCATGTACTCTGAGGAGGTCAGTCCCCACCAGCTTCAGACTCTCAGATGAATTCAGATTTCAGTACCTAGAAGGTTACTTTTCTCCATAGCAAAGAGTAGATGAAAAGCATGACATGTACGTGCTGTGAGCAACTGGGATTTCATGACCATGGCTGAAAATGGGGAGTTCTCCACAGGAACAGCATGGATATCTCGGTGACTCCTGTCTGGGAACCCTGTGCATCCTGTCAGGACTCTTCTGCCCAAGATTAGGCAGCAGCCAGCAAAGCAGCTGGAACAAGATTTTTCTCTCATGGAGTGCAGCTGTGGACTTCCCTGCTGGCCTGCTTGAGGCAGGAATCTCCAGGGATTTTATCTACTATTTTGAGGGAAATGATAAGCTGCTTCAGGAGCTCCACACTTTTTGTAGGCTTTGACTTATGTTATTCCCATTCATTCACCTTCTCCACCTGTTTTTGGAATAGTATTATTTACGATTTTCTCCTCTGCAGGTGTTGCACCCCTCTGCAGAGGCAAGCAACAAGAGCTAGCTTAATTCCTAACATACTCATCTATTCTCTTTTCTTCCAGCTTCCTCTGAGCTTTGTATCACACCTGACCACTAACCTTGTTAGAAGTCTAAAGACATACTGAAGTCTTAGAAAGTACCAATTATTTTAGGTGTGCTACTGAATAATAGACTGGGAAGCAAGATGCCTGGAGTGCATCAAAGGCCCAGTGAAGGTCTGTAGAGATGCCTGTGTTATTTTAAGAATAAATATGTGCAGCATAAGTAATGTATAACTACTGCATTTAAAGATCTATGGCATTGTGAGAACACAGGGTGCTTCTAGTGACAGGAGCTTGAGAGCATCTTTGGCAGAGGAATAAAGTGGCTAACTACAAAGCACATAGCTATTTCCATGATGGAAGATGATAATCAGTAGGAAAAGCACTAAAAGATGGATAAGGGACAGGATAAACATAGATGGAGAGAAGCCATAAGATTAAAGTTCTGGGCAGTGAGGGACCTTCATTGTACAGTGCAAGATCCCAAACCCCATGGAGTCTGTCCTTGGCAGGGGAATCTGGGAGAAGTTCCTGTGTTGAGCTGGGCAGCAGGGCAAGGTGAAGGGTGCATTGTCCCTGCATAAGAAGGGTTAGAAACAAGTTTGGAGCTGCCCACTGGGGTGAGCTCCTGCTCCAGGGGTACCCCCTGTGCCCCGGACAGTGGGAGCAGAGGGGGTAGTGGAGGAGGAAGCTTTGGAAAGATGGATGTGACTCTGCTGGGTGGTACCAGCACCTGCTGAGCCTGCAGAGCCTTGTGCAGCTGTGTATTGCTGTATTTAAGGAATTTTAAATTCCCTCCTGAAAAGGCAGTATCTGGAAGTGCTAAAGCCTTAGCTCAGTCCTTGCTTGACAACCACCAGTGGCTCATGGTGTTCTCAGAGACCAGTAAGTCCTCTGATAGACCTGTCCCAAGTGCGTGGAATGTTGTTGTTACCTTGGGGTCTCTGATGGCAAGGGTGAGCTCAGTGGGGGAGCAGAAGTAGGTTCAAGTTGTTTCTTTGTGTCTCTTTTTGATCCCCTAAAACTTCTGAGGCGGGCAGCGCGGGCCAAGCTGCTCTCTGAGATCGGAGCGGCTGTTCTCATACGGGGCAGAGTCATATTATTTAGGCAGGTGTTAGTGGAGCCTGAGATCCTGATTAAACAATTTCAGTGATGAATTTATACTTTATGGCTGGAGGTGAAGATGAGGAAAATGTACAGGAGGCCAGACAAGCCCCACACAGCCTTTGTGGCAAGAGGCAGGAGCTGTTTCAGAGAGATAAACAGCTGCACACTGTGCTGGCGTTAATGCAGGCACTGAGAGAGTTTCTCCTGTGTTAATCTATGAATTTCATAGCCCAACACTCCATTACTTATTTATAGATTTATAGCTCTTCCCCCTCCCTCCCCCCACAAGCATCTGGCTGCTGTATATGAAACACACAGTCGCAATTACAAAATGTCTTCTGAAAAACTGTCCCCACCCCTGTCGCTCCTTGGAGCACTGTGGGTTAGCAGAGAGTCCTTGCACAGTACTTGGCCGTGCGCCTGTGAGCTCAGGAGCAGCTGCTGAGCACCCAGGGCTGAACTGGTGCCACCCAGGGCTCACCTCACACTCAGCTTGTACCAGAGCTGGGACCTGCTGCCATGCCATGGCACGTGATAGGACTCATGAGCAGGGATGATTTCCTCTGGTAGCAGTAACAGAGGTCTCTGTTGCACCTCAGAGGGATGTAGGTGGCTTTGGTCCCCCCTACTGCTCATATCAGAAATAGAAATAGATCAGTTAATATATTTTGGGTCTGCTGCATAATTTTCTTCTGTGTGCAGTTTTTTTGTCACTCATTGGAGCAATAATCCTCCTCTCAGGGACTGTGCTTTGAGCTGCCTCTGGGCTGGGGTGGTATTGCAGCATGTGCTGTGCAGGGGTGTCTCTGAAATGATTTTGTGCATGCATTTTTATGATTTTTTATTCTTGATGTGAGTTACATCCAAGCTGTATGTTTTATTGACTGCAGGAGCTGGGATCCTCTTTGCAGCCTTGCAAGAGGAAAGGCAGCTCTGGGGCCGAGGAACATGTGTGGATTCTATCTGGCTACTGGCATCTCCAGATGCATGTAAGTCCCAGGACTTCAGAGAAACTGCTGTGAAAATTCAATGAGAAAAGTGATCTTTTGAAGATAAATGTGTTAAATATGCAGTAGGGGTTTTGGAGGGAAACTGGTACCTCTAATAACAGCCAGAAGCAAGCAGGCAGCTTTGAGAGAGTGCAGCGCATGCTTATGTGTACCACAGTAGGTCACACTCATTATGCTTTCTGCCAGGCAAGATTTCTTTATATGTTTCAAAGACAACCTGAAGAAAATGTGTTTTTCAGCAGTTAGGATGTGAAGCTAAAAATGCAAAGAATAAAAACTGTACAGTCTCTGGCAGAGGTCAATGTTCACTCCCTGTTTTCACATTGTGCTTTCTAATGTGTCTCTATTATATCTGCAGTGTGTGCTGTGCTGGAGCGCAGAGATCTTGGTTATGGCAGTTCCTTTCCTTGCAGTGTTGATGGAGAGTTCAGTGGCCTGGCATCCAGCTGCCACCTGGTTCCTCAGTGTGAGTGCAGAGGCTTTAGGTGCAGCTGCCCCAGTGTTTTATTTTACCTTGCAAGTTCTTCATTCGGGATGTGTTATCCTGCAAAGCTCTTTGTCATTTTAGCACTTCTGCTTCATCTGCACTTGTGTTCTCATTGCATATATTTGTGGTGTCTAGGTGTTACTGATGACATCTTTGTGTTTTTCTGAAGCTGAAAGAGATTTGTAGATACATACTTTTATCTTTTTCTGCAGTATATTTCTAATGATTATTTTTGAAAGATATCACACTTAAAGACTATTGCAGAATACTGATGTTGTTGACAAAATTGCTGAGGAATATTCTTCTAGGCTGTATCAATACTTTATACTATTTTAAAAATATCATGTTCTGTTTAAATGAATTTTATTTTCTGCTGCCCCTTAGATTCAGAAGTGTTTTTATATAATTGTTACCTTTATAGTATTATTAAAAGAATATTTAAAAAAAATCCTCTTTCTAGTTCAGGCAGGTTTGCAAGTCTTAGTATGAAGTTCAATGGCACGAGCTGAGTCAAATCTAATATCCTCATTTAGTAGCTGTAATGCTACTCTGAAAGGAACTACACAGATAGAGAGCTCTCTACACCTGTCAAAACCTCTATTGTAGTCATCATTTTATTTATTTTACTGCTTTATTCAAGTCCTTTGAATTCAAGTCTTCTGCACCGGAGAGCTGTATCTCATGATGCCGTGAACTGAGTAGGTGAGATACACTCATTTTTTCTCTAAGGAGGTGTTTCAGAAGGAGAAATAATCAGTGGAGGAAGAGAATAATTTCCTAAGTTTTGATGCTTCTGTTACACGACTGTCATCTTTCAAATTCAAGAGTTCCATCTAGAGGAATCCTATTTCATGAGCTTGGTTTTGCTGGCCTTTTAATGTGTGTCATGTTCTCTTGCTGAAAATAGATTAATTCAGTCTCCTTCCCCACTTTTCTCTGTTGAATACCTATGAATTCCATTGTTTCTTCCTGGCAGTTTTTGAAACAGCGCTTTAACATCAATATTCTCTGCTTATGTATAAAATATATTTTCCATGTTTCTGTTTATTGAGTGTGTTGAAGAGAGAGAGAAATTCTGTTCATGTCTGACTGTCACTTATTAATTTGTAGCCCATAAAGTCACAACACTCAGATTTTCCCATCAACAGAAATAAAATACATACTTGAGCAAAAAAAAATAAATAAATTTAGAGTTACTGAACAGATTCTGGTACCATTGGAACTATATAATAATATAGAAAGTGTTGAATGCAGACAGACCCACTGAGAACTGATATTTCTGCAAATAGATATAAATATCTCTTCAGTTTGTTTAAGGCCTCACTGTTTCCAAGTCTTTTTTTTCTTAAATGTAGAGAAATCTCAAAAAAAAAAATGCAGCTGAAATGCCAACAGAAGAAACTTGCTGTTATCTTTCGGGATTAGAAGTTAAATTCCTGTTGATTTTTTATCTAGTGAACCTTTTTAGATCCTTCTGTGGCTCACATGATCTAGTTTATTTTTTCTAATATTCTTTGCTTGTCAAACAAAAGATTAAATACCTTGGTAATGTTTAATAATGAAGTCTAATATCTAAAACTATACTAAGGTGATCTTTCTATTCAGATGTGTGGAATTTATCTGAGAAGCCAGTCACAGGAGAAAAATTTTAGCTCTCAAAAATCACATTTTCAAAAGGGTAACAAGGTGCAACCAATGGAAATGAGCTGAAGAAATCCCACTGTTTATGATGTGAAACTTGAACTTTGATATTGTAGCTTAACTTGCTTAAAACAAATCAAAATAAATCTAAACAAAGACGCTGGAAAGTTTCCCGTGGTTCAACTTTCCCAAGCAAAATTAACGTGTGGCAGCATTCCTAGGCTGTATGGTCTTTACTGGTGTGACTGTCTTAGCAAAGCCTTCACGCCTAAGTTCTGATCACTCTTTGAAGGAAGCCCTTTGATGTGTCCTTGAAAAATAGCTCTTACAGAGGTGTAGTGTATGGGGGTGCTGTGTTAGAAATCTGAGGTCAGGGCAGCAGGGTTGAGACTGTAAAAGCAGGTTAGCCTGTGTAGCTCAGTAAAAGAAAACCAAGGGGTTTCTGAGCCACTGCAGCTGAGTTCTGTGGAATAGCCTGAAAGTATAATGCTCAGAACTAGTCCCTTAGCAGCAGGTCTGTGCTGGAAATATCAGATTGGAATAGCCCAAGCAGAGCTTGCAAGGCAATGACCTAAGAGTTAACTGGTATGAGTGGTCAGAAGACAGGGATTGCACTGGATCCTTGAGTATCTTTTACTTAGAAGTAAAGATTTCCTGCTACTGACATAGTTCACATTAAAAATGTAAGTAACTTTAATACTTATGCATTGTTTTCTTTCAAGCTCAAGGTAGCATGAATGAATTTTTACCTAATTACCTATTTTAACCCAATTAATTAGAAACTAGACTTTTGATTTTCAACCCAAAGCTTATTTTAATTTTGATTATATATTTACAAAATAACAGAGCTTCTTTACAGTTCTCTTTAACTTCTTTTTCTGCTAACATTTTCTGAAATTTTTAGATGTCATTATGAAGACAAATTAAAGTCAGTTTCATAACCTCAGGCTTAAATTTGTACTTTTAATGAAGTCACATTGTGAGTTGCAATCACAAGTTATTTTATCTAATCTGACACCTGCCACCTTGTTTTTGTCAGTGTTGATTTTAGTGTTTATTGTAGTTTTCCTTAACTTTCTCCCTCTTCATTTTGTAACTAGCTTTGCAATTAAGTAATTTTAGGAATTCAGCAGATGCAAAAATGGAAGTTTTTATGGTGTTTACTGCTTGTTAGCCTGCACATACAAGATGAGAATCAAGTGGATGTTTCTGAACAATTACATGCAATTAACCATGGTGAAAGCTTTGTATAGAAGGTATTTCATGTTCTGCTTAAAAATGTGGGTGGTTTTACAAAGATGCCTAGGGACTGCTGGAGCCTTTTTCTCCTGAGAGTGTCCAGAATTGGCTAATCACACAGCAAAACCAGGAACAAGAGCTCAAGTTTAACCACTGAAGTGGCTAAAAGCAAAGTCCCATCTGCCTTTTTTTGATTTACAGTACCCTTCAACTTGCCACTATAAGGTGGAGACCTTCTGCAGTGAATTCCATCCCTCAGACTATGGAATTGTTTTCCTTGATTACCTTTCAAACCCTATCAAGAACTATTCCGTAGCTGCCTCTGGGTCTGCAGGTCACAGGCTGACAAACACAATGTTGTGAGCAGTAGGGAGGGCAGGCAACCACCAGGAGTTTTGAATGGCAGATGATACACCCCAGGTATTTCAAGGCAAGTGAAATGGGCGCTGAATAAAACACAGAGGTAGAAATCCAAAATAAAAGTTCAATAATCTTTTCAGCCAATACTGGTGGAAATACTATCTCCTTAATATTCCACTTGAAACAAGAGAGACGAGCTCTGGAAATAGACATCCTGAAGAATGTCTCAGCATTGACAGTCATTAATTTTAAAGAATAGAGCCTTCCAGTCTTTGCCAGGACCATTATCTGATGTTGTTGCCTTGTAGTCAAATGCTACTCTGTACAATCTACACTAAAACCCAGGGGCAGTGTTCTTGTTTGCTCCTTATTGTGTTCTTGAGGTGGTGAAATTATTGTTCAGTGCCAGCAGAAGGCCACATTAATGGAGATGTGAAAGTGTACTCAGAAATAAGTTGCTCAGTGAAGGTCGTTTATTTGTTTGTGCATATATTTGGTTTACTCACTAAGCATAACTTCATCTCACAAGTAATAATATTTGCCCCGTGTAATTTCAGGAAAGACTGTGATCCATGGAGAACTTCCCAAACAAGATAACTGTAAAGAAGATTTAATTGTAACAATGTGTTGCTCTTTGAAACAATGAAGCTGTTTAATAAAGATGAAATAAGTACTAAAAAATCACAAAAGGAGCCAGTACAAAGTCTGAAATGTCCTCTGTTTTACCATCCATCCATCAGCTGAAGTTCCTAACTAGCTGTCCCATGAAATGTCTCTCCAGTGTATGCACATTTGCTTTCTGCATGATGGCATTTGCAGTGAAACTTACTGTCCATTGAATGTAAAAGTTGTGTTCTAAACTGGTAACTCCAACCCAGAAAGGCATTTAAATATACTTGGACAATTAATTTAAGCACAGTGCAAGTGCTCCCTTTGTTGGGACCCAGGAACTGGTCTTTGAATCTCCCATACCTGGTGACTCGTTATACAGAAGCCCAATTTTTTAAGGCAGTAAACATCTGATTCGTGCAAAATGCAAACTGCCCTTGTCTGAACTGCAGAGAAACCTTAGGAAGATGGACTGGTACTTCCATAAATAGACAGCAGAAAACAGATTTTTCTTTTTCCAGTTGAAAGTGTGTATTTTAATCAAGGTGGAAACATTGCATAGGAATGTGCTGTTTTCAACATAATATTTTTATAAAACAGTGTCATCAATTCAATTATTTTCAGTGCTGAGTCTTAGAGTATCAACACTTAAATGGAAAGTTTTTTCATGAACACTCATACAGGGTCAGGATACAGCTGGCATTTGAAGGAAAATGAATGAATTAGTAGATGCTACCAAATATAACTTATAACGAATTCCCTTCCTGAGAAAGAAGTAGAATTTAAATGACTGTTTGAGAGTATTCATCACCAATTTCTGCCAAGAATATTCATAAAATGAGATAGGCTAGAAATGGATTTCAGGATGATCTTTGGAGGCTGAGGCCTTCATTTTCTATTAGATAAATACTAGGGC
Source organism: Serilophus lunatus (assembly GCA_013399895.1). NCBI lineage: Eukaryota > Metazoa > Chordata > Aves > Passeriformes > Eurylaimidae > Serilophus > Serilophus lunatus. Next base: position 711,760 of record VXBA01001641.1, on the reverse strand, counting down.
AGAGCTAGGGGACTTTTATGTAAATTTGATTAATATGAGACCCTAGACATATATAATGTGTCTCCAGCCATCAAAGTATGATAGAATTAGAAACAGGACATGTGATGTACTTGCACCCTTTCTCCAAAGTTATACTGAGTGTGGAGATCACCTTAATATCAATTTCTCTCCAGAGTTCTTGGCAAAAAATATTCCATGTCTTCATTGTCAGCATGGCCACTGAGAAAACTTCTGTTCAGTTTTGCCCATATTGGACTATGAGTGTGTAAAACTTTCAGTATGAAAGGCTACAAACTGCTAATTCTGTGTTTTGAAAAAGCAGCTCCTCCTAAAACCTGCAACTTTCAAATATTTTTCCTCTGATTAGGATCTGACCAAGGAGCAGTGCAGGGAGAAATGTGCTGAAGCATTTCAATGAAATGAACTTTAAAGCAAAAATTGTTCTGGAACCTTAAAGAATGCATCACTCCTGTTACTGTATTATTATTTACTTACAGATCAGATGACTGTTTATTTTTTGCCTTAGCATTGTGTTGCTCTCCTTAGCTGCAAAAGCAAAATGTTGATGAGTCAGGTAGCTAAAACAAGATGCAGAATGCAGGATGCTTCAAATATTGCCAAACATTTTCTGTAAGATCTATCTAATTAGAAATCAGTTCCATATTTAGTAGTAGACAACAGATGTCTTCAGAAGTAAGGTGACTTTTCTTTTATCAGTTTTATCTATATAGGCTGGATCTGGATCCTGACCATGTGAATGAATTTGCTGTTGTAGTATGTACAGTTATACATATATGTCATGTATACTTGGGTGAATTTCCCTTCTTTTAATCAAACTAATGGTAAACTCCTAGTTCTTTACTTATTTTTGGTGCTCAAAATGAAGAGTATAATAGCAATTGTAATAGAAATAACAATAAGGAGCTTCATATTCATGGTGCATACAGACTTTATAACATAGAGCAAAGACACCCATTTTCATTATTTTCTGCTTTTGGCTTTGTTTCAGCCTTAGAAATTAGCTGATGGGATTACAGATGAACATACACTATCCAGAAAGTTGCATTCCACAAACTGAAACTCACTTCAACTAACCCTGATGTTGAACATCAGTGTCTTTCAGATGGAAAGACTTCCAGAGTAGGAGGATGATGCAGACTAGCCAGGAACACTGAAACTATCAAGTGAAGACCTTCATCTCCGGATTTGAAGCCAGTGACTGGTGCTTACCTGTCTGCTGCTAGTGGAGGAAGTGGGGATCCTATGTTTACTCTGACATAGTTCCACAGTGTAGCCAGCAGCAATGGTCTTTTTTGAGCTTTTGTGCTCAAAGACTTCTTCAATGAAAAGGCCTTTAGTTCTGAAAAGCTCTTCAGTGTTTATTCTCTCTGTTTTGATATTCACCTCATCTGTTTTGTCAGCTGCCTTGGAGAGATGTGTTTCCACAATGGCTTACCCTGTAGCTTAACAGTTAAAGCAGATCCGTGTGATAGGAGTGGCCTTGCATTGATACTCATCAGAAGATCATTAAATCCAAATGGCAAATCCCACTGGGCACAAAAGGTACAGTGTTTTGACATCATTGATTACTCATTAGCAGTTTTCAAAGGTGGGCTTTCCAGTGCAGAAATTTTGTTTGAAAAATTAACCATTCCAGAGGTTCTCAGAACATGTTGATACAGATCTCTGGCTTCTCGAAAACGTGTTTGGACAAGTATCTCATCTCCTCCCAGCACCATGTAGGTCACTCACTGCAACTGAAATAGCAGAATCTGATCCCTCTCCTGTTCTCAATGCTAATATTTCTCTCCCAAAACATGTGAGAAAAACATTTTATTTCCCCTCCGTTTTTATTTCTACTTTTCTGTCATTTTCTCTGAGTTGTTTTGAAAAGTTATCCCAAGGATCTTCAAAGCCAACAGCAAGAAGGTGCATGATGCCACTAAGGCTTTAGATGCTCCACACCAGGTCCTTGTGACATTAACTAATGAATCCCCACAGCACTTCTAGAACTGTAGCTGGCAATAAACTTTTTGTCTGGACCCCGTCATAAATTGTAAAAACCAACATACAGATGTTCAAAGTATCTGACCCCATGTCATTATACAGGGCTAGCCAGCTGGTGACTGGGTGCCAGGATGAAAGCTTAGGAAACAGGGATCTAATTTCAGGTCTGTGTGAAAATTGTTATGGCTTTTCTGTTTTCTACTGCCTGAAGTTCTTCTGATTATGGATGCACGTGTCAGAGCAAAACATGGACATGCACTAACTCCTCTTGCATTTCTGTCCTTTGTAAAAAAGCACAGGCCTGGCAGCCTGAGCAGAGTTGTTGAGGGCTGTAGACCAGCAGAGAAGGAGGACTACAGGGCTCATATCCTGGGTTAAGGCAGTAGCATCTGTCTGGTAAGTCCAGATACAGCTAATTACCCTAGGGCAAGAACTTTTTCCTCTGTTTTGTCTTCCCCTTTTTAATCACCTAGTATTTTTTTTATTGTAATCTCTGGAGGACAGGGAGAACAAATGTTGCTTAACACTGTGGATGGAAGTTTAGCATAACTTCAGTTGTTGCAAAGCCAGGAGTGACTTGGTAGAACTCCCCAGTAAGCAGTTGCTACAACTTAAGGAAAGACAGCATTGTTCTGTATCCTCTGGAAATCCTTCTCTGCCACACATCTTAGATATTTTAAATATACCTTAGAGATGCTCAAACAGTGTATTAGCACTGTGCTTTCCTTGTATACATCAATATGTAAGGCAACTGAGCAAAGAATATTTATACCATGGAGCTGAACTGCACAGATCTTGAGAGACAGTGGAAACTAATAAAACAGAATGAGAGAATAACTCCCTGGGAGCTGGATTTTCAAAGAGCAAATAATTGAACGCTGTATCAAATATACTTTTACCCCTTTCTTAAAAGATAGCAGATGTGGATGAACTTTGCCAGTCAGATTCCTTTGTCAGGCACATCAGCGATGTAGAGCTTGGGTATTTTTTCAGAGAAAATACAGCCAAGGATTTCCCCTGAGGTGAATTTCTGATGCTTTTTTGTCTCTGTTGGACTCTGCTAGAAACTCTCAACTTGAACACATGCAATTACTTCCTCCTTTCATCCTGGCAAGCACTGCTCCAGTGCTCATCATCAGGGGCACTGCTCTTTCTAAACGAAGTTTGAGCACCCACCCTACTCCCGAACAGCTGTGGTGCAAGAGAAATTAAAGAGTGTTCCCTTCTAATCAGCTCAGGAAATGCAAACAGGTTCAAGAGAGGGGGGGTTTCATTTTGCTAAATGTGGATCCTTTCATGTGAGCAAAAGGTCCAAGTCACTGGAGAGAAACTTCTGCATTAAAGTTTTTATTTTTGCCCGAGATGAACAGCAGCATAAATCCACCATCACTGTATTGATGATTTTGCCATCAGTTATCAGACCTTCAGATACCTGCTCTGCTGGAAGTATCAACTCTGCAGGGAAGCCTCACTCAGGGTGCTCTCTCCCAACAGCCCCTGGATATCCTGCCTGGTTGTGCCGAGCCTTTCATCCTGGACATTCAGACAGTTGGTCCTTGATTGACAGTTCCCCCTCTCACCATTATCACCTCTTCTCATAAAACCAGTTAATTTTGCTCCTTAAAATCTGAATCTGGTGAGGGAAGATAAAACTTGCAGGATGGGAGTGGGGACTCAAAAATCCCTGCGGATGAGAGTGTTTCATTCTCTCTTCACAGAAGTACAATGTAGAAAAGCTTTTATTTGTTTCTTCTGGGTGTTTTATGTATGACTGGGTTGATTAATTTGTTTTCCAATCCAAGCAGCTTTGTTATCCAATTTAACATAGCTTCCTATGTGTATTGGGAAAAAACAGCTATACTGGATTTTCTCAAAATGTCTCAAAAAGCTCACAAGTAAATTCCAGAGAAAAGTGGAAAATTTTTAGTGAGGCTAGAAATCACTTTTTAGTCTGAATATTAGGAATGCTTGTCTTTGTGAGTCAAATCTTGCAGGAGAATTAACTAGCTAATCAGATTTTAACCACTTTTTTCCTACAAACAATTGCACAGTCTGAAATACTGAAATCTTACTACCCCATAAGACCTGACACCAATCTTCTGGTTAAATTACTGTCTGTATTGGACTCTTTGGTTATATACGAGGAACAGCCAAAACTCTACAGGAAAGGTGTTCATTTATTTAACCAATGCCTGTTTTCTGTGGATGAAGGGACAGTTGCCTGAAGAGGGGAATAGGATGCTGCTGCTGTTCTGCTGTGACCTTCTCCCTTCTTATCAGGGACTTTCATGCCAGGGGACTGTAGGTGGGGATGGAGGAGCTTTTTTTTTGTGGCTACTTCTCCTTAACTTCTCCAGGAGCAGTACCTGCTACTTTCATTGCATGGAGCAAGTTTAGAGCATTCTCATGTAAGAAAATGCTGCTGTTGAGCATTTGTGCAGTCACTCCCCCTCTTCGTGACTCATGAGCCACTTCACCAGGACACTTCCCACAGGAGGCAAAGACCAAGGAGCCAAGGAGTCCATGAAAATAAAGATCCATGAAAGCAGGACTTATTTGCATGTGATTCTGGACTCTGGCAAATCTTTGGAAGTTTGTTAGGGACTCAGTTCTCTTTGGATGGCAGAAGTGTGCCAGGCGTTATACTGAGCGCATGAGCTTGTGAGCTGTTCTCCACAAATAAAGGGATCCTACCTGGGTATGTTTTATTGTTTTGGCAATCACAGGGAATGTTTGAAAATGAAACAGAGACAATTTTATTTTTTTTTTTTTTTAATATCAGGAAAAAATAAAGCTACTTGGCAGAAAACCTGAACAAACAGAAGAAACATCTGCACCTCAAGAACTTTTTTCTCAGGGGCCTGCATGAGGAACTTGCTTCCAGGAAGGTGGATGTCTGAGAACACCTGGCCTAGGGGAAAATGCTTAGGTAAAGGCTATGGCACTTTGTGACTTCTCACGCACCGGCTCACCTTAATGCCCCATGAAGGCTGTTTAGATATGTTGGGAAGCATCGAACCCTCGTTACTCTGAAAAGCAATCCTTCAAGACTCACTCAAACCAGTGAACTGGAGGATTATGTTCATTGTAGTGAGGAAGTTCTGCTTGTGGCAGATCAATCTTCTGATAGCCGGCAGGATCCTGCGATGGGGAGGAGGACGAGGAGGGAGGAACACGATGCTATTTTTGAACTTCATAAAGCTTCCTCATAATCCATCATGAAAATTGGTGGATCATGAGGGATATCAGTTAATTTAGCTAAAGTTCAGCTGAGTTTGTTTTTCCTAGAGAAGAATTTGTACTGCATGCAGTAGGGATTTTTTAATTAATTTCAGCGAAGGAGATCACGGGGGTTCCCATTCCCTTCTCGAGGATCGGCACTGTGCAAACAAACAGCAAAATTCACTTCACTTCAAACAATTTGCAAACTATAAACAAGTACAGAAATCAGCAAACAGATTCAGTTAACAGGCTGGGGAAGCATAAAATAACAGCCAGACAGTTATGACCAGCATGAGATTATTATGATCAACAATCTAAATTATTATTGTACATCCCTAAGTAGCCTATTCTGGCAGCCCCATAATGTATGTAACACACTGTACCTTCTGCTGCTCCATATCTTTATAATTGGTTGCCAGTAATTTCTGTTTTCATCACAGTATTTGATGTTTGGTGCATTCTTGATTGTTTCTTCTGCTGAATGTAGTCAACAGATAAAATTTACATTCACAGCACTTGCAGTTGCCTGAGTTCCACAGAATTTTTAAGTTCCAGTGTTTGAAAAACCATCTTGATTTAAGTTTAAAATAAGTAAGTTACAATTAAAATAAATTAACTGACCATCAAAAAGCTTAACTTCAAAGGAATTAAACACCCCTGTAAGATATATTATTGCTTCATAGTCCATTTGCTATAATTTGAGCACGTTTATCAGCAGAGAATCTTACCAAAGGCTTCATGAACATGAGAGATGGTTAAAAATAAGAGATCAAAGCACGGAAACAAATCCTATTAACAAACTCTAGAAAAAGGGGATTGTTTTATAATTAAATATGAAGCCAGTTCAAACAAATATTTGGAAACACTGGAATGGGATCCCAATGCAGATTTTGGCAGGGTGTGCTAGTCATTTTGTGAAGACATCTTAGTCCTGTTGCCACTGGTCAAAGCAGAGGCCAAGTGTGGAGAGCATTGAACCTCTCTTCTTTCCCCCAAGCATTTTCCTTTCTTAAATCCATGCATCCAGATACTTTATCAAATCTGTAGCTAAAAATCGATAGAGTAAGCAGTGAGCTTGAAAATATTGTATTAAGCATAAACATAGGTGCTTGCTGGGAAGAGGAAGAACTTGATCTACTTCGATGGAGTACCGCTCATCTGTTGGGCTTAACAAAGTTTCTCATGCCTTCCAGAAAAGGTTCAAGAAGCNTTTTTTTGTTTGTTTTTTGTTGTTCTTTTTCTTTTCTGTAACTCCTTTTGCCACTAGTGGTACTACTGTTAAACAAATCTTTTGAGGTAACATGTGAAGGCTCTGACTAATTTGCCTTTGCCCATGGTTAAACAATACAAAGTGCTTCCTTGGACTCAGAATAATAGACTGAGATTTTCCCATTTCCTGCAGATGAGTGAAAATAAACAGATCCAATCTCAGCTGAAAGAATGTAAGTAGAACAGGCCTTCACTTGTAGGGGAAAATAAACTCTGCTGATCCTGTAGCTCTGGGACTATAAACAGCATCCTTTTTCTCCCAGGGCAGTGTATAATGTGAGTGCATGGTTTGAAAGTCCTCAAAATAAACAGCTAATCACCCTATCTGGCCTAATTAGGTTATGTTCTGGCCTCCAGCCCTGGGTTTCATGCAAAGCAGCACTGAGGGAAGCCTTGCGCCTCTCAAGAAAGAAAGAGTGCTTGTCCAACTCTGTCTGTTAGTTAACATTTGCTCCTTGAGGATATCCAGCTTGGGGGTCTTCCTTGCAATCTCGGCAGATCCAAGAAAGAGAATTTTCTCATCACTTTCCACCAGTAAAAAATGTAACCCTTTCTTCCTTCCTGTGCTCGTTGCGCAGATGTGGCAGGAGGATGAGCAAGTCGGGCTTTTGAAATTATTTTTATTTTTTTTCCCTGGATTCAGACAGTCTGCCTGTTCATTGGGTATCAGGAAATTGTAATGTGCTAGTTTTTTTGTATGAGTGTTCATCCACTCTCCGTAGAAATGTGATTTAAGAGCAGTACAGCTGTCAGTGTCCATGGCTAATGGTGACTAATCAATCCATAAGTATTGTATAGGACCAAAGTTATTACTATGATATTGCAGACAGAATACTGAGGCACAGATGTGTCGTAAGACTTGCCCAAGCTGACACTGTGCAAGGAAAGATCTGAGAGTGCAGAAGTTTCTGACTTAAGCTCATGGGCTGAACCCTGCACTGCTGAGTCCTCAATGGAGCTGCTGCGAGGTCCAGGGCACTTCAGCTGCTGCCCTGTGATTAGGAGCAAACAGAATTAATGCAGAGAGAGATCAGTGGCAAAGGCCAAGTGGGCTTTTAAGCTCTGATTTATCAAGGCTTTCTGGGCTGCAGTACAGACTGTGTAAGAGGAGGAATAGCTGACCAGATTCAGAGCATTTTCATATTTTCAGTTTTCTAGATTCCTCTGAACGTTTGCTTAGATCTCAGAATATGTTCCCATTTTTCTCTCTTTGAAATAGTTGTTCTTCTGTATCAAAAACCTGCCATCCTACCTTTAATTCCCCTTTCAAAGTTTCTTTTCATCTTAAGAACAGCTAAAGGTGCTCTGAGGACTGTTTAAATCATAATTGCTAGAGGTGCTAATTTCCTCTCTTCTCCTTTCTGACTGAGGCTTGCAGTGGGACCAGGGCAGGTGCTGAGGACCCCAGCAGGGCTCATCTTTCCCAAGAATCCATCCATAGTGGGATACCAGCCTGATCATGGCCAGAAACATTACTTCTTGTCCACTGCTTCTATTCCATTGGCTGCAGGAAGGAGTTACTACATCCATAGCTGATTTTAAGTTCATTTTTTAGTGCCCTCTCTCCAGATCTAAGAGTGCTTGATACAAACTGTAGAGCTGAACCACAGATCTCTTGAGCCTCTCAGGTCTATATCCACTCTCATTTTTCTTGCCTGTGACTGCCTTTTAGGAATAACAAGCAGAGGAAAATAAGAACAGCTGAGCAAAGATATTTCTGAGCTACAGGCACCTAATTCTCTAGGATGTCCTTAGAAATAAATGTTCATACACATTGCCTGGTTTGGTCACACTTCTCTGTGAATGTGGTATTTCTTATCCAGGGGGCCAGGTGAGACACTGCTGCTGCCCTTGGCAGCCAAACCATTCCTGCCCCCTCCCAAAATACATTTCCTCACTTTTACCAAGGAGTCACATCTCCATTCACAGCTAGGACCTGCTGCAGAACATTGTAGAGGTCTGGGCAGTGGGGGAAAGGGAGATAAAGCTGTGACAACCCAATGGTGAGGGATCCTTGGTGTGCTCAGTGCAGGAGAGACAAGGATGCAACAGCACGAGGAGTGTTCACAGTTTAATAGACATATTTCTCACTGTCACAGCATCTTTGCAAGAGCTTGGCTCCCAGTTTGGGTATCTGAACAAGTGACAGACTGCATGGAGGGGCTGTTGCAGGGAGGCCTCTCCCCTTGAGCCTCTCTCTTTGGAATCTTGATGACGGATGCAAAGCACTTAGAGCCAAATTAAGAAAAGTATATTTAGGCACCTAGAGAAGTAAAGAGGCACTTAATAGGATTTTCAGAAGTGTATAAGCAGATTAGGCATCCAGCTCCTATTGAAATCAATGCTGATGGAGCATTTAAAAAAAATATCTCAAGGTACCTCAGCACTGTTACATCCTGGGAGTGTTTGTAGGGGATGAGTGTGCTCCAAGCCATGATTTGTTCAAGATATGCCTCACAAATACCAGAGGTCTCTGGTTGTACCAAGTCACCAAAACCATAGGAGCAAGTTCTTAACCTCCTGCAAAAGCTGTATTACACAGGTCTGCGAGAATAAAAGAGCAAGCCCTGGAAGGAGAGGTAAAGATCTATGTGTGCCTGCCAGAGAAGGAACAGGACTTCTGCAGAGACAGGGGCAGAAAGTAACACAAAATCAAGAGACAGAGCAATCAGTCGATCTTCACTCAAGAGAAGGCCTTGCAACAGCTTTCCTTGGTTATACAGATGGTCAAGAGGAGCTAGGTGAAGAAAATACTGGTTGTTTGATTTTGACAGGGAGGCAGTACTTTTTCAGTCCTTGTAAATAAATGTATTTGACCCAAAGAAACATCTTTTTTCTGTGGCCAGTTCCTCCCTTGGGTAGAAAGTACTTGTCAGGACCTGGATTTTGCCTCACTTTGTGATTTAAACGTGGAGTATAATGCTGTAAAGTCATGTCCCTGCTTTCTCTGAAATGCAGCCCGCAGTCTGTGGAGCTGAAATCGGTGCTTTTTTGCTTTACTGAGCAGGAATGATGATACATACATTAAGCACTGTGAGGCACTATAGTAACTGGGGCCAATTAGCTGCTACCCGAGGGCAGTAGCTCCCAGATGTGGGATATCAGACAACTGCAAGCCTACAGAACTGCTAGCAGATCACTCATTATTCTCCTCTAGAGACTTTTAATTGGGGAATTAACACACAGTATTTTTAGTGAGTGTCCTCAGAACATTTATCTTCTTCTATGGCATGTTAGTCCCTTGGGGAGAACTATCTGGGAAGCAACCATTGCTTGAGGTGACAGGGAGGAGTTATTTTCTCTGAAATCCCTGTTGACATGAGTGGCTGATACAGACAGTAGGCAAAAGATATGAGTGCCTTAACTGCATTCCCAAACATATGATTAGCATTAAATAAATAAAGCAATCTCAGGTGCTTTATGGGCTGCTGACTCCAGTCTTGTGCTGATGGTTTCTAAACTGAACTTTGCTACAAACCTCTGCTACAAAGAAAACCAAAGGAAATTACATGCTGGGGAATTCAGCATGGTTATTAATGTGAAACATGCTGGAAGAGTCAAACAAGAGAGTCAGCTGATTTATGGGCCAGCAGACAACATTCAGCTGGGCAAGTCCTAAGAGTAGCCAAGAAACCTGAAGATAGAGAAGAAGACTTCTCTGTGTTACATCTTACCTGATTAATACCATTAAAAACCAGTAGGGCCAAGTTTCTTGATGCTGCTGGGGGAAAGGAATTTCTCAGGGCTTCTGTTCTTTTTGCTAATACCTTTCCTGTAAAAGACCCTTTTGATCTGACTGTAGTGGTGAAATGTCTGAGGCATTGCAGCTCTTTGCCTACATGGAAAGAAAGCAGGAGGGAACCTTGGTAGGCAGTGCATGCCTATATTTACTTATAATATTTTCTCTGGGTTTTAAGTGCTGAATTATTAGTGTTATGCTAATAAAATCCCATGCTCATGGAACGGTCTCTCATTTAAAGAGAAGTGATTTTGGCAATTTGCCAGCAGGCTAGCAGGATATTAATCAGACAATACCTAGGGACCAACACTACTATATTGCTTTTAATCTTTTGACCAGTAAGGAAAACAGGAAGAAATCCATTTCCCTCCTTTCTTTGCTCAATGGGATAACCAGCTGGAGCAGACTAGCTGCAGATCAGCTCAATTTGAGAGTAAATATTTGGGTTTCAGACAGGTAAATGAGAGAGCAGTGCTGCTTTCTCCCCCACTGTCATGCAGCCGGGTGCCATTTATGCTCACAGTGGTGCCTGGAAGGTCTTTGGCTCCCAGACCCACATATTAATAACTGAATGTTGCCTTGCATTGCAAATTATATAGCTTTTTTCAGATGTTCCTAGAAAGGGAATGCTTGCTTGGCTGTGCTGGACAGTTATCTGCCGGACAAGTGGCTTTCAGGACCAGATTTTCAGCCTGTACAGTGACTGTGACAGTGGCAGCCCCAGGAAGGAGAATTCCAAAGCAGTGACTCCACTCAGCACTAAGCAGAGAACACACTGTGGCTGGGGACAGTGCAGTGTGAGGGATCTGGTTTGTTTGTCCCCACATATGAACACATGAAGTAGAGCAAGAAATGTGTTATATTTCCACGCCCTTGCTACCCTTTAGAGACAGTGGGGATGTCCTTTCTGAGCCTACAGGAAGTTCTGCTATGTCTGTTCATCCTGTAGAAACCTTTGGGTACTCTTTGGTGGAGTTTAGGTCTGAACTGATCTTCCTTTGTTTCTATGTGCTCAGATGAGGAATAAAAATGAATTACCTGGATCTTTGAGGCAGATTTTTACACAGGCCTTTCTGACCAGCAGTGAAAGACAGAAGAATGAAAGCACTTTAATGTCCCGGGGTACTTACCTGAAGACAAGTTCTCCAGTCTCAGCATCTTTTGCTATGAGTCCTGGTGGGGAAAACCCATCCCATAGAAGTTCCTCGTGGAACAATTTCTTTCCCACAAGGACATAGCCCATCAAATCAGCACTGCCAGCTTGCTGAAGAAAATGGGGCCAGGAGTCCTGAGCAAATTAGTCCTGCAGCAGCCCTGAAAAAAGAGCACGTCATCTAAAAGGAAGAGGCATCATTAGATTTCCTATCCACACAGTGAATAAAGAACTTTGACTTGAGGAAGAAAGGAAAGGTGTTCTTTTTGTTAGCTTCATTTAGAGAGAAAGAAAATCTTTGAGGTATTTTCTGGCACGTGGTTCTTGTTAGGTTTAAGCCAGCTGAGCTGTTATTGAAAGCTCTGGAAAGTAATTTCAGCAATAATCAATCTGCTGAAACAGAGGCAGTGAGGGTGCTCTGTTGCACGGAACTCCTGGGTGAAAACCCATACATTGTGTCTAAGAACACAGATTAACAAATGTGAATCGGGAGAGTTGAATTCCTGCAATCTGGCTCTGCCTTGAATGCTGGAAGATTGAAACCATTGCTGGATGGGGGATGGTGCTTTTCAACTCGTATTTTAGTCAATTGACTAAAACTCATCTGTAAACCTTTAGCATTGCTGCTGAAAAAATTTAATTTCCCACCATTTTTACTTTATTGCACAGGAAGCATAAATACTGAATTAGACATAGAGCTTTTAGTGTAAGCCAGCATAATCCTTTTACCACTGAATCATTGCGTTATATAGTATTTTGACCACTCTATGTCTATGTGAAATTGCTGTCTAACATGTATTGCTTAAAATTGGTATTTGCCTTTTTGGACAAATCTGTTAAAAAATTCTAAAAGGAAATTATGCAAAATAGAACAACTTACTCTTTAGTCTCTTGGGTGGAAAATGCTTGAGTTGTGCACAGTTTCAAACCGCTTTTGAAAGAACTGAAATGATTCTGTGTCATGATAAAATGGTGGAATATTTTATAGGCTAGTTAAATGATTTTCATGGCACAAAGAAACCCCTTACACACTTCTGTATTTGCAAAGGTATGAGTAATACGCTTGTATTGTACTGGGATCTTGAAAGCATGCTGCTCTGAACAAGTTGAGCTTGGTCCAGGCCAACACAAAATAATGACTGATGTTTGGATGAAAATTCAGTGCCATGCAACAAGAGTTGATATCTCTGCACAATAAAGGGTAGATCTCAAGAGTGGTGCCAAAATAAAAGACAGCATTTTTGAGTGTACTGCTTTTTCCCAACTCTCAACGAGATTAGAAGAGAGAACTTGAGGGCAAAGACTGGTGTTTATGGAGCTGGAAGTATCTTCTCTCTCCAAAGGCAAGAGGAGCTCTCAAATCTCCTGAGAAGTTTCCCATTTCCTTTCAGTCTTTGGACCAGTCCATATATGAAAGAACTACTTTATTCCTACCTCTGATAGGAAGCCTGTAGAGAAGTCTGTGAGGGGGAACTTGGAGCCATTCTGCTGGTACTTATGGGTACACTGTTCTGGCAAGAGAAGTTCCTGTCCTATGTTGTCTCCTAGGAACACAAGTCCTTAAAATATCTGGCCCTCTATGTGCCATGATTTTCTTCTTCTGAAGGAAGCCAGGAAAGATTTTCCTGTTACATTTTGGGGAAGTTGGTGATGTGCAGAGTGAGTATGTCAAATAATGGTGTTCTAGTGTATAACAACCAAGTCAACGCTAATAAAAGTTTGCTATCTTCCTAAAATGATCCTGTATAATAGAGTGTCAAATGCTCTAGGACTTAAAATGCAAAAAGATAGGATGTATCCAAGACAATGAAATGAAGCTAATTAAAATGTCAGATAACAGAAGTTTAGATTGTTAGAAACAGACCTTTTTGTAAGACAGGGAGATGTTCATTAGAGGGCCACAAACTTCACTTTCTAATAAAAATTAACCTTAATAATTTTTTGCATCAAGTCTGACCTCTGCTGCCTACAGACCTGGATTGATATATCAAAGTACATACTGCCTTTAATGTTCCTGTCAAACCTGAGCTGTGATGCATAGAGTTATTCCCTACTTGGAGGGATGCTTCTGTGAAACTTAGGTAATAAAAACGTGACACAGCCAGTGACTGATGTCTGTTCTTTCAGGGTGTGTTAGCGTGGGACATACCCTGCAAACATATCCTCTTCTTGACACTGAAAAATGAGACACATCTAGTAAAAAACATAATATATGCTCTAAGGTCTTGAAGTGACCTTCTCATTGTCTTTCTCCTTCTTCACACACCTTTCTCACCTCTCAACTGTTTCCTTGCCTTCCCTTGTAGGCTCTGAGCCTACATTTTATCTTGTAATGAGGTCTCTGCTGCCTCTGAACGTGTCGTACGCTTGCACACAGGCCCTGGCAGGGTCTGGTCTTCCTCTGCGGGAGACCTCAGGCTGCTTTTAGCCAGCTTGGACCATTAGCAGACAAAGAAAAAAGCTTTTCCTGGTAAAATAAAGATATACCTAAAAAATTGAAACAAACCTCAGCAACGAATCCAAATCCCAATTCTAGCAACCTGGTAATTTGTCAGTGCCAGGCGTCAGCCCACTATTAGTCTTTTTCTGGATAGAGATGACAGAGCTCTGTTGACAAGCTGTAGGACTTATTTCAGGAGCTGGCACCTGGCTTCCTGGCACGTCCCCATGACGACTGTGTCACGCTCCTTGGAGCTGCCTTTGGCTCTGCAGGAGTTGCTGCCTGGTGCTCCCAGCCTGCCTGGTTGGGAACCTTGCTATTTATTGCCATAATTACATGTCCATGCGCTGCTGTCCCCAGGCCTGTCTGGGGCCAAACAGAGCCTGCCACACCGGCAAAACGCGTGTTCCAGCTCTCACACATATGGAGCATGAGGGGAAGGCTTTTCATCCTTCCCCAAAGGGGCTAGAAAAAGCTCTGGCCTCTATTTTAGCTTCCTTCTCCTCCTGCATGCCTTTATTCCTGTTCCCCTGAGCTGTTTACTCTCACCCTTGCTCAGTGTCACAGGATCCATCCCTTCTCACTAAAGGCCATGCATCTGATCTGGAGCTTTCCCACTCCTGCTGCAAGAAAATATTTAGCATTTTAATATTTTTTCACATTTTTAGAAGTAATTTATGTATGAACTTACACAGTGCTTAGTAATCATTTCTTGGATGAATGTGGAATTTTTCTAAAATTAAACTATCATTCTTTTCTCTTCACACTTGGCTGTCATATCTTTCTTAATGCAAATCAGTCATTGACTAGAGACACCTACTGTAAGAAGCTATTTTAGCTGTCTGATCGGTTATAAATTGATTTTAAAAGTGAAGACAGTTTTGGGGAGATAAGCTGGGATTGGTAGGGAATGGAAAAAATAATTCAAAAGGGAAGTTTTTATTTGAATGTAAGTGACTATTTACCTCTATCTCAAAGGCTGTAATCCAAGGGTCCTATCTCTCTTTCCTCCTGCTTTAAGACCACGAATCCCTCACCCGCTCTGGTGCTGTACAATGCAGAGCCCTTGAGTACCAGTGACGGGTACCCCAAGAAAAAAATATTTCCCCTTTATGTCTCCATTTGATACCAGGCCAAAGGAAAAGGGAACATTATCTCTGAAGGAACCTGGCTACTCTTCTGCTGTGAAGCAAGTCTCTCAGTGCAGGAATGAAAGGGAATCCATTATGGCTAGCTTCAGAGAAACCTCTCTTCGCTGCAGTATTTCCCCCTGCTATGCTTCAAGTACTCTTCAGAGGGAATATTCACATTTTCCAGGCAAAGAAAATGGTTTTGCTAACACAGTAGTGGTCTGCACAAAGCAAGAGGAAAAGAGAAAAGGTTCACTGGATGCAACTTGGGAAGTTCGAAAAATGAGAACTGTTTTCTGGTTTTCTTTTTTGTGCTCTTTTTTCTTCAGGGCCAGCTCTGATGTTGTCTGCTGGGGCATGAACAAGGAACTTAATTTTTAAGGCACGTCTGACTTTTCTCGTTGCATTTTTTCCCCTGTTGCTTGCACTGCCAGTTCTTTGTATGTAATTAAAAATATGCAAAAAGTGAATGAGTTTTTAAATTAATTCAGTTTGAGTGAACATGCTTACCAACCCTAAGGTTTGCATGCTGTGTCTATAGGAACAGTAGTTATCCTAGCATAAATATTGGGAGAGAGTCAATTTTGAAGCCATACAGATAAATAAACATAGAAAACAACTTCTACTACCTAGAAGTACTCTGTGCTTTCTTGGTTTGTTAAACCCTTTCTTTTTCCGCTAACAAATTACAGCAGTGCAGCTCTATTCAGATTTGATTATTTACGATCAATCCAGCTCGTCAAAGTTTCTGAATACTGTTAGTCAAATGTATTTGAATAAACACATGCATGCAACAGTTGCAGCATGTTTATAGATATTCAGAGAACAGAAGAAGAACCTAATAAAATTAATCAATTACAAATTGCCTGTTCCTTGCACAGCCCTATTGTCCCCTGAATAGTTGTAACTGGGAGCTCAAAGCTGAACACTCTTTGTTATTTCCATAAACTTTACAGTGACTTGTTTTTTTAATGCCTAGAATCTTGATTTCTCAGATGTGTACGGGATTTCCAACACGCTCCATTTAATACAAAATTCAGGGCAGTTGTTATAATCCCTCTCTACTCTTGAGCTAGAAACAGAGTCCTGGATCAGATTGCAGCTCTGGAGTGAGGCCAATTGCCAAAGAAAGTGATTCCTCCGCCCCTCACCTTTCACATATTAAGAGTTACCCCTTGCCTGGCTTCTAAGGAAGCTCCATGGGAACCTAGCACTGCAGCTGCATCAGTGGGAAGGTGTGATGCCTTTGGCAAGGCTGTGTGGCATAGCCCGGAGCCACCCAGTCCTACCACTCTGGAAAGGGAAAGCACTTCCCAGTTCCTTCTGATAGCTCTTCACATCAGCTGAGCTCAAAGCCTTGTGCCATCTGTTTGCATCTTTGTTGCAACCCAGGAAGGTCTGTTTTATAAAGAATTCAGCAGCGGTGCCTCAGCTACAAGTGAATGCAAATACACAGCTTCACTATAATGGGACAGGAGCAGTTACAGTTAAGGGCCCATCTCCCCACTCTCCTGTTTTGTAGGAATAGCAAATGGGATGAGTAGGGCTGGTCCTGCTGGTTTCCCCTCAGTCAGGAAACTGATGTGCCATTTACAGCCAGAGATGGAAGGACGGCCTTGGTCCATAGCTGTGCACTGTCCTGCGAGGCAGAAGCCAAAATACCGCTGCAACCCACCCCTTTGGAGAGCAGCACGATCCCCCTGGAAGTCAGCTGTGCCACGTCCAGACTTTCCATCGCAGTATTTGACAGGCAGGTTGTGCACAGGGTGCCTCTAGGCTTTGCAATGCTGCAAAGAGCTTGAGCTCCTATGTGTGTCTTCCATGACAGGCTGCTCTTGTGTGGCCACCTCTGTTTCAGGATCTTGCTTCTTCTGTCTTGAGAAAACAAGACACAGACTACAAATGTGCTCCTTGTGACCTGGGAGCTTGACAACTTCATGCATGGAGGTCTGCTGAGGCACCTGCCTGCAGCCTTCTCTGCCTGGCTCAGCTGAGTGGCTGGAGCTGATGGTTTGGAATAGGTGTATGGGAGTCCTCAGGTCACACACAGCACTGTTTCATGCTCTGCCTGACCTCTGCCTGTCTGCCATTGATTTATTCTTGGCTGATTGTTTGGAGGCTGGGATGTCCATGTGATTGCAGTGATAGGTCTGCGACTCCAGTTCAATTAGTGCAGCCAGGCCTTCACACAGACACAGACACACAGACATTGGTCTCTCTGGGAGCTTGTGCAGACCTACAGCCATGCCAGTACCTGACTCCTAGACCCCTGGTCTCTCTCTGGTATCCATCCTCTGACCTATGGTCTCCCCAATAGCTAGCTCCCTTATCCTACATACACCATTCACTCTCACATGACTGATGCTCCCCAGGGAAACACACGCACACACACACACACACTAGTTTGTCCACTCAGACACACAGGTCCTCTGACACACAGCTGGAATTCAGTTGCTGCAAAATACCCTCTCCTCCTAGATCCCCCCCCGTGCACACAGAACAGGGTCCCTCACCCAGGAAAGCAATTAGAAATTCAGTTTAACAAGAAGACTGGAGTGATCAGGGATTGAACAAAAAAGGACACTTATCAGCAGCCTGTTTAAATGAAACTGTCTCTTTTTATCCACTTATCTCTGTATTTTGCCTGTTTCTTTGCAAGCAACCTTCACCCTCCTGTTCTTGCCTTTGGTCTTTTACCTTAATATTCTGCAAGTATCACATATTCCTCCTACTCCCTTTAAGACATCCCAAAGTAAGTTTTATGCAATTTCCCAAGCACCCATTCCATAATGAGTCCCAAACACCTGCAGGCAGTAATACTCTTCAGTCTAGAAGGCTGTCTGGTGAGAGCTCTTGCCATAGACTCCTCCAACACCCAAACCATGGCTGGGCTGTCCCCTGCTGAGGTCCCTGGGAGTATCCAGGACTGGATGCTACAAGGCTTCCTCTGCTTGGTCCTCTCTGTGAGGCTCTAATGTACTGGGCTGGAACCAGCCCCGGGGTACGTGTGCATGGAGCAGGGAAGGGATGTGTTGAATCTCACGGAGGTGAGGTAATGTCCCGCCCAACATTTCAGCCCCTGCAAGCCTCACGAGGCAGCCTTGTGGCAGCTGCCAGTCAAAAAAGCCTGGGAACACATCAACAAATGCTGCACCTCCTGGAGCCCCTAACCCAGCCTTGAACTGGTTAGGACAATTGCATGACGCCTGTGTCTTCTGTGCTCGTGTGATAGACTTCTTCAGCCAACAGGGTCTTTACAGTCACATCTGGTAAAAATGATCTCCTAAAGCACATTTACTGCTATTTTTTAGGAATTTACATTATAAGGATAATGAGGAATGTGATTGGATGTGAATACTAAAGAGGCTGGGATATCATCTGTCTCATTCGGTAACTTGGTAGAGGAAGACAAGTCTTTAGTCTTAATAACCTACCATGGACTTCCCAGTAAGATGTGTTGCTACTTCCTTCTGTGAAGGACATTGTGTGAGAGAATGCTGAGAGCCTTCAGGAGGTGGCTGGGGAGGGTACCTGTAAATGAAGTTGCTGTTCTGTTGCTATTTGAAAAACTATATCCAGAAATGATAAGATTATATGCAGAAAACCTGTAAATTATTACTGTGAGATGTAAGCAGGGTATACTTGACTTTGGAGACAGCCTGCAGGGTTAGGGGTGGGTCCTCCCAGGTTGCAGGCCAGCAGAGGACAGCTGGAGTTTAGTGCATGCATGAGATCACCAGATATAAACATGAATTTGTTATCATATTAAAAACGACCCAGCCATAAGTCACCCCTGTGCAAACCACCCGCCCTCTGCCATCTCCCCTGCAATAGCCAGGGATGTGAGGTACCAACAGCTCTGGAAATACTGAGGCTGCCAATATAAAAATTTTTGATTAAACTCTGTGCAAAGGACATATGCATAAACGGACAAGGTACATGGAAACATTGCCAGGATGGTGACTTCAAAACCATTTGCAATCTTCTGTTTACTATTGGCAAATGTTTCCAGGAGACATGTTTGAGAGGAATATGTGTAGAATTTGGCACCATGGCTTGAAGCTGTATCCAGCAGCTGCTAGAGGAATGGCATAATACCTGTGTTGCCAGGCTTTACACAGAGACGAAGCACTTCTTTAGATTATGGAATTAATTCCTTTCTTGGCTACAGAATAGTCATATTTGATGTTGTCCACTTGGAATTGCTTGAATGGATCCACAGTGTTTTTGATAATATCTGCCAAGAGCATTCTGACTATTTTACAATTACTCATTTTTATACATTGTGCATCAGTTTAGAGTATAACACAGGCAATGAAAAGGTGTTGAAAATGGAAACATAATAGGGTTTTTTATTTCTTACATTCATGTAATAGACTTTATGTTGGAATGAATGTAGTTGTCTAGAGAGGCAGACCAGATGTGATTTTAAAATTCCTTCTCTACTTTGGGTATCTGGATGTTTTTGTATAATAAACTACTTCGCAAGACTAGTTAGCCAGCCAGCTGCCAGAGCCATTTTAAAAATGACTGATACTCACCAGAAGCAAAAAGCTGTTGAGGAATACCAGTACAAGAACACAGTCCATATTTGTTGTAGATACTGGTTGCAAGACTCAGTGGTGGAGAAACAGTGAGTAAGGCACTCCTCCTCCAGTTATTGTTCAGAGAAAAACGTAACTGGAAGATAAATGATAAAATTCTCTAGGGTACAGGCATACATCTCTACTTCAAGCTAACCAGCAACCAGTGTGATGAATTCAACCTCTTTAACTTTACAGTGAGGAGGCAGGTGCATAAATGGTTTTGCTTGTTCTCCAGGTCTGGAATGGTGGATAAACACAGTCATAATCACTGCTGAAAACAGTGATCTTTTTTTGAGTTCAGCAAATATATTTCATGCCAGTGCACTGGAAAATTGGAATGTAGACCAGGGAAAGATTCACTTAGAATTATAAAGTGTATGTTGTGTTGGTTCTTGCATATAGACAAGCCACCAGGTGTCTTTATGCCTTTTAGAGAGAGACATCACTGTTGATGTTCCTGAAGATGGAAAAAATCCATGAATTTAAAACTTGTTTGAAGGGAGTGCATTTAAAGGAATTTCACTGATCTTGAACAAACATGGGAGCTTTCATCAGAGCTTTCAAAAGCTGTAGGAATAATTGAGTCATCTGTGTACATCTTTTGTACCTGTAAGCAGTAACTTTTATGTGGTACTCTCTCATATCTTTTAAGAATTTCATTTGAGCTATACATTCGAAAACTAAACAAACAATAAAAATATGACCAAATGAAGTGATGCTGCCATTAGGTGCATTGTCACTGTGAATAAGCCATCACTTAGAAAATAGATGAAATCTATAAAGAAAATTTTCATCAAAACAAGTCTCTATTATTTGTCATGACAAACAATGAGAGTGGCTGAAGTTTCTCACCTTGGTTCATGACTAAATATTATATCCTTTCTGTCATCAAAGGAGATAACTTTGCTGGCCTTTGAGGAAGGCCTGAGCACATGCTCTTTAGCCATTACTTTTTCTTATAGTGGGCCTTTTTGAAAGTTCTGATATATACTTTTGCTGTTGGAGCTGTGTTATTTGCCTTATTTTTGCTAGGCTGGTACATGGTATTTTATTACAATTTACTGTAAATATGCCCCCATTATATATAATTGGCATATGTAAAATAGATGTAGAATTACTAAAAGTAACAGAACTATAAATAGTAATAGTATAAAAAGATATTACTGATTCATACTTCTAAAGAGTAACTGCACTTCCAAAATAATTAGCCAAATAAAGTTGTGGTTGTATCTACATATATTTTTAAATATAAACTTTCTCTGTAAACTTTCATCTGCCCCTATTTCCAGCTGAAATACTGCAACATAGAAGTTGATTGGAATTCTCTAAAAGTGAACCTACAAGTTGAATCCTGTTGTTATATTCCATTTCATTGAATAGTTAAATGATGAACAGTGCAGGTAATACCAGACAGAGCAATATTGCTTTATTTAATTTTGCAATTTAAAGTTAGGAACATTTTGGTTAATGGAAGGTGAAGATAGTATTAAGGAGGTTATTATTCATTGGCGATTTATACAGAAAAGAGATTGTATTGTAAAGCACTGAGTTAGAAAAATTGACATGTTAAGTCTCCTTAACTCTCAGGCATTGGAGAATTGCCCTTGGTTCTTGTTGAATAATACATATTGGCTGATATAAACAAGGTATAAAGTGTGTATAGATTCATTTAGAATTCCCAGGTGGGAAAATCTGAGTAGGCTTTCAATGAAGAGTCTATTATCTCTTGATAACTGAGAACATTACATATGAAAACTATGGCATTTAATATGAGTAATCTTAAATCCAGACAGTGTTGGCTGACAATGCCATATTCACCTTTTTGAGCTAATCATACACTTTAATTACCAGATATCTTTTTTTAATGGTAGCCATTTCTCAGATGCTCTAGTGAGATGTTTGCTTAGTAGTGATAAAAATTTAGCAAGTTCCTGTTAGTGATGTGGTGGTGTTTTCTTGCCAAAAATCTAGAATACAGAAAAGCCCCCACCACTTGTAGGTCACACTGTTTCACCATTTGTGAGATAACTCATCTAGTAGACTGTAAACTCTCCAGGGCAAATATTTCTATGTTTATATTTGCAATCTACCGTTCAGACCAATGAGACAATGTAGTCCATAAACAACAATAACTGAATGCCAGTTGATTTCAGATTATAGGCTGAATAAGAAATTCAATCTATAATTTTGCTTTCTTTTTCTTTAAATGGCAATTACTATTAGAGCAGCAAAAATTTTCATATGATCCCATGCCAGAAAAATATCCACAATCAGTCTAACCCAAATATCTGTCAGGATTTGCTAGATCTTTCATTTGTAATGCAGGTGCTGTTGTTTTATTCTGCCAAACCTAATAAACATATTAATCCAATAACTAAAGAAATATTCTTTTTCCTAAAATCTTACGCAAAAGAATAAGTGCTTACTAGGCTGCATCAGCAACACATATTATCTAATACGGAGGCAGAGCTGTTTTATCAGAAAAAGAAGGCATGTTTCTGTGATTGTGGTTTAATCAATTTCTAAAACACATAAAGGATAGTGAAAGTCTGAAGATGAAGATAATGAGAGTTGCTGAAGCTCAGAATGCCAGAAATTCAGTGCTGAAAGCCTCTTACTCTTCAGGTGTGTCACATGAAGTTGCCTACCAGAATGAAAGCAACAAAAGGTTTTATTTTCAGTATTTTTTCCAATTTTTAGTTTTTCTTTGAATGCTACTGTCTTTGATTATGGCAACAGCTGTTGGTAGTACTGTACAATATGTGTCTGCACAATATGTGCTCTCACATTTTGTTCTGCAGAGAATGATTTATTGGGATGTATTTTTATTTACAACTAAAGAACAAATTTTATAGGATGTTCAACAACTGGAATTCTTAAAAAGTCACCTTACAGGGCATGAGTAAGGCTCACAAATGCACTGTGCAATGTCCAAGGCAGTGTAGATTCTTCCTTCTCCTTCTCTCTTCTCAGTGATACAGGGATATTTTTAAACAAAGGATAAGTGACAGACAATCATGTGTATTTTATAGCTTGCTCACACATTAGTCAAACATCTGCCACACAGTAATAATGTGGTATGAACTGCAGTGAACTAAGGATGGCCCTATCAGAAAAATGAATAGATTTATTCAATAAATTCACAGAAGTTACAAGCTTCAGTCTGACCATGTCTGTTTTCTTCCTTCATTTCTCATTTTGTACAAGAATATATATATATGTATATATATATAAATACATATATAAATACATATGTGTGTGCATATATATATATATATATATATATATATATATACACACACAATGCCCCCTCAGGCCAAAACCTGAAATGAAATTATGATAATGTAGGGATATGGACTTTGAGCAATATTGAAAAGTAATCCTCTGTGCCTGTGAAATCCAGATTCCCTTTTCCAGTGAGATCTGGAGAATGCCAAGTGACTTAAAGATAATGTTTAGGCTTTGCTGGTCATTGTGTCCTTGTCTGAGCATGATGCCACTTAAACAGCATTTCCACTCCTCCCCACTGACCCTCTTTTGTTCCCTCTCCTGTCACCCTCTGTCTCGCTGCCAACAAAAATGTCTAATGATCTGAAAAATAATCTGAACTAACTCTGCCCGTCTGGATCTATTCCGTGACGTGCCTCTCAGCGTGACCACACACAGCCGTGCCGCCCTGGGAGCAGGAGTGGGAATGATTTTAGCTGAAGTTGGTCTGCTACAGCCTGTGAGACCATGACCTCAGCCATTTCTACCATTTTTCTCCTTAATCTCACTCCCACAATTAACTCATCAAGTACTGGCGTCACATCTCCTGTCACTCTTGATCAGCTTTTGGCATCCACAGGTTCCTCTGGGAGTCAGGAAGCAGAAGCAGAACCAGGTCGCCCCTTTCAGTCTGTGATGTGCTCTGTGAAGGAGGTTTCCCCACTGGAGTACAAGCATGAAGGTTTGGGCAGGACAGAGAATATCAATGCTGTGCTCTTCCATATTATGGGCAGCAACATTTTGCCCCTCACATATTCCTGGCCTGGTGGCCTGTTATGGCTTGGGGAAGCTGGTGCTGTGTCAGCTATGCTTGTGTATGTTTGGTCAATATGCAGTTGGAAGTTTTATGGTCCCTGTCAACGTATCTGTGGCCATTTCTGGATCTTACACCTTCAGACAGCTCCTTCTCTGTTACGTGACAATGTGGAGGATCTCCAGTATGAAGGAGGAAAACCACACCGTGAGCATAATAATGGATGATCCAAGTCCCTTGTGGTCGTATGTCTGTAACAGAGGATACAAAAATCTCCCAGCTAGCCCTGACCTAAGCTGATAAAGGGTGTTGTGCCTGTTTTTTGCCCTAGGGTCATTGGACCAGGGCTGAACCCAAGCTATTCCTTCTTCCTTTTCTGATGTGCAAGATATCAGTTTTTGAAGTCTGAAGATAAGTTTGTGATGTGAGACTTCTCCAGACCAGGCAGCTGAACATTCTGCTTACCCTGCTATACCTCTCCCGTTCTCCTGTGTCCTGTGTTATCTCTGTGCTGGTGGTTGTTGGTCCCCACAGCAGGGAGCAGTGGGGCTGTGACTTCTGGGGTGGCAGAAAGCTGGTGTTTGTCATTCCCCAAGTTTAGTTGCTGTGCTGGAGCCAGCCAGGGAGACCAGCCTGCATTTCACCTCCCAAAAGCGCAACTCCAGCAGGAGTCCTGAAGGATTTGTCAGTCTTGAGTCACTGCTGAATCTGAGGTGACTCAGGAAAACTTTAGAAGCTATTTGAGGACTAACCGGCAGCTGAATGGCAGCCTTGAACGTGCTGTTAGCATATAAATTATAGTCTTAGGTGAGAAAAATGATCAATTGATATCAAAGTGTCTTTAAGGATATATTCTCGCTTATTCCTAGTGAAAGTCAAGACTCAAAGGTGAAACTTCTGTCATAGAAAAAAGATATGGCCAGAGACTGCCCACTGGGGACAGCTATTGGCTCACAGAGGAATGTAAAATGTATTTTTCCCACCCTCTCAGTTTCTTCCAAGTCAATGAAATTAGAATTTGACCCTTTCATTCTGATAACCTTTGAAAAAGAGTCAAGCTTGTCAAAAACCTCTGCTAATACACCCAAGGAAAAGGAAGCCAGTCATAACATGTGTTTTGAATCAAACAGTAACATTCTGTTGCACACACCTAAAACACAGTGGAGGGAACACAGTGCTGCTTTGGAGTGTGCCTAGGCACATGAATCATGACATTAGCTCAATATTTGCCCAAAGAACATAAACCACCAAGATTCAAGCAGCTAAACTTTGTTGATAAGAGCTGCACAAGGAAATGTGTATGCTGCACCCATTTGTCTTGAATGTGCAGTTCCAAGGCTTTTCCTATACACACCAAGTAATTTTTTATGATTTTGTCTTCTTTTTCGACAAGGAAATTGTATAAAAAACACTTACTATAATGAAACAAATGTTTCACCTCAGAGAGAGCAAAACATTGACATAACCAAATTTGACATTCTCATAGCTGTGGGTTGGTAACATCGTCAAAAATAACCAACAGATCTATTTTGTGTAAATTTAGCACTGGACATCAAAAAAAGTGGTGATTGGTGCGTGGTAAAGCTGCCACATGAAGAGTTTGGTCAGTCTAGTAAAGATCATGTGGAGTTATGTGAGTAGATTGACTGAAAAGTGAGTGGGGAGCGGGTCAGGCTAATTGTTGGCTTTGTGGTATTGGGAGAAGAAGGTGATGGGTTTATCTTGCCTCTCCAATGGTCACATGGTAACTTGTGGCCTTTTTGGGCACTTCAAACCAAATCTGACAGGGGGCGGTGTTTCCATCAATCCCAATTTTATCAATCCTATCTGGAAGGTAGATGAGGACAGAGGTTTTCTTCATGACTTGTCTGAATAAATTAGTGCTCTGCGTTGGTTTTGACAGTCCTCCAGCTGGCCAGGTGGCAAGCACCTTCTGGCAGACCAGCTCTTCAATCTGTGTTTTTGCCCTTGTCCCGGTGTTGTCTCTTGCCCAAGTGGCAACACAGAAAAGGGCAAAAAGGACATGAAGGAGGAATGAGTGAAGTCACCAGAAAGCCTGGGAGATATGAAAGCAGCTGGAAATATTGCAAGGCAAAATATTACAGGGACATGGAGGGTACTATGACAGGAACAATGGGACACATGGTGAACTTAAAGTTCTGGGAGCAGAGAGATGTTTTTTAGGGTTAAAAAGGAAAGCTGTGGGACATTTAACTGCAGGAAATCAAGGTTCAGTAGTTCTCCTCCTCAGGGAACAACTTGTCTTTAGAGCTTGACAGTATTGCATCGTGGTTGAAAGTGTCTGGAGGGATTGGTTTATTGCTATCATGATATATGGATCTCTTACAAATACTTATCTAGGAGGTTAGGAAGGGGTTCAGTTAGCAATGGCAGGCTATAAATGGGGGAGGAGAAGGATGTCAAGCTTAACAGTAGGGAGGAAGGAAAACTAAAATAATAAATATTGATTTGGAGTATGTCTCTTATTATCTCTGACTGAACAGGAAAATGTTTTAATAATGTGATATTTATGTGAACCATAAATTATCCACGTGGAGCTCTTCTGCATTGATGTTGACTAATCAGCGAACCATTCTGGGGATGGTTGACTATACTATTCTTTCAACAGCTTGAGTTTGTTATCATATTTCATTGTATTCCTGGAGGCTGCACATTCTTATTAGTTTATAACGATTTGTGGGATGCATGTCCTGGACTCAAGGAAATCACTTTTACCAGATGGTTTGAGTGAGTAAGAGACTAGTCCTGCCTCCAGTGATCCTTCGATCTGTTTCTTATTGCACCATGTTATATAGCCGAAGAGAGACAAGTAAATCCTGACAATAACAGACATTTTGCTGAGTTAAAATCTTACATGTGGATTTTGACCATACACTGAAAGTGAGTTGTAAAGCTAAGCCAAGCGTTGGACGTGCAAATTGAATGCTCCATTAACCTATCAGTGAGAGACACTTTTGGAATAACAGATGTAATTTTTGCATCTGAAATCTATTTGGACTTCATCCCTCTCTGACATCACTTTTGTGGGAGCCCAGGGAATTTGTGTATGGACAGGCCTAATGAATTTGCAGTTACAATGGGCACACGTGAAACGCATGCAAGAGGGGATGTCAGCAGGAAAGCAGGGTGGTGTCCATGACCTTCAGCTTCTTCCCAACAAACCTAAAGCAGCACGGAAACCAAAATGAAAGTGTGATTTGCACCAGGTTGCATTTCTGTAGAGGTCCTTGGCCACACGGTGTCACACAGGATGAGTGTGTGGGAGGTGTGGCCACTCAAACTGCCTCATTCCTGGGACCCGAGGGCTTCATCTCATGTGCCCCCACAAGAAGGGACCAAGAAGCGGTGATCAGGATGGGGAGGAGAAAGGGACAGGGCTGGCCCACCACTGTGTTATGTGGACCGGTATATCTGCAGGCTTCACAAGGAGACTCAGGGATATGAGGGACCCTGAAGGATGCCCTGTTGTGCAGTGCTTTCCCAATGGTCTGCCCCAATCCCCTCTCTGCCAGCTGTGGTCAGCACAAACTGTAGTCCTGCTTGAGGGAGCTACACCTATATTTTGTGTAAAAAGCCTTTTAATTTTATTTTAATCCTTACCCCCTAAATGTTAAAAATTTGACATCACCCACTGAAAACCTCCTATAACAGAGTTGCAAAATGGGCTCTGACTCAATCTATTCTTGTCCTCCATCAAAGCTCAAACTGGGAGCTTGCCTTTAACATGGGATCTCCACTCTCCTGGACATGCAGCTCAGGGCTGCACTTCCTTGTGTTCAAGCAGAAATGCTAAAATTTCAAGACCCAGGGATTACATGTGCAGACACTTCACTGCTTCAAATTAATTAAAAAAGCCATGATATTTTTTGTTTATAAAGTGTTCCTATTTTTGATTGTGAAGCTTTCTTCATATGGAACAACAGGAAAAGGAAACTAAGCTTTATTTTCCAAAAAACATTCCCCAAGCTAAAAAATTAATAAAGTGGCAAATTGTGATTCCTTAATATATAGATCAGATGGAAGAAATGTTAGTTATGGTATGAATACCAAATTTTTTCCATTCCAAAGTCAAGAAGGAAAAGTCCTCCAAAAAGCCAGTGCAGATGTTCACCATGTGGTCACACATCCTTTTTTGTAGACCGGGAGCAGATCATATAGTTAGTATCAATACGTTCAGACTTAAAGAGATGTCAATATCTTTGCTGCATGTATTAAAGGGGATATACTAAAGTTGTTTGTGTGTCTTGGAGTGTTATTTCATGCTACTTGCAGAAAGACTTGGTGGGTTTAGGGCACATCTATGCCAGTATTTACTTATGTGTAAGCCACCCAGTAACAATTTTTTTCCATTTCCACTTTTTTTTTTTTTTTTTTAAAAATCTTTGCTCGAATTCAGCTATTGTATAATGCATTCTGAGGTGAGCCTAGCCAGGTCTGTTTAAGTCCGGGTTATTTTCTGATTTTGGTAACTTTTCTGTCCTGCAGGTTTTGGGCAACAGGCAGACTGGAGTGATGCGCCTTCACCTGCTCACAAGCATTTACTTCAGACCTGAAGAAAGATTTTCTTTTACATTTTCCACTTTAAAATTGCACTTTTGCTTTTTCAGCATAGGTTGTGAGACTCAGGCTGTCTCTTGACTCTGTGCAAAGTATGTGGAATCTGAGAAAGTACATTAACTTCTACTTGAGTTACCTGAATGCTGCAGGTAGAGTCCTTCTGGTTCAGGGGCTGTATCTGACTCCTGCAGGCCCCTATCCCAGGCAGAATCTGGCAACAGATCCATGACCAGGCACCAGCCCAAGCCTGAGAGACTGTTGAGTCCCTCCCTCTCGCAGTGGAAAACACTGCTGCCAGAGCAGAAATAAGCTATTGTATCTGTGTGCACAGAAGGGTAACACGGGCAAGGATCGAAGTCTTTTACTGATGCAAAGTCAGATCATGTCATTAGCAACTAAAAGGCATGCAGAATCAGTGATGACATAAAAAGTATTTTCCCTTATCAGATCTCCTCAATTAAGAGGAGACATTGTAAGAGACAAATTATGGGTTTTGTAAGTTTATTAAAGCATTGCTGCTCTGAGTACTCATGAAGGGTTGTTTCTACTGGTGCTCTTTGCTATTGGGACTCCAATTTAAATAACCAGTGTTTGCCACAGTCGGGATTTTTTCTGAATGTTGTTCTGTCTGACACGACACAGCTTTTCAAAAGGAATTTTTAAAAAAACAAAGTCTGATTGCTTTGAAATTTTAACAGTGTCAAATATTTCTTCAAAACTGGGGACAGTAAAATGAAAGCTGAACAGGCACCTCTGCCTACACAAAGCAAATTCTTTTTACATTTTCAAGTGTTTCTGCTGTTGGTTGCTATTGAAACTTTGAAAGTCTCTTTAGTGCTCGAAGTGTGCCACAAATGAGGGACTATTTCATTTTTATTTTTTAAAGATGAGGAAATTTCAAAATTATGGAAGACAATAAAAAGGAAAATGAAAAGCAGAACCAGAACAATTTTGATGTTATTGATTTTACAGTGGGAAAAGGAAAGTGATAAAAGGAGAAAGTGTCTCTGTAGGTATCTTGATTTTGTCAAGTTTCAGGATCGATTTTTTTTTTTTGTCATGAAAGATTCTGATTTGCAATAATAGCAATTATTCTTCAAAATCCAAATTTTAATTCTCAGATATTTCAGAGAATAAGTTTGGCTTGATTTTTTTTTGAAAAAAGAATCCCTTCTAGATATGAAATGAAATGTCTTTTGCTGCCTAAAGAATTTTTACATTTGGACAGTTAAGTTAGAAATAACTAATAATACGTTGTTTGATTATATATCTATGATTCCAACAATCCTCCCTCCCTGAATTATGAGAAAAAATAAACTGAACTTGCTTTCTAGAAATAACTATCCTGTGCCTAATCCGGCAATCCAGAACTGTCATCTGCAAACACGAATAAAGTCCGTTAATGTTACACGCACTGAATTTCAAGGAAATTTCTTGCAATATGTAAAAGTAATCAGTGAAAATGTGTTTGCAGGTTGGGACTGTATTCTCGCCCAAACATATAATGCAGTTTCCATGTGGTAGCTATCTCTTACTGTGTCTATTTTTGTTTTAACACAATGAATACACAGCAGCAGAGTAATACTGCTCGCTGCCTTTTCCTTCTAATATTGTTCATGGCAGAAATCCAATTTATACAGTGCAAATAATCATTATTTCCAATAGGCTGAGGATCTTTCCTGGCAAGAGCATAACCAATGCCTTCTACTCCCACTTGTGTCATTCACGATATTTCAGTGATATGACCTAGCATATAAAATCCATTACACATATAAGGATTGTGGGAAGGGAGAGCAAAAAGAAAGAGAAAACAAGGAACACGCCTAGTTCTAGGAGTCATGGGGAATTACAAGCAAATAGCAAAGCAGGTGGAAAAGAAATGAAAGGCAAGCTTAATACAATGAAGAAGTATGGAGGGCTTGTGGCCCTGGGCAAGCACTGCTGTTTGTGGGTTAGTGGCATCGTTCTATCCCCACATCATCGTGGAGGAGTTAACTGCTGTTAAACATCACTTTTATCAGGGGCTTGCCACAGTCCCGAGCCCTTTCCTATATTACTTTTGATATACAACAAAAGGACTTTAGCAGTCATCTCTTTCTCACCTGGAAGGCTTTGGGCATGCAGTGCCATGCACAGATCTTCAATTGTTTTTGCAAAAATACTCTAGCAGGATGCTAAAGCAAGAGCGTGTTTTCATCGCCGACTTGGCGAATGGGAGTGACTCATGTGCCATCTGTTTTGTCCCTCCACTCGATCATATGCGGTCCCTGTTTGTGCTGGTTAATGCATTTGCCATCTATTAAAGGGAGAGGAAACTTTGGAACAGTCAAAACAAACATGCCTGAGAAAGACTGAAGTTTTTAAAGGGGCTGGTAGGAAAGCTACTGCCACTCTCACTTCCCATTGAAACATGGGATTCTGGGCCAAGGACGTTCCAGGCGACAACCCACTGAAATCTGGCAGCAGGTCAGGGATTTCTGAGTGTCTGAGGCATGTCTGTATTACGCAAAACAGTGACTGTCAGAGTGTACTAAATGCATAGTGTCATGCTTGGGCTGGAAAACCCTGCTTCTCTGTGCCCATTGTTACAGCCCCGTGGTGGGAAGGGGCACTTTTCCTGCTTCAGAGTCTGAGGGAGACTCCAATCTGGAAGAGAGAGGACTGAGTGGGAGATATGATAACACAGTGTGGATTTCTGAGCAGTACAGAGAATTGTGCAGAACAGACCATTCTANGTGTGGAATGGAGCAGGACATGAAAAAGGGCCATTGGCTGGTTCAGAAAGGCCAAGACCTGTCTGAATGGTAGGACTTGCTGCAGGACACTGAAATCTTATCTGGGGCTTGAATAAATGAATGGAAAAAAATTTCCATCAAGAGCACTAGAACACAATGACAGCACCTCCGGCTCATTCTGCAGCGTAAACTCTGCATGATGTTGGCACTAAAACTTGGACTCTGAGATCACTAAGCCTTGTAACAGACTCAAAAGACCGATGCCAGAATAAACTGGAAAACTGGATTACTGGCACTTTGGCCATTCATAGGCTGAGATTTTACCAGACTTTTTGCCTCTGAGGTTGTAGTGTTCAGTTAAAGAGCCCACCAAGATGGCAAGAGCCCCATCTGAGGAGAAGGACAACGCTGGGCAGTAAGCCAGAGCATGGCACACTCCATCCATTTCCTAGACAATGTCTAATACCACCAAAATATGCTGGTGACAGTGCTTAATAACAGGACATTAGTAGATGAATCACTGCAGGAAAATCAGTAACAAATTGGACTCTTCTTAAGCATTGCATCATGACAGTAGGCAAAAAGCATAAGCAGGGCCAAGGAATGACTTAGTAGAGCATAGCCTGCCCAAGGAGCAGCCTTCCCTCAACGAACACTGTTTTTGCCTTGGTGCCTTTCTGTCACAGACTGTCCCTTCCAGGCTTTAAGATTTTATATGCAAGTATATTGTGACAGAAGCGCAAGACATGCTGTATAAATGTGTTAAAAATATATCTTGATTTTCCCATCGTTTCAGGTCCTCCTCAGTGGGCAGCCTGACTCGGTCACACAAAACACCCCACAAAGAGCTCACAGTTTTGGTGACATAGTTTCAGCCTCCCAGCTCAAGCCTAGACATGAGCCAGGATGTGTCACAGTCTTGCTCTAAACTGGTTTATGTTTCTCCTTAAACAGTGAAAATGTTACCTAGCTAAATGAGAATGAGGAACAAACTGTACCTATCACCAGAAAAGCTCCCTTGAAAACAGTTTCCAAACATATGCATGAGGTAACGAGCCTGTTTCCCTGACTATGTGTCACAGCACTCCGTGCTATTCTGGTTGTGTTTCACAAGCTGGCATTGCTTTTTATTATGCTTGCTCCTGGTCTGCTCTGAGTCAGTCGGGCTGCAAAATCTCAGGCTGCTTTTGTGAGTAACCACAGTTATGCTGGGCAGCTTCTGTCAGTCCCACATCACGCTTTTGGATGGAGCATGATTTTCAGCTCTATTTCTTCACCTTTCCCTTTCCTGTCTCTAGCTATGTCTTTTTTGCAGTGTGATGTGAAACCCTTTGTAATGGGGAAAGGTGGAGAAACCATCCCATTGTCCCTTTGCTTCCTTGCCAGGACCAACAGCCACAAATGCACAGGGGTGTCATTCAGTACAAGTAAAGTACATTCAGAAAACAGGTGCAAGGTGCTGTTCAGAAAGCTCAGCCTTTTGCTTATGAAATCTCTGAAAGCTTCTTGTGCACTACATGAACTTTCTCAACAGTTTACAAATCTTTTTTTTCCCCCCTCTGGAAACATTTGTCACAGTAGTTTATTTTATTTGGCGTTGCTGTGTGCAAAATGCAGAATGTTAATACTTTATTTGGCTAAACATGCATAATTTGGGAAGACAGGTGAAGTGATGGATTAATCATCAGCCTTTTAACTCTCAGTCTTGTTAGCTGCAGTTTTAAATGTTGTTTACTTGAAATTACAGTGTGGGTACGATGTCTAAGTGGAAGCTCTTTACATATTTAAATTAAAGCTGCTTTCGCTCTTGGTAATAAGGTAGGGGATTGATTTAAAATCTATCATTTTCCCTCATACTTGGATGTTCAGATAGACATGTCACAAATAAATCAGAGGCAAAGCTACGGCTACTACAGTGCCAATAACATTTTCCTTCTGCTTTTTATGCATGTCTCTAAGCCTTGACCTACAGAACCTTTCCTACTTATTGTGGGAAGGCAATTTTATGGACAAAAAATATTACAAAATCTAGATACACGGCTACCAGTCTTTGGCGTAGAAATTAATTGAATCCAATTTTGCTGCTTTCATTGGGTGGAGGAATCACCTTTAATACAACTCACAACCCATCCCACATCATCTTTCTCAGTATCAATTTATAGACTTTGTTCCCAAGACATCTCCACTTCAAAAGAAATTCTTCTTAGTAAAGCACACAGCATTGTCTGGGAAGATAGGGGTACTCTTGCTTTGAATTTGTGCTGTGGAAGAGAGAAGTGAATATGAGTTTTGTCAGAATGGCAACTGAACAAAAAAAATGGAAAAATGTTAATCTAATGCTGAGCCAAAAAGGATATTTTAAAGGGTTTTTTAGCGAAACTAAGTGCTTCACTTAAACTAAGAAGAATTTTTTAAATTTTGGAACTATTTAACTCATTTAAGCTTTTTCTGCTTTAGATTTTGTTTACATAAATAGTGTTGAGAAAAATTGTTCTCCTTGTTGTCAGACAAAGCATGTAGGTATTTCTGAAATGAAACACTGATTAAGCAGCATGCAAACACTGTGTTTTTATGCAATATTTCCAGTACTTTTCCAGCTCTATTTTGGATGTTTTGCCCAGTCGAGGCAGGGGCTGATCTGGATCAGTCAAAGACAATAAGCAGAAAATCTTTCCTAAAAGAGTTAGAGACAAAAGAGTATTTTGAGAAGCAAATCCTTCTTTCTTGACCAGTGCTAGAGGGAAGCAATTGATTAAAGGTCTTTAGTGATGCTGGATGATGCTCTCCTATTTTCTGCTTCTGGGAACTAATATTTCTTATCTTTCAGATCTGAAAAGAGGTACAAAAGACCTGTGTTGCTAATTGGTGTAGCAGCCGGCAGATAGCTATTTGTTGCCAGAGACACACACTTTGCATTTAAGGGTTCTAATGTTTCAATTTCATTTGTGACTGCGCTGTCTGGAGGCGAAAGCTGTGATGTCTGTGTTTGAGCCCAGCCTGTTCACAACACTGAAGATGAACCTTGCCTGCCAGAATATATTTCCCCATCCTTGGGAAATATAATTATCCTGAACAAGGAAAGGAATTGTGAAGAAATTATGCTGAACATCACAGCAGCTCGGGGGCATGATGCTGGAGCAGCCCCATCACCACTAGCAGTGCATAGCTTGGCTTTGTGCATCCACCTTACCTGATGTCCACTTAACGTGTCTTTGACAGGAGAAACCCTGGAAAACATAATTTTCATGAGTAAAATGGGAGATGAAGACTTGCCAGCATTTATCATCTGACAATAAGCAAGTAAACAGGTTGGCAACATCATCTAAGATTGTCTCCTCTCTGCTTGGGACTGCGTTATATATTTCAGCCGAGTTTATGACGGAAGAGAAGAACTCGTGTTTATATTTATCTTCAGTTCTCACATTGATAGTTGTCTGTGTTCCAAGACACTACAGTGTTTCTAGCTGGACCAGGCTGGAAGGTGTTGGAATCCAACAAAGGACTTCTGTGGAGTCGCATCGTTGTGAAGCCACAAAGAGACAGTTTCACAAGACACACTACAAGGTAGTGCAGACATGCTCAGATTATGTGGTGTGGTCCTGCCAACACTTACCTTCCTTGGAGGAATTTCTTCTAAACTGCCTTTTATCTGCTATTCTTTTCCTAAATTGCTGTTGCAATTGTTTGTAGTTGGCTGTGTTTAATTTGTATTTACAGCTTTCCTGCACTGAATAACCACTATTTTATTTTAATTATTGGAACACAATAAGAAAAAGAGTTGAGGAGAAAAGGAATCAGCTGTGAAATTATCCATTCATAGCATTAATTTCCTGTATTTACCAAGTTTTTCACTTGCCTAGAAAAAGGTAGTTTTTTCCTACTTATTCTTGTTTGTTTTCTTGCATTGGAATCCCATTTTCTTTCCTTCCTTCAACTCTTTGATTTATGTAACATTCCTATTGCAATTTACTGTATTGGAAGAGGAACTGTCCAAGCTCAGTTTTGCCCTAGACTGCCTCTTTACGTTTTGGAGGACAGGATTTGTTGGGTAAATGGATTAGCATCTCTCTTTGTTCTGTCCAGGGCTGCATCAAATTGCCACTAAAATTGTAAGAGATAAAATCTTTGGCAGTTCAAACTGCATATTTTTGGGGCTGCTGCCTTTTGCATAAAACACATTTGGGACCCCCAGGTGTTATCTGGACTCTGAGAATTTTATCGGATTTATTTTCAGATTTATAATAAAGGGATGGACTCCATTTGGGAAGCAAGTTTATTGTCACCCTCAGTGGCCTGTTTGTCACTGTGCACAGGAGGATTTTAAATCTGCACTTTAGAAGATAAGAAGGAATAGAAATTCTGCTGATTTTGTTCCCTTTGTCTCCAGGATTGTGTCCAGACATCTGAGCTGTATAAACAGGGAGACAGAAGGAGATTGACCACGTTGTTTTATCAACCACTTCAATATGCAGTATTCTGAATAAAACCTTGTCTTCCTGCTATGTTACTCCTGTTCCACATCTGCTTCCCAGCCTCACTTGTGTGCTGCTCTTAGTTGTGCTACAGGAAATACATAGCAGCAGTGTTGATCACAAACATTACTACAGACTCTTTTATTTAGCCAAGAGCAATTGCAAAATGGGACTGTGTCTGCCAGGCAAACACATGGTCCAGGTCAGAAATAGGTTAATTAAAAGGAGATAAGCAGGGCGGGCAGTCCTGAAATAGATAATATTAGTTGGCATGATCTTGACTTTGAAACATACTTAATAGTTTTCCTTTTCAGAGAGTTTATTTATGTTCTAAATCTTATTCTTTTGGGCAAGGAGGGGAGGAAATGTGATTAAATGAGATTAAATGGCTTTTAATTCACATTTTTTTCTCTTTCCAGCTGCATGCCTGCTACTCCGTGTGTTGAAGACAGTGCTCTTGCTTTCAGCTGGGACAGAACCAGAGCCTGAATAAATAACTGAATGCAGTTCAGTGAAAGATGCTCCATGTGGAATGTCAGAATTGTGATGACAGTGGATGCAGCAAGCTCTCATTTAACATAGACAAAAGATTGTGTATATTTGCTTAATTAAAGTTCCTAGAGTCAAGGCAATAGAGAGGAACGAGGGAGGAAGAGATGGAGATGGGTTGAATGGAGGGAGGGACGGAAGGAAACCTGTAGCAGCTCAAAGCATTTTGCCTGTGAAGGATAGGAGGCAACATTAAATCTCTTGCAAGTCCTGTCACCTTTTTCATGGGCAGCATTTATGCCTGCAAATCCACAGCCAAAGAGTTGCCTCATGGCTTGTGGAGGTACCCACATACAAATGTCAAATCTGGTTTAGTAATCCACACTTAAACTCACTTGTTACAGTGATAACCAATCCTCTTCAGCTTGCTTCTTGCACAGAAAGGACATTTTTGTTCTCTACAATTGGGACGTGCCCTTTGGTGACACAGCTGATGGCTTGGAGGTGGCTCAAAAATTGTTGGATAAAGTTTCTAATGAAAATAATTTTCAAAATGTACTTTCAGGGGGATGCAGCATTTGAGCAGCAGCTACCTGTGGTACAGGGGTGGGGATGCAAGCATCAAAGCACGTGGTGCACTTGCACAGGGTGTCAGAACATTGAAGAACACCAGTTCACAGCCTTGTCAGACCTGACACAGTCTTGTCAGGTCATAGCTATGCTGACTGGGATGTCAATACTTTCTGAATTGGATCGGCTTGCTAAGCCCCCTGAGACAATGAAGAGATGCTGACTGACTGGTTGGCAAATTCAACGTTCCTTGTGTAATAGATCTTTCAGACTTGAAGTTTAGACTGGAAAACTCTAATTTCTTCAGCCACAGATGAAGAAAATAATTTATTTTCTTTAGGAGTCAAATCCTCTATGAAATGAACTTCCAAGGACTTTTTGTTAGTAAGAGATGTGTTTTTCAATGAATTGCATTCTTCACATATTGACTATGCTTCTCATGAAATTACAAATACATTTAACATGAAATTGGCCAAATTTCACTATCAATTTTCTGATTTTCACTTTTGGAGAGGATTCTTACAATGCTCAGTGATTGGGTAATATAATGGTAGAAAAAATTCAATGTCAATGGATGCAAATTGGTGCATATGGGAGAAAAAGTACTCTAGATACATACAGAATGAGATTTTCTAAATTAGCTTCCGATGATCAGGAAAGAGATTTAGGAGACATTAATGATAAGTCCCTGTGAAAATCGGTCCATTGCTTAGCAGTGATCAAAAAGATTATTAGGAATTGTTAGGAAAAGAATGGAGAACAAACAGAAAAAATTAGTGTTGCTACCACATAAATTCATGATGTGTTTTTATCCTGAATATTATATAGTGAACTCATCACTACAGTTTGGAACGGAGAGCCAAAAGTAGCCTAGAAAATGGAAGAAGCAGGCTCAGTGGATGGAGTGACTTTGTGTGAAGAAAAGCAAAATATACTGAGTATTTTAATCTTAGAGAAGAGATGAAGCCTGATAACATCGTGAATGGTAATGGGTAGTTGAGGAAAGAGATTAATTATCATTCCTGACAATATAAGAATAAGGGCTGATGAAATAATCAGCTGGGCGTTTAAAAAGGGAGCACTTCATCACCCAGCATGTGGTGAAGTTGAGCAAGTCATGGCCATGGGATATTATGGAGACCAAAATAATAAATGCGTTCAAAAGCTGATGGGGCAATTTGGCAGAGGATAAGGCCATCAGTTTCTGTTCAAAATTATGTTCCGACTGAAGCCTCAGCAGTCACTATGTCACCAGAAGCAGTGGAGGGTCACTCAGTGTCTTGTATGCTTTTCTTGAATGTTTCCTTCTGACACCCTCAGGGTATAGAGCCAGATGAATCTTTGCTTTCCAGTATGACAACAGTATGGCTGTTATTCTGCTATGCTTTTAAAATTTATGGCTGAAGTATTTATTTTTTTTTGTATGCTTTTCCACATCTTCCATCACCGTCTCTTGTAGGACACCTAAATATATCAGTTTGTTTTTCCCTCATAGCTCTTCAAAATACTAGAGAAACACCCAGATCCCCATTTACTGGGGGACTGTTGCCCTTGGAAGTCTGCTGGGATGGGAAAGGCCCTGAGGGACTAGCAACCACACTCGGTATGGTGGCCTGGAGAAAAGGCCATGCAGCACCTTGCTATTCCAGCCCTTCTCCTGCCAGCCCTCCCAGAACTTTCTGCCCCTGGGCTGCATCCAGTCCTTATGACTAAGGCACAGTGAGAGAGGAACATAAAACTCCTCAGTGCAGCAAAGCCCTCAAGTCCTTAGTCAACGCTGAAGCGAAGCCTACGTGGTTTGGTCAAAATCCAGCAGCACATCTGTGGAAGAGGTGGGAGTTGTATCCAACCCTTTTCTGACTTGGATAGTAACCTGTAATTACAGTTGTCAGACTGTAAGACACCTAATATATCATTCAATATTATTTTTTCTCTTGGTGTAACTTTTTCTGGTATCCAGCGTGCTGTGATTCAAGGTTTTTCCCTTTATAGAAATTAGTTTCTCAGCACAGTCCCTGACCACAAATACTTTTGAGTGGAACATCTGGTTCTAATGTGCTTTCTAGAAACGTTACTTTCTGCAATATTCCATTTTTCTTCCAAACAATATTTTTCCTCTTGTGTTTGCCCAGAAAAGCTTCTAAGCTGATCAATATCTGAAGCAACAAAGGGTCCATTTGAGAACAAACACTCCAAAAACCACATAAATGATTTCCCAGAACTCAAGGCAATTGCAGGAGAGGTAGTTTACAGATCAGCCATACACACAGGAACTCCACAGAGTTGCCTTTCTCTTTTTTCTCCACATTGTCTTTCCCCACTGCTCCTACCAGTTACCCTAATTGCAGAGACAATCTCAATCCTGTGGGCGATCCCAACTAACTTGTTGGTTTTTAGCCCTGCTTCACTTCTAGCCAAGCCCATTCAAATGTTCAGAGGAGGAAACACTGCTACTTGGTTCCTTCTGTTGTTTTTCACTGCCATTGCAGCTGCCTTTTCAGAATTACATCATGCAGGAGCTGTCCTGCATGATGTGAGTAAACAAACCTTCACCTACTTAGAGAGGGAGTACTGGTCTGCATAAAAAAGGCTGTGAAGTCAGTAAAGCGGAGATACACGATGAAGCAGGAATGTTTAATGCACTTTCAGGCTTGGGAAACATGAAAAGGCTGCTGAACTCCAGAGAAAACTTCAGTGCTCTTCTGGTATGTTTGCAATACAGATGATGTAAATAATATATAGCTCCTGGAAGGAGTATAGGAATATATAAAGTTTTATGTAGGGGAGCACTGCACACATATGGGAGATTTAGATGCAGCTACAAATCATGGGCTGGATGCCAAACAGTGAATTGGTGCCCACTGTAAATGAGGCTTGGGGACTGAATTACTTAAGTAATTAAAGTCGATTGTGACTCACATGCTGAAAGGGTAAATTGTGCACTGCCACAATCCACCAAGTTATTTAATTTTGGAAAACCAAAGCTCCTCAGTGACGGGGGAGGAGGATTTATTATTCTATTATTTTGTCTCTGCAAGCCAAGCTGTAGGCAAATATGATCATGGATTTTGAGAGTTTGTCTGAGCGGGGTTGTCTTGCTGGCCAGCACCATTAATGTAGGGCATGGAGAAATATAGCATGATTCAAACACATGAAAAAAATGTAGCTTAACCATTTTAAATCCTTCTAGGCTTTTGCTGCAGAGAGGTGAACAATGTTATGCATGCTCTGAGGAGCCTGCTATCCAGCTGTTTGGCTGGCAGCTGTGCAAGGTGGAGCTTCCTCTGCTGAGGTGCTCCCACTCATCCCAGAGTGGTCACAGGAGCGCCAGATGGAGAAGTGCCGGGGTTTCAGCCCTCAAGGATCTGAGACTGAAACCTCACTCAGCTCCTGAGAGCCTGCTTCACAAATTCCTCTGTCCTGAAAACATGTTACGTTGCTTTCCAGAGCCAGAGACTTGCTTTTGGAACTCTATTTTTCGAAGAACATATGGGATTGAGCTGCCCTGTCTATTTGCAAAGCCACTGTCCCAGATATCCCTTCATCTTCATTAAAAAACAAAAGGTACTCCCCATTCTAGTGAATGGTGTCCCTGCCCATGGCAGGTAAGTTGGAAATAGATGATCTCTAAGGTCCCTTACAATCCAGGCCATTCTATGGGTCTGTGATTCCTAATTCACCTTTTTGATAGCGTTATCTCCTCTCAACCTAGAGAATATGCCTAGTATCTTTCTCAGTAGTAGAGACTGCAGCTATTCTTTTTTCCTCTGCTCATCCATCCATTTAATACTGAGCATGACCAAGAATATTTGCCATATGGGCCTGTCTCTTGATATTTTAATCTGCCCAAAGTTTTGGGTCAGTAATAAGCCATAAGAACAATTATAAAAAAATTTGTCACACTTGAAATAAAACAGAATTATTTATTCCTTCAAGGCCATATTCTTAATATAGTTTCTTGGACACTTGAGAAAATGCTTACATTGAGATTTTCTGACTGCTGAAGTGATGCCAAGTGGAAAGAGATTCCCTCTGTAATCATCTGCCTGCTTTTCATGCCATTTAGCACACAGTAAATATGATAAAATAGAGGAAAATCATTTGTGTTTCTGAAGGTCAGTAGTAATTGCAATAATTTTAAAACCATGTCTGAAAAACTAGCTGACGGGGATGGTTGCACCAGAGAGACAATGGTCACTTTGTGTAGCAGCCAGTAGCATCTTTGACACCTCAGCCTGAAGTCTGATCTTCGATGGTTACAGCACAGGCATTCCATATAACTCTAGAACTTCCACTGCGATGGAGAAAACCAGGGGAGTTGGCTGAGAGAGCTCTGAAGGAGCAAGGATGCCACATTTTGGTGCTTTGCTGCATGACCTTTTCTTTGATATCAACAATCTGACAGACAGCTACAAAGCAAGCACTGGCAGTTGCAGGGGTCACTCCCTTGGTTCAGCTGAGCAACACTACTGGGATCTGACCTGGAGTTCATGCACAGCAGGGAAACCCTACAAGGAGTGTGTTGCTGCCATCACCTGCCCAGGAAATACTTCTCAGAAGTCAGAGGGATCAGGTTAGAAACTGAAGCAATTTAATCGCTGTCTTCTGTAAGAAATATTTCTACAGATAATTTTTTCCTCATTTATGGAAACTATTCTTTGACCTGAAAAGAAAAATCTCATGTTATAGGAACAGTGATTTCTGGAAAAGGCATTTTGAGCTCATTTAGATGTTGCTCGCAAATTTTAGTTATAGATGAACCCATACTTTAGCATTTTTTAGTTATATTTTACTCCTCTGAAAATGTGGTGAGTCTGAGTCAGCAGGATGCACAGCTGACTCCAGGCCCAGGAAGGAGGTTGAGCAGAGCAGATTCAGCAGCCTCCAGATGTTGTACACTATTTTCCTTTCTGTGTCTTTTTGCAACCCTCTTGGAGAACTAGGTGACATACAGGTTAAAAATATTCTTTTTAAAGAAGGGAGAATCTAGATAACAAAAAATGACTAGGGAGAGAACAGTTTCTGCAAGTCTGACTCAACAGCATCTGCTTCACTTAAAGCACTGTGAGATTATTGAAATAAGACAGGTGTCCAGGTTTCATTGAGGAAAATATTTTAAGCTGTTTTTGTAAGGAGGAATGACTGGAAGAACAAAGTTAGCTTATTTTGAAGGAAATGGCAAAAATCAAAACAAACAAAATACACACAAAGAAGAAGGGAGTGTGATTTTGATACCAGCTTTCAACTCTCCTTTTTTTTTGGCAGATTAGAACATTGGAGTTTTGGACATGTACTTAAAAGATTGACATTTTGGAAAGAAAGGAAGTGAAAGAAAAAAGGAAATCTGCACCTTGGATGCTGAAACAGGGTTTTACATGCATTGGAGGGATGGAAGCGAATTTGTCTCTCCAGACTCCTTCCAAAACTCCCTCCGTATGCTCTTAAAACACTAGAGGTCCATATAATTTTGACAAAAGTTTAGTTATTTTACCTGTCATTGTGATTTATGCTTCTTAGAAAACACAGAGCTGCAGTTG
Organism: Serilophus lunatus; assembly: GCA_013399895.1. Taxonomy (NCBI): domain Eukaryota; kingdom Metazoa; phylum Chordata; class Aves; order Passeriformes; family Eurylaimidae; genus Serilophus; species Serilophus lunatus. Next base: position 669,812 of record VXBA01001641.1, on the reverse strand, counting down.
GAAGAAAAGGGAAAAAACATATGGCAGACTTGCCAAACAAACAAAAACATAAAATATAGATGCCAAACCGCTTTTATACAAACAAAAGGAGCAGAAAAACAGCCTCATCCCCCTTTGATGCATGTACATGCTTTTATGAAAGAATATGCACTTGATTTTTAACCTCCCTTCAATCCTTCTGAAGAGACTGTTTCTATTACAACCTGTGCTCAGGGCATTTCCTAACTCCTTCAAATTTGACTAAGCTCTCAGTTTACATAAATAAATATGTCTGACTCTGTGAATAACTCTGGAACTGGCATTAATTTTAACTGTTACCATTTATTTTGCACAGCTGGAATACTGCGAGATGAAAAGCAGCTGCTGGGCAAGGGTTGTCATACTTCAGAAATGCCCCTTTGTAAAGTCAGCAAGGACTGAAACCCCCCCTCTTGCTCATGAAGCACTTACTGTTACCTCAGCCCTATGATGGCAACCTCTGGAGCAACCCTTGCTCAGACAATCAGGATCTTCCTCACTTTGGGTCTCCCAGGTGGTGGATATGGGGATGCTCCTCGGGAACATGAAATTAAGCAAGTATTCGTTATTTAGAGCGATAACTGTCACATAATTTTAAAAGCCCTAAAGAAATGCCTCTATGTCTTTTTTAAAAAGTAAATAAGGAAAGAAATAAAATTCCCTAGCTTTTGTTAGAGAAGGAAAAGTAACCTTGTCTTTTGTGTAAACATTTACTCTAATGCTCCATGGGGAAGCAGTGGCTGGATGGAAAGGACAACCGGGATTGGGAAGAGAGGAGCAGAACTGGTGCTCAGGGCAGAGGTGACAGCAGAATTAGGGGTTTGGAGGGGCAGTCTGGAAAGAAGGATGGGAAAAAGGAGACATTCAAGCGGCCAGGGACATACAACAGCCAGGAAGTTATCTTTGTCTGCCTCTTGTTCCTAAATTTCTCTGCTTCCATGTTCCTGTGTCCCAGAGAAGATCTGTGAATGGCTTATCAAAGTGGGCTTTTTAGTCCTCTCTAGAACAGATAAATGTTGAAGAAAACAACTTACTGTCCCTGCTTGCCACCCTTAGTTTCTGGAGGCAAAGGTCTGTCCTGAGGACTCTGTGATGGCTCTGGGTGCTCCACATTTGGTGTTTGGTGAACCATCAGTTCTCCATGCTGGAACTGATGTATATTTAAAATGTGAGATTGCATGTTTCTTGCTCCCCATTTCTCTTTTCACAGTTTCTCACAAAGGTGCTTAAGCACAGACTTCTGCAGGTCTGGAAATGTGAGTACCTGAACTCAGCTGCTGGTTCTGTCACTGTACAAATCAACTCCCTTGTCTGCCAGAGCACTTGACCAAGTACAAGAGCAAAAGATCTCAACTTGGCTATACAGATTTCCACTAATATCTTGTGAACATCTGCTACAAAAAGGGACTGTGATGGTTATTTGTATGTTCATCCATGATAAAATTAGTAACTTAATGAGAATTTACCGTGGATGTGGTAGGTCTTATTCCACACAGGAGAACTTGGGTTAATTGATTGTGTTAATCACATCCTCTCCTACTCATCTTAATCCCTACATTTAATTTTGTTTTGGTTGTGCAGATCCCTTGAGGAGCTGTGCTTGATCTGAGTACAGTCAGACTCAGTTAAGTTTCTTGTCAGGCCAAGGAGAGGGGAAGAATGCACTGAGGATTCGGCTCAATCCAAAGCAGAAAGGACAAAAGGGAGAAAAATGAAATGAATTCAAGGTGCAAAATCTGAAGTATAAGTCCCAGGGCTTATCAGTCTTACCATTATAAAATTAATAAATATATATATGACTACTTTAAGGAAATAAGAAAAGGGAGCAAGCTCGTTCTCAGGAAGGGATGTGAGGTAGAACTACCTGCTCACATATTGCTGTGCTTTCTTCTCCCAGGGAGTGGGTGTCCTTGCCCATGTTGCCAAAAAAAGGGTGGCCAGGGCCTCAGTGCTGCTTCTGGAACATGTACAGATGCTGTGTGGCAGAGTGCTGATGGACATGAACCTAAACCACAGCAGAGAATGAACTAATGTGTAAACACTGTGGACAGTCATAGGTCTTGTTCGAGGCCAGGACATGGTCCTGTTTGGTTTGCCAGTATTGACAGAGCTCATGGGTCTCAAATCTGTAGGCAGTACACTTTTATTTTGTAAAGTCTCTGTGCTTAAGGATGCAGTAAGAAGAGGCTGCTACATGGGAATTTCAGATCCATCTTTGAAATTTGTCACTTTTGCACCTTCAGTTCAAATCCTTAATGTTAGTCTAATATAGCTTTTTGTGACATAATTTCCCTTAGCTTTAATTAGGGGTTGTGGGACATCAGCCCAGTAAAATCCTGGAGGAAAAGAAACCCCCCATCTTGTCTTTTTCTTCATACTTTTTTGTAAGTGAAGTAGTTAGCAGGGATTTACAGTAGGTAATTTTACCCTTAACAATAAATCGGCAATCATTTGTGATGAGGCAAATAGACATTCGAGCAGGGTAGAGAACAGCTGAAGTAGAACCTCAAGAGGTTACAAAAGAAACCTGCTGATGTACATGTTTCTAACTTTCTGGTGTCAGCATTAAGTGACACTATTCAGGTTAAACAAACCTTTTTTCTGTGTGAATAAAGCTCTGCTTCCAAATGCTTTTTTTCACTCAGTGAGCAAGACATGAGAATTTCTATGGGATATAAAGCCATGTGGCTAATCACCATGCTTAAATATCAGCCACCTCCAACCACCCAAGTTTAGCTGGTTGCAGGAATCAATCAATTTATAGTACAGTTATAAAAGCACAAAACACAGAGTATATAGACCAGGTACACACTGTTGTCACTTATAAACAGGGGAGCAAAAAAAGCAACAACCTAAGAAAGTGCTGATTACAGCCATCCCTTTGGGATCTGGAATCCAGACACGGGTGGTCACAGGTGCTCATGGTGTTTGCTCTGTGGTGTGTTCACAAGAGGCCAAGCAGTGCCTTGGAGAGTCAGGCAGCAGAGCAGGGAAGACTTTAAACAATACAATGTAAATAATTCCTTAAGTCAGCGAGATCTTTATATCCACACAAATCCAGTAAAAATCCCCTTGCACATCCTTTATGGAGCTGTCCTGTTTGATTTCTTGCCACCAAATGGCAGGAATACCCAGAGGTAAATGGACTCTGGCACTGCACACCATCTTCACCTCTCTGTTGTCCCTATTAGGCACAGCCTCCCACTCTGCTACCCTCCCATGGAGGGGAAATGCTCCAGCCCAGTGCCCAGCTGCTGTTGTGCCTCTCCAGCACAACAGGTTCCCTGCAAATGCCCTGTGCTCTCACACCACAGAGAATTTCACCTTGGAATTCACCACGGAACTGCACTTGATCTCTTCAGAACACAATGCTGAGAGCCAATGCACTCAATGTACTTTGCAACATACTTTGGAAACTCAGCAATTTGTACCTTTAGCAAGGTTGCCTTTACTGATGATGCATTTACCCTTGTTCTCTCCAGGCAAGTCTATTAATGCACTGATAACACTTAATCCTTGACCTATTCATAGATAGATAAGCATGCTGGTACCAGGTCTAGTCTCCCTAGAAGAGAAACATAAATTATAGCACAATACAAGAAATTCCTAAGGATCTGAACAGCTCATATAATCCCAGTGGAATTAATAAATATGCTTCAAGATATTCCTTGTGTTATAACAGATTAATTTGTTTTTATTAATGTATCACATCTTTAAGTGTTGTAATCTCATCCTAGCTCCAGGAAATTGCTGTGATCCCTGCTCCAAAGCTCTAAAAATGTTATGTTAGTCACAAATCTATTACTGAGACTAAGAAAGCAAGGGGCACAACACGAGTCTGGTGAAAAGGAAGGTTACAGCTACAAGCCTGCCTGTTTCTCCAGGGAATCACAGTTGTGTCATGAGATTTAGTATCATTTTTCTTCTCCTGCTAACTTTAGATTAGAAGACACTCCCATGTTGGTATGCAATGTGTGAACTTCAAAGGGAAAGAGTTTTGAGTGAGAAAAGAGTGATGAGAATTTTCCAAGAGAAGTGCCCATCCTATGAGCACCCTAGGCACTTTTTTTGAAGTAGACATTTACATCTTCCAGCTATTTTAGGCAACATTGGAGGACTTGCCAGCTTCTAACAGGCTGCCCAGAGATGTGGGCTGAGTCATCATCCCTGAGGGTATTTGTGCAGATGTGGTTTAGGGACACGGTTTAGAGGTGGACTTGGCAGTGTTGGGTTAATGGCTGGGCTTAATGATCTTAGAGGCTTTTTCCAACCTAAGTGATTCTGTGGCTCTCTGGGCCATGAATTGGAGTGAGAGACAAACAGCAGCTTTCCTCAGCATGGTGCCTCACCCTCCACTGCTTCTGCAGACATTCTGGGACAGCAATCGCTGCTGTCTTCCCACCCTGAGGCCACTCTCATAAGCAGCCTTTGCACTGAGAGGAACCAGATGGTTGGGTCTTTAACCCAAAGCTGTTCAGGGCATCTGGGGTAGTGGTGCAGCTTCTTGCTCTGGGCTGTACCTGTCTCCACTGAACAGCCTTCCTACAAAAGACTGTGGATGAAGCACTATACTCCATTTTAAATGCTTCATTTGCAGGTTTCCTCACCATCTCACTTTTGTGCAGTGAAATTTGGTTACTGCTCAGTGCTGACCAACAGTTTTTGCCTGTGTTGTGAAGAGGGCTAGAGATGACCAAGGCTCTCCACTCACAACCCTTACAAAAATTCAAACAACTGCTTTGCTATAATGGTTTTGGAAATAGTGAAGCTAGTTTGAAGAAGAGTGGGAAAGGGTGTTTATTACTAAAAGTATGTTTAGTGAACTGAACAAAGGATATTTTAGGAAAGTCAGAAGAAAAGACTTATTAAAACAGACAGGTTTTTCTGGATTTTCTGAGTTTTTGGCTTCTGAAAAGCAGTCTGCTAATTAAATGAAAAAAATGCAAGAAGAGAAGGAAGTTCTGACTAATCCTAAAGCTGAATGTGGATATGTTGGCTGTCTGTAATAAAATGTCTGATCTCCTTCCCTCCCTGACTCCCCTCTTCCCTCCTCTTTCCCTCCAACCTGAGTACTGATATCATTGCTTTTGCAACTGTGCAAATTCTTGTCCAGTGACAGTTTCAAAAAAACCCAACCAGATGACACAACAATGCTAAAACAATGGCCTTTGAATTTTGGCTAAGCTAATTAAAGGAAAAAAATGTAAAAAGTACTTTAAAAGCATTAGTGGATTCAGCCTAGCCAACAACACAACAATCAACATTTTTATTCACTTAGTCCTCTTTTTTAAAATGACTTTTCCATGAAATGTTTGCTAATTTAAAGCAGGAAAATCACCAGCTATATAAGTAAAATTTGCATTAATTAGTCACCCAGAAGTTGGTGTAATTCTATTTTGATCATGCAGAAAAGCAATAGCCTAAGGGTCTCTACAAAAAAGGACTAACACACAGCCATAATACATTGCTAAAAATACCTCATAGGTGAGCACATCTGCATAGACCATAGACTGTTCCTTCTCCCTGAGGAGAAAGGTAAAAAGATATCTTAATGAGTAAATTTGTGAGGGTTTTTTTGGGGTATGGAAGTGTTTCATTGATTGTTTTAATAACAACCTAAGAGACACTTAAATATGAGGATATTCTTGTCTAAAATATAAAAGGAGAAGGACAAGATGAGGATAAATAGTATTCAAGTATAAGCAAACAATACAATTATCAATTTCTTCTGCCTAACATTTCCCCAGTTGCAACTGAAGAAGCTATTCTAATAAGGACACAGTAATTTCTATTCAAAGCAAATTTCAGGACTGTGAGAGGTTACAAAGCTGGCCTTAGATTTTTGCCATCCTGATCTGTGACAAAACCACTGGGCCCTAGAAGGCTCAGAGAGTGGCACTTTGTGAGAAGTGCTCCTCTTCTTCCAAGAAGGGGACATGTTTGTAGCTTTTTGCATTTCCTCATTCTTTGGGAACATTTCTCCCTTCTCTTTGCTATTTGCCACTGGGAGAAAGAACTAACAATTTGTTACTACAGATATAATTGCAATTTCGGTTTTGATTTGTATTACTTGGAAATCAAACCAGAGTCTCCAAAGGGCAGGAGGTTCTACATGGCAGCTCTTTAGAGTCTCAGTGGCTACAGTACGTCTGTCTATATAGAAAATATTTTTTAAAACATGCTGCTATGAGGACTAAATGGCAACATGGGATGTCTGCCAATAACCTCAAATCTGTAGTGAGAAATAATTCAGTCTGCTTGCAAACTGAGTTCCAGCCTTCCTCTTCTGTGTAAGCTGTTGATTTCTCCCTGATTTACTAAGAGTAAGTACAGAATATGTTTTATTAAGGCGACATTTTCCACTTTAAACATGGTTTTTAAGTAAAATGCCAACATTTTGCTCACTGTCTCCCCAGCACCTTTTGGGCCTACTTTTAAGCTTAATACACTGTGGTAAGTAGAGGTCTTCATCCCTGGTGGTAGCTTTCAGCATCAGTCATTGCCAAATTTAGTTGCTGCTCTCCATATATCAAGTATCTTGAAGTGAATTCATTGCCACAAGGCTGGTGTGTGTTCTTGATGCATTCTTCCAGCTTATCTAAATTGTTGAAATAGTTGAGCAACAAGCACTTAAAAGTGAAAGTCCAGAAGTATCAAGCCAAGTTTCAGCTGGCTGGTAGGTGAAGATGCAAGTAACATTTACCACTTGCTTCTTATCAACCCCTGTAGCAGAGATGACAGAACAACCCCTTGAGAAAAGCTTAACTGTTCTCATCAAAAGCAAACATGGAACTGCTGAAGGCAGGCACAGGAGATGTTTTATACCCTATTGTAACAATGACATGTGTGGACTTAAAAACCTGTAATCTGAAATACATTTGAGTGATGCTTCTAGCTGCATGTGGAACAGAGCCTTGGGGACTTCACCTTTCAGTCAAGCCGTGCTGAATGATGAGACGAGATCATGGTGTGATGGAAAGATGCACCTCAAAGGAGATGTATAGTTGACCAACCCAACATTTAGTATGGGAAATGAATAAATGTGCACATGCTTTGTCAAAGATTGGCATGCCACATCTCTTTGGACTCAGCAAAGAAGATGTTAAAGCCTGGCATCAATACTTGGTCAGTCAAGCCAGGAACTTGCCCTCCACTCTCCTCTTGTCAGTCCCTGCTGTTAGTTGTGTCTCTAGTCACATCCTTTCTTTGTACAGCAAATGACAGTGATTTTACGTGTTTGCACAAAATGTACCTTTCAGGTGTAAGGACTGAGCATGAAGTGGATGGTTAAGCTGACCTAACTGTGGGCTGCTGCTGGAGTAAGTGGCCCCACGCCCTTTCTCCTTGTTCACAGAGCAAGACCTCCAGCTCCGGCTGCTTGCTTTGCACAGGCACTGCTGTATGTTCAACCCCACAACATGCCGGTTCAGGGAGTTCAGCAAGCAAAGCACAGACTGCAGAGCTGTTTGGCCTGAGTTTGCTGCTCACATGGTTACAGCAGTGCTGGTTGTAGGGAAAGGGGAGGAGAAGTGTTGCTGGGGAGAGGGAGGGAAGACAAATCCTTTTTGCCAGCAGAGATTTCTCATCACAGTGGATTTAGGATTAAATGTTACCCTGCTGGAGTGCAGATAGCATCTCATCTACAGTGAGTACATGGGCTGCTCACAGGGAAAATTACTAACCCATTTGTTCTCTGTGTTTATGGTCAGGAAAGCCTGGAGTTCACTGGCCACGCAAATGGATATGCCAGGCTGTGTATGGCCTATGCCAGGGGATATCCAGATTCCTAAAGGCAGGTTTTAAGAGATAACAATCCCACAGTTTGCATGATGAAAATGCATCTCTTGATTAAAGATTGAATTTATCAGCTGCAGGTAACAGTCTGTTTGATGTCTGTATCTGTGTAACCTGCAGAGAGAAGGGATCTGCAGGGATAGGAGCATCCCCAGGGCAGCATCCCTATTCTGTGCCTTGCCTGAAGAACTGGAAAGCAATGAATGTGTTCAAGTTCAATATTAACTTCTTAGGCTTTCCAGTCTCTGACTGTGGCTCTTGGAGCTGAGACAGACGCTGACAGCACTTCAGCTGGGTGAAATAAAGAGAGCAGCAACTGGACCCGAGCCAGGGTGCAGTTAGCTGAGGGAGAGCCCTTCCTTTTCATTCTTATAAATTTGTTCCAAGGCTGTTTTATTAAGCTTATTCTTTCTTCTCAGAACACTAGTCTAGTTATCAGAAGACTTTCAGGCTCTTTGGTAAAACATTCCACCCTTGAGGATATGCTGGTCCCGAATTCCTCCCTGCTTCTGTGGAGCCAGCAGCTAGACTTAAAACTGGGGTGCTGAGGAGATGGAAGGATCTCCCCTTTGAGATGCACTGGGTCTAGCTCATCCCTTGGAAACAAGCTCCAGCCATCACACCCTGTGATTCAATAGGGCACTGGGTGGTCTTTTACACAGCCTCCTCCAATATGTAACAACTAGGAACATGGGAGAACTTGTCGTGAAAGCCAAGCAGATTTAGGCTACCGTAAATTCACTGTTGCCGTGATTGGGCTCTCTGAAATTTAAATAAAAGAAGTCTTCCTAAAAAGCATGTTGTAAACTAGCCTTTTTCTGTGCTCTTATGACTGGTGTGGGCTTGCAGAAGCGCCTCCCTGGGCACACCTGAATGCAGGGAATCCATAAGAAATTTGTGTCATCTGTCGGCACAGACTGAGAGAAACTGCAGAGCTGGAGAACATCTGCAGGCTCCTGACAGCCAGACTGAGAGAAAGGAAAATCTTGGTGGGATAGCAGCAGCTCTTCCTAGATTGTGCTGCAAGGAAAATAAAGTTGCTGTGAGGAGAAAATTAGAGCCTAGATAAAGGTGCAAAACCATGTTAATATCAAAGAGCTACAGATTGAAAAAGAAGAGTTTGAAGAAAAATGTCAGAGGACCAAGTGGAAGGACATTCACACGAGGAGTGACAAGCCATTCTTGTGTGCTGAAACTTAGCATGCAAGTGAAGCCTTGATTTTAGGTATACACCAAGAAAAAAGTATAACTGTAGGGAAGGAGTTGTAGGGGCACATCAAAAATATGAAACATATTTTCTCATAGGTCTTTTCTGTGAGGCCAGAAGTACTGGGCAGCATGGAACTGTGGTGCTGTTGATAGAAGTGTGAGTTTCCCAATATCCACTATAATCAGGGCTGTGGAGACTGATCCTACAACCTGCTTTGTGCTCCCAGTGGCACCAGACAAGGCAGACACGGGAGCAAAGAGAAATGCATAGCAGGATCAGCCACAATAAAAGCAGGGGCAAAGATTTCTGTGAGCCTCACTGTGGGGCAGAGCGCATATATGTTAGTTAACAAGAGTGTGTTTAAATCTGCATTGAGATCAGGGGTAAAATACAGGAGCTTAGGATATGGAGTATAGTACAAGTGAGGAGACTTAAGTAAATTGTATTGAATCAATTTGTATTTGATTTGGTCAACAAGCCCAAAGCTTGTATAGATATTTGTATTTCAGGGAGATAATGGATTATTCCAGGTTAAGTCAAATGAGAAAGGAATTGACTTCAGCTAAGATCAGACAGGTGCTCGCATTCAGGCTGGACTCGTTTGTGAAGCTGCTGCACCTTTGTGCTCAAAAGGACTAAGTGTTGGCACTGAGTTAATTCCTGCTCCTCAACTGATGGACTGCAACCTCAAGCTGAGGACAAACCTTATAAACAGACATGCAAGCTCTTCGCCTCTTAGGCTAAGTCAGTGTGAAACAATCTTAAACCAATTGAAATATCTCCTTGGAAAGAAATTTTGAAACATCTTATATTTTACTGTTGTTTAATTGCATCAGCCTTAACATTCACTTTTCAATCAAACTGGCGAAAGTTCACCTGTGGTCTGCTCTTCAAGCAATATGATTTTCAAAAATTAAACTGGCCTCAGATTGAAGATAAATAAACAAGAGAGGAAAAAAGCCTAATCTTAGGCAGGAATCTTGAAAGTGACTCTGATCATCAAGTTGCACCTATCACAGTGCCACTGATATCAAAACACATATTCTTCCTTTACACAGAAATACATTTGATCAGTAGTTAAGCTCTTAATTTGCTATTATTCAAATAGATGTAATGTTTTTATAACATTTCAAGTTTATTAATAGTCAAAACTACAAACTTTACATTAGTGTCAGGGATGGGGGGAAGAAGCGGAATGAAGAATGGAAAAAGATGGTACTGTTTGCCCAGGGCAGATGATTAAAGAACAATCTACTTTAACAGTGTCACCTTTATATAATTTCTCCTGTCTACCATTGCCACAGTTTTTCACACCTCAGGGGAAGTGTTGGCATTCTTAGCAGAGCTCCTAAAGACTTGTTTCTGTGAGATACTCCTATTAATATATTTACTTATTTTTACTTTTTCTTCTTCTGGAAAGCAACAAATAAAATCACTCCCAGACTTTGTAGAACAATGCGATAAAGTGTCCTGTTGCTGGCAGTGTGGAGTTAAATGCTGAGGCACAGCCACTGCCTTCATGTTCTTGGGCAGCAGAGTGGGTACATTGCTTTGGCAGGACAACAATTCTTACTTTGATTTTTCATACTTGTTAATATATTACATGGGCTTTATAAAGATACCAACTTCTCTTTCCTACTTATTTATTCAGCAAACTTTTCTGCATCTGAGTGAAAAAGAACTTTAAATTTTCAGGAATTCATGCTCTTTAAGTTAAAGTCTTTTACACTATTCTTTTACATTTAAAAAGCCTAAGCTCCACACAGTAGTTTGTACAAACACTTCCTATAAAGATGTGTCTGAAATGAAATATATACTCTTGGAATAACCTGTGTGCAACTTTGTCTCTTGCTGTTAGCCACTGGTTTCTGAAATTCAGCATGACTCTACTACCCTGCCAGCCTTGCTGAGCTTTGTATATGACAATATTCCCCCACCATTATAAACATCACTGCACCACATCAGTGACACTGAATGTCTGTTTGGTGGAGGCTGTTTTGGCACACTCAATCCAGACACATGTCTTTTTGGCTTTTGTCTTTCATCCCAGTTTTGCTTTTTTGGGAATGGCAGTTCTTGACAGGGTTTGCTTTTCTTGGAGAGTGATCACCAAGTTCCCATTGAACTCCATGAGATAGTGAAGTGCTGTCTCAAGAAGCCTTAAGTGCAGTTATTCTTACTTAAAACATACAGAGGGAATAACTTCATGAGTATTTTCTAAGAAATACGGCCCTAAAGCTGCCAGGTTTAATTCCTAAGCCTTGTTTTGCATTTCACAGTGAGTGAACAGTAATGAACTTTCTGAGCTTTTCACTCTTGGTGGTTGTTGCAAACAGGGAAACAATGTCCCAAAAATCCACGTTGACAGATTCCTGATTTTAGCTTCTGCTTATTTTGTCTGCCTGGAAATTTTACAAGAGCGTCCATTGCTTTGATATCTAAAATCTTTATTCTTTTGACTGTCCTCATTTGCCTCTGGTATTAACCTCTGAGTTAGAGATACTTCTTTGGATAAATATAAAGCTAGTTTACACAAGGAGTACATATCAGGCCATGTTGCCTCTATCCGAGACTCAGAGAGAGGTATGGAATGAACTCATTTGGCAATTCTTGATGTTGATGTGACAATTTCTTTCTTTTTTTATTGCATAAAATCCAATTGTTTAGCATTTATTTGTCTTGAAGGGAGCTACTTCTAAGAATACCTGATACTACTCCTGGATCTAATCTATGACACTTGAACTGTAAGGCTAAATATTTTTAATGGAGACTTTAGATAAGATTCTGAGTTAATAATGAAAACACAAAGCTAAATTGCTGTTATTAGCCTAACTTTTAATGTCAATACCTTTTCAAACAAGCCGTAGGTCTCTGGTAATGGAAAATGTTCTTTCTGTTCTCAAGTCTGCCTTAAGGCCTTAAATTCAGTCCAGGTGGGTGTGACCAAAAGTCATCACCCATTTGAATGCTCTGTGATCAGATACAAAATTTAAAACTGCAGAGGTCAACTGTTTGCCTGTCTGTCATAATTGGCATTCGTGTGGAAATTCTTAACAACCAGTTCAGAGAGGGAGCTACGAATGCTGAATACAGAAGCTCTCTCAGCTCCAGAGTTATCACTCAACCCCATACAACTGCCTGTCAGTCTCTGTAACATATATCAGAATTTTTTTACAGTGGTTGTATGACATCTGGCTGCCTAATCTGGGATTAGGGAGAAGCATTATTCACGTCTAACCTCTGAAGAAACACAGGATTTGTGAGGGGCTTCTGTGGAGATCACACGTCCCAAGGGATCACAACTGGAGGGAAAAGCAGAGACTGTGTCCGCACTGGCACGCATGATAAACACCTTAGGAGAAATGAGCTTCTTGTGGGTCACCTGAAATAGTGCAGTAAATAGCCAAAATATTCTAGAAAGGTTTTGAATATAGTTTCTTAAGAGGTCTTGGGGAAAAACCTAGTCGCGTTCATATTACTGTTTGGGTTTTTTGTAGTGCAGGATCGGATAAAGTCAAATACTTCAATGTTTTCCATTGCACTAGAAAAAGAAAGGCCTCTGAGGAGTGATTCTGTTTTCAGTATTATTGATCATGAACAAATATTGAAAACCAAATGTTGCTAAACTGGGCAGGAGGAGATTATAAATGTGACTATTGGGAATTTTTTCCTTCAATGCTTATATTACAGAAAAATAGAAAATGATGAAGTGGTATAAAAGTTTTTGAAACCTGATAAATGTGCAGGTTAGTAGATGAATTGTAGAAAAATATTTTCATGCTTTGAAGACTAGGAGTTCGTCTTTGACAGAAGAATAAATAATACTTTTATTACATATTTTCTTCAAATTGTTTCAGTATGAGATTTAGAAAAATACAAATAGAAAAACTAGAATATTAGAAAAGTGATACTTGAGGTGTTTAATTATCTTTCAGCCTGGAGTGCTCTTTTCATGTATAGGAGATCTGAACAAAATTTCTTTTATTAAAATACTCTCAGTATCCAAAAGTGCAACCTGCTGAGTAAAAAGACCCTTCTGACATGCACAGAACTTCTGAAGAACCTTTTGTATGTAGTTCAGGCATATTTAGACCTTTCTCCTGAACATATTGAGCAAATAGGTAACTTTGTCACTCATGGCAGGTGATAATACTTTAAATGAATTGTGTGGAACTGCCGCAGATACTTCTTGACCAAGTCTGTGGGAATTTGTCTCTCTGAAGCCAGTATTCATGAAGAGAAGGAAAAGTAATCTTTGATGTCATCACTTTAAAAAATGAGACTTCTTTTTTCATTGCTGTCGAGTCCCTTTCCTTCCCTCTTTGTTAATTAACAATTCCCTTGTGGAAAAAAAAAAATCCATCCAAGGAAGGAAAGAAGTTGATCCTTTCCCAAAATGTTTCAGGTCATTTTGATGCATATGAGAGCTGGTGAAGAACCAAACTTTATTACTAGGATGATGGCCTGGACTGGAGCAGCTGCTAGTTGGAAACAGCTGACTTACTTTTCAGATCTCCGAGCATGTTCTTCTTCGAAATACAAACTGTTGCATTTTCTTTGACTGAACATTCCTGTGGGATGGCCAGAAGATCTGGAACCCAAACCCACAAGACAGGCCTCCCTTGTTTCTGTTTTCCCAGGCAGAATGTCACAGCTCAGTTATTAAATCACGGCTAAAAAAAATAAATCATAATAAAAAAATCAGTTCAACAAAGAAATCCTCATCTCTAATTTTCCAAAAACTGTACTCAAGGCCCTGGAGAAATAAGTCCTTTCCTTGACTCTGTTTCCCTACTCCTGAGCTCTCTGCCATTGGTTGCTGGCTTGTGTTAACCTCTGTCTAGTTGAGCTGTTGTCAGTTTGTGTTTTCTAAAGAGGGATCAGAGACTCTGCAACATTCTGGTGTCCCAATTTGGCATTTTACCGGTAGGATTGGGCTAAACTCTGCTTCCGTGTGAGGCCAGGCTGGGAAAGATGCTAGAATTTCCTCTCATTTTTCCTGGAGTAGATAAATCCCTTGTTCTGACAGGGACAACAAAAGGTCTAGCAACTTCAAGGCCTGCGGTGAATGCCCTTAGAGGTTTATCTGACAGCTTCAGCTTATGTACTCTTCTTTACAACAGGTAACCCCACTCAGTGGAAAACGCTGCAGCCCTGTGTGCATGCATCAAGTTGTTGAAATAAATGAAATTTTGTTTTCTTCAGGGTTTAACAGCAAGCAAAGCTTGGTGAGAGTTCTGTTTGCTCAAGTATGAAGTCTGATTTCTCTTAGCAGAAGTGGTTGGAAGAATGCAGCTATTTTTAACAGGGAGAAGGGGAGGGAACAATATTTTTTTTTTGCTTTTAGAATTAGAACTGTAATTTTGCTTTTTCCTAATAGAGCCATAAACATATAGTTTCTTTTCTGGAGACTCAGATATTCTCACAATCATCTAGTAAAACAAAATGTGTTTGTGACTAGGATGGGGTAGCTGTTAGTGTTGGTTCTGCTTCTGAGAGCACACCCCACATAGGCCCTACCATTCTCTTCAAGACGTGGGTACACCATGGGGGAGAGGAGGGCGTGGGTTGAGCTGCAGCTCACACTGCTGCCTTATTTTTCCTCTGAGGGGGTTAAGAAATGGCTCAGCCAGTAGTTTGCTAAGCTCAGGAGCAGAAGCCACGGACTAAGTGCTTCAGCGTTTAATAAAGAGCAGAAGTCAATTAGAGCACCATGCAGGAGCAAGGCTAATTGGGGCAGGAGATTCAGTGGAAGGTCTTTGCCAGTTCTCCCCTTTGTTCAGCACAGTTATATATTCAGCCGTACTGATGCCTTAAGGGGTATGCTTAATATTTTAGAGAATTCACTTTTGCTAGGTGGCTGGATAACTTGGAATATTAAGGGCCAGAAGAGCCTGTGTTCCTGTGTGTTTGCATTCTTGTGTGTAGATAAGTGGGGTACAAGACAAAACATAGAGTTAGGCTTCCAGGCCTACAAGGGGCTGGACATAGGTGGGGTTAAGTAATAAGAGACAATTCTATTTGATGTTGGGGTAACACAGAAATAAGAGGGACTTTAATTAGATAGTATGGAGGAGGGGTGCTCAGAATGTTATAAAAAAGGGAAGATTGTTATGATTTTCCTCTTTGGATCATCGGCTTTTGACCAGTACAGCTGCTTTTCCCCTTCAGTCTGTGTTTTTCAATTTTTTTATCTGAGCCCCTTATGGCATCAGTGTATACAGTTATATATTCAGTATCCTGAATGCAGGCTATGCTGTGGAAGAAAATTACCTTGAACTTGAGGTTTAAAAGCAAACTCCCATCTGAATAATTCAAATACAAAAGACCTCCTAATTTTTATTTGGGATGTATTTTTGTTTCTTCCCATGGTTGTATAAAACACACAGATGTGAGGAAGCTCTTTGTTCTCTCTCTCTTGAGTGCTGTACATCTGCGCAATGCAGAACTACCTTGGCTCGCTGTACTGACATTAAGAAAACCAAGCTTTGTCTGCAGACTGAGTATGAGAAGTTCGGTCTGCCAAGAACCATGGGAGTCAAGTAATGAGGGCAGAAAAATAGTTTTAAGGTAGGCTATTGGTTTGTCTGACTGAATTAGTTATAACTCTAACTGGCAAAGAGACCGGAGCACCACAGTAAATATCCCAGGTTTATAATGACCAATGCTGTGAAGTGACAAAGCAAGTCCTGAAGCTGGGAACACTCAGATCTTTTGGCTCTGCTTCTTATAGGAGGACACTGATATTCTCTGTCATTATGTATCTCCTTTGGAAATATATGAATCCTTATTATTATCAATATTACCATGTCAGGTGTTGCAGAAACCTGGAAAAAAAAAAGTTGCCCATTTTCCCAGAAAGTGTCCTATATCAGAATCAGACGAAGCTGTCAGAGGCAGTCAACAGATAAAGCAGCACAAAGGAAGAGGGAAAGACTTCATCAACAGGAGAAATGTTAGTCTCAGCATATCAGGAATTTTTGAACCATTGCCTTAAGTTGCTGGTGATGAAAAAAAGGTGATTCTCCACTGCTAAATTACAAAATTCCATTGACTTCAGAAGGAGATAACTTGTGCTTCTAGGCAGAAGTGCACAGAGATGACCTGGTGCAGTATTACCATACAGGGCTTCCTAAAGCCTACTGAAGTTGCTACATGCTTTTTTTATTGCTTATTTATTAATGTAATGTCAACTGACAGTTTTAGAAGTTCCAGACACAGTCACACATCATGTATTAAGCTAATGAAGAAAACCAGTCGAGAGCATGTGTGCACTTACTGGCTGCTGCTGGGACTGCTGAGTATTGTGTTAAGCTAAGAGATGGTTGATCTTTGTAATGTGAATCTGAATATCTGCTCACCTGTGCTCCCACTAGCTGCTTGCAAAAGTCAGCTTTAACATGCATACTCCAGACAGAAACCCGGAGTGTAATTTATTGCTACAGTAATTCCACAAGGTCCTTTTGCAGGCAAGCAAATTCACCCACCTGTAAAAACCAGCCAGGGCAGCTGCAAGGTACCTTGGGCTACATTGAGGAGACACTATAGTGCCAGATAAGGAATTTATTTTGATTACTAGATTGAGTTTCCCATCATTTAACTGTGGCACTGTAGGTATTGGCCCCAGCCTCAACCATGCCAGGTTTACTATAAAGCAACCTGGAGAAACAGGCAGTTCTTGGATCCAATACCTCTCAACCGTTTTAGAAATCACGTCTGGAGAAGGCAAAGCTGTTACTTATCTCTAGATTGTGAATGAAACAACTACAAGATCCAGTGTGGATATCAGCAATGTACATGTATATTTATATATTTGGTTTGATGATTTCCACATTAGGTGGTTCCTGTGTGCTCAGAAAAGCCTTGGTGAGCAGCCTCAGTGAGGAGGGTGGGCCAAGGCTGTCCATCCACAGGTGCTGAGCTCTCTCACAGAGACTTGGCCTCTACAGGGACATTGACTATTCAGCTTGTAAAGATGGTGAAGGTTAGGAAGGAAGAGTCATTTGGGTCTCTTGTGATGATTTTGTCATAGATAAAATGTATTTCTGGTTGCTTTTTAGTTTTTCTCTTATAGTCACAAAGCTGGAATTGACAGAGGTTGAAAAGACACTTGACTTGCTGGGGGGTGCAGACTTCTATGAATGGGAGAAATTATATCACATCCAAAGGATGCAACTTGGATACTACACAGGATCCCGTCCAGGTCTTGTTTCCCCTTCAGGCAGTGTCAGTTCTGCATGAAGAGGCATCACCTGAGCCAGGGGAGGAATGTCTCCTCCAACCTCCCTGTGGGCTGGGACAGTTTTGCTTTGTCCTGCTCCAGCCAGCGAGGGGAGATTTTCAGAAGTGCCACATGCCTGTGGCTCTGCTGGTGGCAACACAACCACTGAGAAGCCAAAATGAGAAGTGAATGACATGCACAGCCCCATGCACTCCCCAAAACACAGTGTCCGTGAACATGGATGCCTGTATCCCCCAGGTGCATTGTCTTTTAGCCAGTATACAGCACACAGAGAGGAAAACAGTAGCTTAAGTCATTCCCCAATGGGAAAAAAAACACCCTCTTCCTGTAACTAGGCTTCAGAGACCAGCTGGCCCCTTGCCTCCTGCCAGTCCTGCTTCCCAACAAAGCCCTGTGAAAAGGTGCGGTAACACAATTGTCTGCTTTGTCGCTGGATGCGTGGAGGTGTTAAGGGATGAGGGAAGAAAAGAAGCCAGATCAGCAATAAATTAATCATAGAATGGTTTGAGTTGTAAAGAATCCCTAATTCCATCTATTTGCAGTCCTGCTGCCATGGGCAGGGACACCTTCCACTGGACTAGGCTGCTCAGAGCCCTGTCCAACCTGGCCTCAAACGCTACCAGGGATGGGGCATCCACAACTTCTCTGGGCAGCCCGCTCCAGTACCTAATCAGCCTCATAATAAAGAGTTTCTTCCTGATGTCTAATGTAAATTTACACTCTTTCAGTTTCCAGACAGTCCTTAGCAAAAGTGATGAAGAGTGACACGGGGAGGCTCTGCACATCACGTGTGTCCTCCACCCCTGCAGCCCTGTCTCCTTGAAGTTGTCAAGCTGAGGCTTGGCTGGTTTGTGTTCTGCTCTGCTGCTCTTTGCTGAAGGGTGGCCTCCTCCAACGAGCAATCAGTCAATGGTAAATGATAAGGGAAGGCTGCTGAGGCTTCACTAACTGCATTCATTACAAACGTTGTAATTGTAAAGATTTGCTATAATTCAGTTAGCTGCCCTAAAACCCTTGGCAAGCCACATTATTGAAATGATTATTGTTACAAGATTGTTGTAAATTGGAGTCAATCATCCAGACGTGAAATTGTCTTTTTTATATCTGTGTGGTAGGAACAGTCTTCCTCCTTTTATTTCTTTAAATTAAAATTTCCTGGTTATTGTACCTGGAGTACTGTATTGAACAATGGGATCCCTTCCCAAAAAAATGTAATTAAAACTCCTCATGTCCTCAGTAGAACTACCCTGAGTCCTTCTAATCTGACAAGCTCACAGTTTATCTCCCAGTTGGTTTTGTGGTGCTGTGGAAAAACAGCTGTTAGCCACCACATAGGTACAGCTGGCTCTCCTTTTTCAGTTGAGCTGCCCTGGACCAGAGCTTCTCCACCTGTGCCCTGTGGGAATGGCTGCAAAGCAAACAAATTGGCCACGGAAAAATATACATGGAAATTTCCACACACATGCCAAATGAACACATCACAGAAGATGTGTTCACAGAATATTTAAAGTTTCAGCTGATCTTTACTGATTATAAATTGACATGCTGCTCTGCCTGCCCTGCACAGGATGGCCTGCTAATGATTCTCAGAAGAGGATTCCCAAGTTTAAAGTGGTGAAGAAGCACTGGAATAGTCCATCTGTTGAAGCTCTGGATATCTTGACTCCTGCATGGTGTTCAGGCCTGGTGTTTGTTGTAGCCTGAGGGAATATGTGACCCTTGCTGCTCCTGCTGCTGGTCCCACTGTGTCCCCCTGATGCCCCAATTGCCCTAACTGTCATGCAGGGAATCTTGTGCATATTTAAGAGATGTCACCCCTCATGGGCATAGGCAGTTGGGTAATTGGAGATTTTTCTGGCTATTACAAATACCAATACAAGGATGGGAGTTGCTGTGCCTCCTAAAGAGGTGGACTGCATAGAATGGCTAACAGTTAGAACTCTTTATGAAGACTAGGTCAGTAGCTGTGACAGACCTGGTATGAATATTCCATGGAAGGGGTTCCTCTACTTGACTAGAGGTGCAGATGTATAAGTGGCAGGTAAAATGCAGTCCAGCACAGTTGTTGGCAGTAGCAAATTTGATGTTTATGAATCTCCCCTGAGGTGAGCTGCCAGCTCAGTCTAAAAGAAATGCTGTGTCTATGGTCTGGCTAAGCTTTGCACTTCATAGGAGTAAAGAAGTGGGAAGGAAAGGGGACATTATATCAGTGGGTACCTCTCTAGACAGTTTGGGTAATTTCCTGTCTAAACAATGACAGGTGTCTTTAAACCTGGGTTTGTACCAAAAGAATATGATCAAAAAGAATCAGTCCTTATTCTTCTTGTAAATGTCTTGTCAAGTGATAGCACATGGTTCTCTAGTGGAAATTGTGGAAATGATCACTTAAGCTGCAAAACTCTTACAATTATTCATCTGATAAGCACAGGTTCTTGTTGTTTTGGAGCTGAAAACATAGTTAGATTGCAGCAACCATAAAGAAACCTGCACGAAAAGGGGCCAACATGAATGCACTCTGCTCATAGAAACAGAGGGATGTTCTTCCTGTTTCCTGGCCTCTGTGGAAGCAAAACTGCCTTAAAGTTCGCTTTTTTCTTGGCCTGGTGCAGGGAAACCATGAAGGGCAGGAAAGTCTGGAGGAGAAGGGGAAAACCCCAGTGCTTCTGCTGTGAGCGTGTGTGGTCTGCCATCCTTGGCTGGTAGCACTGCAAGGTGCCTCACAGGGACTATCCCACTGCTCTCCCCTCTAAGTGGAATGGCACAAAGGAAATATGTTTTGCCCATTTCTCTCCCCTGTGGAGAAAAGGGAAATTATTTGGTGGGACACACCTCCTCCTCTTCTCTTTTTGTCTGTCAGAAAGTACAGATTGCCTCTACAACCTGTTTCCATGCATCAGTATATAAAGCATAGGTGGCTGTGACAGACACCCCAGTGACTGTTTTTGGCTATTTTCAGGTTAGTTGGATTTTTTTTTAAATTTCCCTTACTTGTCCCTGGATAATTGCTATCACTATGCAGTGTGCTATGATGTGTTTGCAGTGCACAACCTGCCTGAAAAGAGCGAGCTTCCATCATGAATTTTTGTCTTTGACCCTTCCCTGCTCCCGAGGTCATTCGGAAAAGTTTGTTGGAGTGTGGCTTTCATGGATCCTTCAAACCACCACAGCTTCCATGATCATCACTCCAGTACTGCCTACAATGCCTCTCCTATCCCACACAACAAAAGCAGGTGACTAGACTGGAGGGACAATGAAAGATATTGAAAGGAGATTCATTGGAAAATAAATTATTTCCTTCCTAAACAGAAAAAGTGTCACAACTTCAGGGAGGCAACACCAAATCAGGCCTATGGAAGTTACACCTACCTGGAGCCCAGGAGCTGGGAAAAATGTGGAATGTTAGTCATATAAGCCAATGCAATGATAATTGGGTTTTTTTTTCTTGGCTTCAAATTTCTCTATTCAGCTGAAACTGATGTTATTTTGTATCAACAGTCAAATATCTTATGTCCAACCCACTGTCCCCCCCTGGGGAGAAAGAAACATCGAATGTCTTGCAGAAGAATCTGGTATAAAGCTGAAAATGAAAAACTGCTGATTTCAAAGTGGGCAGTTAGAGTGCTGGTCAAGTTGAGAGCCTGATGCATTACTGAACTGAATATAAAGTTCTTTTGTTGTGCCTTTTTTGATTTTTTTCTTTTTTGTTCACTTTCTGATCTGAATCAAAATGTTTCAAAGGCACTTAAGTAAAACTGAAGCGATATAATTAGTACAACCATGTAAGAAGTGATTGTATTAGTAAGTATGGCCAATGCTGCAGCTACATAACGGAAGCCTTCAGCTTTTATTAATTCCATGTTTGAAAATCTGGATTAAACAACCAAACTAATAAGTCAAAGCACTGATGTAAGATCCAAAGGACAACGGTGTTGTCATTCTGTATAGCAGGGCACCAATTGCAGGGCTTAATTGAAACAAGAGCTGTAATAACGTGGCTCATGTTTAATTAACAAGACTCCTAACTAGTCATGAAACTTTTAAGAGGCCTTGATGCTGTGAAATTGTTGTAGTTTACAACCAGTGTGCTACAAAGTGTCAGATCTCTGCGGGCCCCGTGTGATGTTGGGTTAGTAACTGCACCTGAGCAGAGTTCACTGCGCAGCGAGTGGCGAAGTTTTCATCTGCTGGGGAGCTGAACCTTCACAGCTTGAAAGCAAAGGGCTGGAGTCAGATGAACCTTGGTTTTGGAAAAAGACTCATGTGTCATGGGGACTTTATACAAGACAGAGAAACTGTTTTGCCTGCCAAAAAAAGCGAAGCCATACTTGTGTTAGAACTAAGGAATGAGCAAACTCTTCTAACAGTGATTAGGAAGCACTTCTGAATTTTGACTGATGGTTTGTAGTGGGCAAAGGGCTTTCCTTTCTGACATGTCCCACTCTGATGGAGAAAGTTACCAGCTGGAGAACATCACTGAATACAGGCAACACCTGTGTTTACCAGCATATCACAAAAGCAGAAACTGTGGTTGAAGGAGTGTTACCATCCACCTAGCTAAAAAGTTTGAAATTCATCTTGGGTTTTGCTTTCCCCTAAGAGCAGCAGGGCAAAATGTGGGAAACCTGGGGCAGTCAAGATAAAGTGGTCAAAATACTTGGTGAAGTGGTCATTAGTTCCCACTGTCCTCTTTCTTGCTGACTCTAACAAGCACTCACAGACTGATTGTCTTGAGAAAGGGCTCCCTATGGCATTTTATAGATTTTCCAGGCAGAACTTTTCTGTATTAAAGGAACAGTGTTCAGTTTAATGTTCCAGCCGTTTGCCAGAATCTATAATCCTTCCCTATTAAAGCAGTTAATCTAAATTTGATCCCAGTCCCACGCAATAAAAAAATATAATTAAAGGTGAATGTAAAAATTATTGAACAAATATAATAAAAGGGCAATTAAAGTGTTCAGATATAAAAATGCAAGAAACTGATGCTAGCATCTTAAAATATTTCTAGACCAAATATATTTAATCATGCAGATGCCTTTCTCTTTTTTACCTTTCGCCCAGACCTGCATGAAATACTGTTAAATCAGGGGTACATTCTGGGTCCTTTTTCTCTAATGCCTACTAAGATTCATAGGAAGGCTAACTTGCTATTAGCATAGGCTTCTCTTTTTTTTTTTTTTTTTTTCCTTAGAATTAGCATACTCAGGGTAGCAGTGCAGTTTATGAAGACAACATCTTGTCTGGCATTTCTTCATGGATTTTTCTTTCCCAATGAATATATCTAATCCCTTTTTGTAAAGCTCATGTAAGTTTTATGCATTCTTCAGTGTGCCTAAAAAGGACTTCAAAGTTTATTTCTGTGAACCAGCAGCTCCGGCTTTTTATATGAACCTGCTATCTGCAAGTTTCACTTGGTGCTCTCACTGGTGATAGAGGAGACAGTGGCAATCATTTTCATTTCCCTTTCTTGTTCCTACATTGCAGGACGTCATCCTTCACCATAAGATTAATGGGAATAGTGTTCTAAGGAAAATGCCTGACTACCTGTAAGGCTAGCACTGGAAAGATCCTGTATTATAGTCATAAAGCCATATAGCCATACCTGTTACAGCCAGACTGTGTTATATGGTGACCAGGAGACTTCAGGAGAGGGGGAGCTGGACTACTGGCTCTTGGAAAAGAGTTAGCTTCAAACTTCAAAGACACTGAAAGGAGATCTGAAAAGAAAGCCTCTATAATGTTATTACTAAGTTCAAAACCACACTGATAATTCAGTAGTTTAACAATCATTTTGACAAACAAAAATATTTGTTTTCAATACTTCATGAACTTGAAAGCACCTCATCCATTATGTTGTGTATCTTGAGAGCAACATTTAATGTAAGGTACATTTTATTTTGCACCATACTGCCAGTCTGAAATGCAATGTCATTACCAGATGTGCTGTAGTGAATCTTCTGAGTCTTGTGACTCAGATCAAAGGCAGAGCAGGCTGTGAATGGTGATTAATGAAGATACTGACCCTATTTTTTTCAGCAAGCTAAAGTGAGAGTTTGTTTTTAATCCTTTATAAAAACAAAATCAAGTAGAAGTTAAGCCAGGCACTTCTTTATGTACATGTGATACAGCAAATAGGATAAAAGCTATTTGTGGATTTAGTGGTGTTTGATATTTAACAGCTACACATTCTCTAATGGCAGTTACTGCTACTCAGTTAATGCACTTGACTGGTTTGGTTTGCTGGCTCATGGCTTCGCTTTGTGGAAACATTCAAAAGCTCATGGATGAAAAGGGGCGTATCAGAGTGAAGCTGATGGTGGGTCAGAGGTTTTGAAGCTAAACCAAAAATCTCCTAAAGGCTGAAGTCTTTGATTTTCAGGAGTTGCCTTATGGCTTCTTTAAGTCCTTGGAGTGGTTTGTGCCAATCAGTGGTTATATAGCTACCTCTGCTGTGTAGCAAAAGTCTATGTCTTCATGGTAAAGACTATCAGGAAGAATGTGGTTAACTGCAGTGGTTCCTGGGACCTATAGATATTCCCTGTAACCCTTCAGAGCTGGAGCCACAGGGTCAGTACTGCCCTGCAAGGAGTGAGGCTCTTTCTGAGCTGTGTTCTGTCAGTTCTGGGGTGAGGGGCTTCCCTGGATAACAACCTTGGATAGACAGGAATTTCTCTCCTGCCATAGCTATGTCTTGGCATAGCAATTGTTTGCTCTAGAAGGGACAACTGCTGGGGGAAGAGCATCTCCCTCTTCTTGTTCCTTCTCCATAATGTCCACAAATGCTGATTTTGGAGGAAAGCTCTGGCTAAAATGCTTGTCCCACTGATGTCAATGGCAGCATTCCCACAGACTTCAAAGGGGCCGAAATCTTATCCTTTATTCTTCTAATTTCAGCATCTTCATCGTGGAGATGTTTGCTCTAGCAATAAATGTGATATACATATGATTCTAACAGGGAAACCCCTCCCCCTATATTACAAAAGATCAGATTGTCTTGTGAGTGCCTGGAGATATGAGGGGTGAGGTCTTCTCTCAGGAATAGAGCCAGCTGGATTCCTGACGCAGGCAATTGGGGCAGCTCTGCAAATAGTGTGATCATAAATGCAGAGAAATAGCAAAGAGAAGTGTCCCAAAGCTTGGAATTTTAGAAAATGCAATAATAAACCAAATTTTTATCTGCCAGAAGTAAAACTGACACAGTTTAGAAGGAAATATGCCAGCATCCTGTCCCCCTGCTCCCTCCCTCATTCCCCCAGCCTTTTTTATCTTTGATTTTTCCATCTGGCTCATCTACTTGAAATTTGAACTGAATGTGGCTTTAAGTTCCTTTCAGGTTTTTGTGGAATATTTTACATGGTAATCACTCTGACATCATTGCAAGATTGTGAAATCCCTAAACCATGGTTTGTTCTTGTTGCCACAAGGAAAACATAAATTATAACAGTGTCCCATTACCCCTTTAGTTGTTGCAGCACAACCCTCACTTATTGTGTCCATGACTTGGAAAATAATTATATGCACTGGCTGAATTTTTTGGTGGATATAATAGTGGACAAACTTTGGCAAACATGACTAACAGCTAAAAAATACAGTGTGCTGGCAAAATTTAGCAAGTCCTTAATAGAGATGGACGTGAATCAAAACTTTGACTTTACCACACTGTGAAGTATGGTGGGAGCTGGGAGTCTAGGCCCATATCAGGCATCACATCAACTCCTCTCTCTGCAAAGGATTGAACCAAACTCAAGGTTTATCAGTTAAGGGGCCCATCAGACATGCAGATCAAAATAGTGTGACTTGCAGGAAAAAAAGACTGCTTTGTTTTGAAATATATAAAGACAAAGACAGTCAAGGAAATAAATGTATTGCAGAGCTGTTTTATTGCCTTTTAAGATGATTTCTGTGGAATGTGTTTTATGTGCTTTGGCCATATTTTTACATTACTGGTGAATAAAGCTCTCATTGTTCAAAGGGTGTCATCTGGTGACTCATGAATTTCTTCAAATGCTGCTTAAAAAGCCCCTCATATGATATTGAGAATGCTACTAAGTGTGTAGATATAGGCCTACAGAAAAATGAACCACTCCTGAGCTTGATCAGTTACTGGACTGGGGAGACTCAGACAATTCAAGATTGATAGACACAGGGAAGAAGTGAGAGTATAGCATCATCTCTTCTCTTCATGGAAAATAAATCTCCTTGATTTTGTGTCACAAGTGCTGATTCTGTATTTCCAACTCAGGACTTCACCCTGGAAGTACAAGTTGAATTTAAAGTGAGTCTAAGTTATTTTTTAATGAATGTCTGCTTTCTCCCTCCTTGAGTCAATGCCAGCACAGACATGCCTTGTGCAGTGTTAACAGATAGCAGGGAAGTCAAAAGGATGCTTAGCTGGGCAAACAACTGCTTTACATGATTTACCTAATTTTCTAGGTCAATCTGGATGAAGCAAGTCTTTCAAACCAATCTTCTCTAACAGTTTTACGGTCATGTGCCCAGGAGGCTCTTACATGTTCTGTATGGCTGCAGCCCAGATAGAAAGCTGCTTTTGAGGGAAAGTGCCCTTCCCAGCCAGGTGAGTGTCTATAGTCCAGAGGTGAAGCTGGAGTTACTTTCAGAAAGTTGACCCTAGTGCAGGAGTGCTCTAAAGCACTTTACCAATCATCTGTGTATTAACTTACTTTCTTTAATTATTTCCATTTTATCATTGAACCTCTGCATCGGCAAAAATGTTAAACCAGCCCAAATAGTCTCACCCCTCCCCAGAGAAGTGTTTGCTCATCTTGTAGATCAGATTTTGCTGCTTCTAACCAAAACTATGCCTAGTGCACATGTGGCAGAATTATCTGGATTTCAGCTATAGGATCTCTCTATTTTTCTTCCTCTAGCTTGCTGTTTCATCATTTAGTATCTTATGGACATTTTAGAAATACACACTACATCATCATGTAGTTAAAACTAGTTAAAGTAAATAGAGCATGTCAATATCTACTAAAAGATATTGGCAAAAGTATTTTCATAAAATGTTTTCAACTCTTAAGGAATGCCTTTACACTCCATATCAACAGCTGAGGAATGCACCCTGCTTGGGGAAGCAAGGAATGGACCAGCTTATGGAAATCTGAATGCATGAGTGTAATCAAGGTCTTCAGAAAGGGATTTTGTATCCATGATGGTAAAGGAGGACAAATGGAACTGGCTACTGTGACAGACTGTGGTAAGAGAGAAGGCATGTTACTGTGTTTCCTACCTCTACATCCCTGTGAAACATCAAGTTCTCCAGGTGCTAACTTGTTGATTGTTCCAATGTTTGAACCAGGTCTCTTGGCAGCTGAGAGGTGTGTAAGAACATAGAGCAATGCTTCTCTGTGCCTTCTGGGAGACACTCATCCATTCTGCATAACAGAACCATGTAAACCATGTTAGGTGCATTCATAGTTCGGTTGCCCTCCGTGACTGAAATGAAGGCTGGACAAAACAGATCCAAGAAGGCCATGTTAGTGAATTTGGGAGCTGCATCCCACTTCTAAGGAGTTTTCTCATTACAATGTATCTCACAAAATCCCCTATCTAAGAGGCTTTGCTGCGTTTCCTATTTGCATTCTGCGGGTTTTGCTGCTGTAGGGTTGCACTCAGGCAGATGGTTACTGCGCGCCTGGAAGCACAAGTGAGGAACTGGAGAGGCAAGCTTATCCTATACCAGAATAAAAAATGCATCCTATCTGACAGCAGGGCCTTCAGGAAAGCTTGGCATTGCAGATCTTTTCCCTTTTCTGCAAAACACTGAAATACTTGGAGGAAAAAAGAAGGGCAGGCAATCTGATTATAACACCTCCTTGTCTCATAAATAGGGAGTCAGGAGACAACTGTAAGTGCTTCCTCTGGGAGCTGGAAAAGGTGGTGTGTGCACTAACCATAAAGGCCTAAATATCTGATTAAAATGTGGTTGCAGACATTCAGGATGATCAGATTTTCAGGCGTGCTGAGAACTCATAAATGCCTTTGAAAGCATTTGTGAGACCTTGGGAAGCTGAGCTTTTTAAAACTGAGCTATGGCTTAACATACGGAACAAAAAATATGCAAAAATGCCCACTTCATAACCTCTATTATAAATGCAACATACTAAGAGAAGATAAAAATGAGCACAATGCACAATAACTTAAATTACAACATTTAGTGAAAATATTGATATTTCTTTCTTAAACACTTCAATTCTAATAAGGACACCAAACAGTGAGCAATTTACATCCAAATCAATGCACTGACTATGCAGTAAGTCTCCAAATTACTTAACAACTCAAACTTACTGTATTTTTTCCATGTAACCTTTCCTATTACTAGAAGCAAACAAAGTCCTATTTAGTCATGTGGATGCAACAAACAACCAGTCAATAGCTAAATATCCCTATAGATCTGACTAGGCTCTGTTACAATAGGTTTGATAGGTAATCCTGCAAGATGCCTTTAATTTCAAAGGGCTACACTCAATCAAATCCTTCTTTTTTTAATGTCCCTGTGTCAGCTTTACCCAGTGCCTGCCTGCCATCTGTAGCCCTATGCCTTCTAAACTGTTATGCTGGGAGCAGCACTGTGTCCTGCTCTATCGACTCCTCTGGTTCCAACTCAACACCATATCGTTGCATCCAAATGAACGTGGGTGCTTCTCCTTGTGAATGCTTCCCTCTCCACAGCTGGGGTAGCAGGGACACGAGTTGGAATGGATTGTGCTCTTTGTTTTTTGGGTGGATGTTCAGGGAGCACCAAGGGTATCTGGGTACAGGACACAACTGTCATTCATTTCCCTTGCATTGCTGGCAAGTCTTATTTTCACTTTTTTTGTGGCCGTCTCATACTTGCTTTATTCTCAGGAAGGAAGTCCTGTGAGCTGCACCAGCAGCTGACCAAGTGGTTAAATGATAAACCATCCTGGGAAGTAGCTATATGCTTGTGCATCCCCTTCTTCCACTATAGTTATTAGATGTGTCAGTCAATGCCCTTTCGGCAGTGGTTTTGGTTCAGGAGAGGCACATTTCCAGTGTGAATTAAATTGACACAACTAGCAGTGAAACAGATGCTTTGTTTCTTCTGCAGGAAGAGTTCCAAGACACCACTATCATGCACACCACTATTATGCAGCATGGAGCTGACCACAGGGCTGGGGCAGTAAGGTCAATGAGTAACTCCTCAGGAGACAACCTTAGCATGACTCACTTTATGTAGGACACTGGAAGGAAAGGATCTGAAAGCTAAACCTCCTCACTCTAGGCACTGAAGGAAACTTGTTTCTGGTTCCCAGAATTTCCATTTTAAGGTGAGAAAATTGAGTGTTCTCTTAAAATGTAACTTTCTCTCTGTTGTAGACATTAGAGGTGGCTGAAATGCAGTCTTACTCATTCTATTTCAAAGAGATCTCAAGAAGCATTAGGTGGCAGTGACCTTACATGACTGATGATCTGAGCTACATTTTTCATTAGTGTAACTCCCTGCCCCTAGCCCCAAATGCTGGAGAGGAACCAACAGACCTCAAATCATTCTGCATAGAACAGGGGATTACACAGCAACAACGTGGGAAAATCTAATCAAACTATCTCTTTATCCAGCTAAAATCCTGCTGCAGTTCAGCTACATCATTCTGCCTTAAGGGGATTGACACACACCAAGGGGCTCCCATTCTCTAGTATTACTGCCTTATTCCTTTAAGTGCTAGCCAATTTCAGAGCCAGGGGCATTCATTAAATGACGCAAATATTAAATGACAAATATTTTCGATTTTTGATGATTGACTCTGAAGAAGTCTGACATGGATGCTTGCTGCTAATGAGGTGAAGTCATCTACTATGGAAGTCAATGCTCTGGGAAGCTTGGAGATGCTTGGCAGCATTCCCCTTTTAAGTTCCAACTTGTGGCTTTTTTTTTCTTCCCTATTCTTCTCAGTTAAAAGTTCTGATCATCTTCATTCAACTCCAAAATCAATTCTACTTTTTTAAGATAAAGAAATATTGGAGCACTGTTTCAGAAAGTGATGATGTTAGTGCGTAGCAAAGGCCAGCAGCTCCCTGGAAGCAGAGAGCCATCGGGTTCTCCATAGGGGACTGCGGGCTCTCAGCCCCTGGGGCCCATCTCACCACCCCCTGCAAGGGAGCACAGGAGAGATGATAGGCTCTACCAAGTTTCCAGATCACCATGCAAGCTCGTGATGATGGGGCAGCTTTGAGGTCAAGCCAGGAATTCAATTCACAGGTCAGATCCAGTGAATGTCAGGCAGGTCCACAAAGACTAGAGAGGGCCAAGGTCAACATGAAAAGTCATTCCTTTGGACAGGGACTGCCAGGCAAAGGCATGGTTGTAGCTACACATTAACAGTTTTTATAAATTGTAGATTTTAAAAGCATGTAAAAAAAGAGCCAGTACTGTTTGAAAAGTTAATGTTGCACTTCTTCCACATTGGCATATTCAGCTTTCACCATGACATTGCTTGCTAGTCCTGGGTTAAGCTTTGCTGTGCTAGTCATAATGGGCCAAAAAGATGCTCCTTTCCCCAGAGACCTTAGGTAGGGACCAGTGTTTATATCTGTAATTTTATGGGGCAGGCACAGGGGAAGCAGTACTCTGGTCTCCCTGAGACACTCAGAAGTGCATGATACAGCAAAGCAGAAAAGTGCCAGAGATAGAAAATTGCCCTGTTTCATTTTGCTGGGACATGTACAATCTCTTCAAAGAAGAGATTTAGTCTATTAGTTTCAACTGTAGTTTTGCTCCAGCCACTCTATTTAAAGGAGGTTAAGCTGGAGACAAACAGTTACTCAATTTTATGACCAGACTGAAAACACCAATAAATCTGCTGCTCTTGTGCGCTAACTGTCCTGAGTGCCCAAGTGCAGGAGGCTTTAATTGGGTGTAATAGCTCCAGGTTTGGACCTACGTATGTGCACATCAAATCACTCCTTCTAAACCATAAAGCAAATGTTATTGAAATTATTGTATTAGCATCATCATCTTTCTATATGGAAATGTGGAACATATGGCAAGCTCAATCGTTGCCTATAGCCACCAACCAGATAACATTATTAAAAACAAAAAACCAAAAACCAACCAACAAAAAAAGCCATTACGTTTTTGGCATATTGGCTGAGAACACTCGGGAGGCTGAACTGAAGACTGCTGTTGTATTTGTCATCCTGCTGATTGCCTAATGTAAAACACAGAAAGCCAGTGATGTGTGAGAAAAGTGAGACATTGTGGAGAACCAAAGCCTGAGCACTAGGACTAAGAAATTAGACTCAGTGACCTACAGTAAATATGCAATAAAATTGCAGAAACTCACATTCTTGCTGCCAGGGGATGGGCTATTGACTGGGGACAAAGCTTCAGATTTCTCTGAGTGATTAGAACTAAGCAGTGTTGTGGATGCCACATCCTAAAAGTCCTGGGGGAAGAATGTGGGTAGTGTGGCTGCCAGCTGATTCATGGGGAGCAGCTGCAGAGAAAATGCCTCTTCCTGCCCTCCCAGATGGATGAAAACTGCCATGAAAGAGCCCCTACAAAGAAGGGTTGGACTTCAGCCCTCAAGCAGATTTGTGCAGATTCTCTAAGTCCCCAGATGGGAAAAAACACTTCCCAAACTTCCTGAATATTCTGTGCAAAGGAAAGGCTGCTTCTCCTGCTCTCTGTGAGAATTGTTCAAGGTAATGTAGGGTACCAGGGAGAGAGAGACTTTCTGCTCTGCTACACCAAGAGGTGGTGCTTGCATCTGCTGGTTTAAAATGGTTTCAAATGGTGAAGTTAGCCTTTTCTGAGTGAGAGTTTCCTCCTGTTCCAAAGCTGAGGGGATAGGAAAAGAAAAGGATCTGCAAGGAGGAGATCAGTTTGGAGAATCACTTATGAATGTCCTTGAAAGAGCAGAGCAGATGCTTGAGAGGGATGCTTTTTTATCAATGTATTTTCTTTGAAGTTCTAGAATGAGGACATTCTTGATTAGTTTTGCTGCTCTCTAGTATCCATAAGCAGTGTTTTCAGACAGAGGAACTATAAGGAAATACTTGTCTTGCTATGGAAACACCATAGTGATTTCCTTCAGCTTAAGGAGCCCTGCCTCTGCAAATTCTTTGCTTTCTGAGCAGCAATAAGATAATTTCTTTTTGTTTGTTTGGTGGCTTTGTTTTTTTATTTTATTTTATTTTTTTTTTTAAATAGGGAATGCTCCTGGTACACAACACTGTGCTTCAGATATTGCTTTTCCTTTTTAGGATCTCTGGGTAGTCCATTGGGTATTCAATGGCAACACACAGGTGGCTGGGGCAGCTGATTTCAGTTTTGAAAAGTGAATGGATTTTGTCCATTCAACTAAATTTTGGTTGCAAATGATCAAAATTAGGAAGAGTTATGAAGAGGGTGCAAATTTCTCTTTCTTAGGAGAGCCATGTGTGTAAGAGAAAAAAAATATGCATGTCTGTGGTAGAGAGAGCATATTAATTTTCTAGTCGCGTCTACTTCTGCCAAAAATTTGTAGACAAATATTATGTGCCTCCTCCGTGACTGCTTTTGAGAGTCATGAGCAGGAGGTAAGGAAACAGAGTGACTCAGATAATTGACTTTACTGAGCAAGCACTTAGGCATGGGGGTGAACAGTTTACGCAGCTTGTGTGGGACTGTGAGCAAGTGGGATTGCTGGGGCATGAAGCAGGACTGACCAGGAACTCCATGTCATCACAAACCTCATCAGGTACACTTGTGCTCTCTGTAAGATATGCATTGTAACTCATTGGGCTGTTGTAAGAAACATGAAAAAGATTGATGCACTGTTAATTTGCCTTTCCTCTGTCTCATTGCCCATATAACATGCAGTTTTAAGACATACACAGGCTAATTAGGAGACATTTTCTGGAAGGGAGTCACAGCTGCATGATATGAAATTCCAGCAACCAGTGAAAAAATGTAAGGGCTTGTTTACACACTTCAGATGTCCAACTTCAGCTACACTGCCACGACTGGCTGAACTTGTGATATTCTTTTCTTCCTTCATAGTAAGTGTTTCTCCAAGAACTTGTAATGCTGCCTGTAATACTAGTCATTAGGCTGCTCTTGAAACATGGTTTGTGTGCACAAAAGCTTGACTGTTTTTTCTAACAGTAGCTGTTGTTTGAATAAAACATGTTGTTAGACATCCCCTGAAAAGTATTTTTCTTGTCCTTAACATTTTGTCCCGGTGATATTGCCAGTGTGATTTCTAGAGTTCCTTTATGTTTCCATAGGTTTTCACATCCTTAGATGAGGAGTGTTTTTTATTTCATTGCCTCATCTCTGTCATCTTCCTCCCTTACAATTTTTAAATGATGTGAAGAATATTTTAAGGAGATCTCTAATGTCATTCATTACCAGCAGTTTATGATCTTGCAGTACTTTTTTCCTACTTCTAGATGCGTGTAAACCACAAATGACTAGTATTATTTTAAGTGTACTCTAAATTCATGTTAAAGTGAAAATAGAATGATAGAAATAGTTATGGCATATATTCATTATTGCATGCTATATAATGCTAGTGTATGCAATAATTATAGTTTATATATACTATGCAGTTCTGTGCAGTACATGGGACTTGCAATCTAACAAAACCAGAAAAGTAGCTTCAATGAACTGTATGAAAACCATACTTCCAACTTAATTTTTCCTTTTCATGGTTGTATTTTTGAAGCTGAGATACTAGAAGGCCACGAAGAAGTCTTCATCATGAAAGATGACCTTTTGCAAGATACAGATCCTGTGTGGTATATACTTTAACCAAAGCTAAATGGCTTATGCATTTATTAGCATCTTTAGATTCAGAGCCTGCCCATTTTGTGCTAGCAGAGGAATATTTTTGCCTTGCCTGACATCAGTGTGGGGTATAGCACATTCCAGAAAATTCCAGAAAACCTGTGAAGAAAATGTATCATAGTTTTAAGACTTAAAACACTTAAATGGTTTGAAAACCTTTAGACAAAGTTTGAGGAGGGCAGGCTTACACGTTACAAATATTGACTAGTTAAAGGACAAGCCTCAGCAAATAAGACTTGATAAAGTCAATTGAACACTTCCTATTATGTGTAGATTAAGTGCTGCCTTCCTACTTTCAAGAGTTTTATTTTGAATGCACTGTCTTCTTAAAGAAGGTTTCTGTAATCTTCTGGGATACTAGGAGAGGAATTTGGTTGCATCAGGAAGATGATAATTTTCAGGCTATCACAGAAAAGCAAACTCAGTTGCTAGACGGACTAGGAACAAAGGATACAAGAAACATCCACAAACAGATCAGAAGCTGGCCTGGGAATCTGAAGGGCCATATCAAACTTCTTTACTTGAATTACCAAGTTTATCAGGAAGAAAGTAGAGTGTGAAGAATATGTTTTGCTGCACTAAGGTTGGTGCAAAACTAAGCTCTGAAACATATAACTTGAAGAGCTATGTGAGTCCTTAAAGCTATTTTAGAAAGAGAAGGTGGTTCTTAATATCCATGTTTAAGGATTAATATCTGCAGCTGGTGTGAAACATTCACAAATGAGAATAAAAGTAAGCCTTCAGACCTTCTGGTAAGGAGATAATCAGGTGGTTATGACATTGCAGTGACTGCAGTGCAGTTTCATGCTCTTCAGGGCCGTGTTAGATGGCTTGGCCGTCCCAGCAGGAAAGTTCTGTGCATGTTGTGTATGGGATTATGCCATTTCCAGGATATTAGGTGAAACTGATCTTTCACAGACGTGTTTTCACTGAGATGGTTTCTGAGATAGTAGCTAATTTTTTGCCTAACAATAGGAGTCAGAAGATAATTGCTGCTGAGTAAATAGCAGAATATAATTTAGCTGACTGTTAAAAAACCCCAAACAACCAAAGCTAACAAAACTCAGTAGACAAAACATGAGTAAGGGCAAGAAAGTAGGTGCTGAATCCGCTGTGAATCACAAGGAAAAAAGCCATTGTTGGTAGAGAAAGGGGTGAACAGCATCTATAGACTATCTCAGGCCTGGTTCTAGTCGGTAGATGTACTCTTATTTACATCATCTGGGAGCCGGGCCCATGATATATAACTGTAGTGGTTACCGCTAGTTCTGTGCGTGAAGCTGAAATTCAGTTCAAAGTGACCAGGAAAAATTTTTCTAAGTCAGAAAAACAAATTTTCATAGAAATCAATGTAACTTTAGAAATAACTGAACTATTGTGCAAATCTAACTATCTTCTTCATCTCTTTCTCTTACCTTTGTACTGAGGAAATCAGCTCTGAAAATTCTATTTTGGTT
Source organism: Serilophus lunatus (assembly GCA_013399895.1). Classification (NCBI taxonomy): domain Eukaryota; kingdom Metazoa; phylum Chordata; class Aves; order Passeriformes; family Eurylaimidae; genus Serilophus; species Serilophus lunatus. Next base: position 635,280 of record VXBA01001641.1, on the reverse strand, counting down.
CATCTTGACTTTTCCAGCCTGACCATTTAGTAATTTTGTACCCTACAGAGAAGTTCATAGAGTTCATGGACACTTACTCTTCCTGGGGTTATTATACGGTGTGTGTAGAGGAGTACAAATATATTTTGGCTTGGACAGGTGTACAGTTCCCTGTGTAAAAAAAATGACTGAATGAACTGGGCCAAAGAGTGGTGAGGAATGGAGAAACATCCAGTTGGTGGCCAGTCACAAGTGAGTTTCCCCAGGGCTCAGTCTCGTGCCCAGTTCTGTTTAATATCTTTATCAACAATTTGAAAAAGGCAATCAAGTACATTCTCAGTCAGTTTGCAGATAACACCAAGGTGGGTAGTAGTGTTGCTCTCCTGGAGAGTAGGAAGGCTCTATAGAGGCATCTGTACAGGTCAGATTGATGAGCTGAGGCCAGTGGTACGAAGTTTAACAAGGCAAAGTTCTGAGTCTTGTACTTGGATCTCAACAACCCCAGGCAATACTCCAGGCTTGAAGACCTTTATTGCTATCTACAACTTCCTGAGAGGAGGTTGTAGGAAGGTGGAAGTCAGTCTCTTCTCCCAAGTAACAAGTGAGAGAAGAAGAAATGGCCTCAGGTTGCACCAGGGGAGATTTAGATTGGATATTAGGAGACATTTCTTCACCCAAAAGGTTATCAAAAGGTCTTTTCCAACATAAATCTCTGATTCTATGATTTTTACTTGTGAAATAGCAATCTATTCTTCACCAGAAAAAAAAAAAGTAGAAAATAATGCCTCTATTATCTGCTGCTCTTTGTCAGGGGAGGTTTAGATTGGATATCAGGAGGAACTTTTTCACAGTGAGAGTGATCCCTCACTGGAATGGGCTTCCCAGGGAGGTGGTGGAGTCACTGTCCTTGGATGTGTTTAAGGATAGGTTAGATGATGAACTTAGTGGTATGGTTTAGATGGTTTAAATGGTTTAGATGGTATAGATGTTAGACTGAGGTTGGGTAAGTTGTTAACCTAGGTAAAGGTTGGACTTGTGATCTCCATGGTCTCTTCCAACCTTATTAATTCTGTGTGTAATTCTGTGTAACACAGGAATGTGCATGGAAGTAAGACTCAGACTTGAGCTCACAATGGATTCTCTGATGCTAAATAAAAGCTGAATTCATTCTATCCCAACTCTTGGCCCCACATGTTTTCACAAAGATTTTGGGAACTGTATCAGTGAGATCTGTCCAGTTCTGTCAAATGTAGTGGTGACTATGAAACAATCCTCCAAGAGTAATTTGGAACAGAGGGAGCAGACATGGAAGCAGCAAGCAGGTTACATAAGACTAAGAATGAGGCTGAAAATAATTTGCTTCTACATTATATGATTACTTAACATCCCAGAGCCATGTTCTACATAGTGGAGAGATCCTAGAGAACGACAAGAATGAGATCTGAAAGGAGTTACAAAACCTCTCAGAAGTACTAATGAACTAAGGGAAAAATTATCTAATGCCTGGAGAGCTCTCTTCCTCCCCCTTCACATCTTGTTTTGGTTTTGCTCTTTTATCTGAGTAGCAGATTTGAGAAAAATGAGTGTTCAAAAATAGTATTATCTAAAAAAAAATAAATATTAATATTAAAAACAGTATATGCAGACAGTAGGTTCTAAACCTCAAATTAATAAATTACCAGGTCATAAAAGAGCTTTGTTGAAAAAAACCCGGCACCTGATATGTGCCTGATACTGGAATATGGTATTTTGTGAGCTCTCCCTGCTCGTGAACCATGTGTTCAAAGCAGAAAAAAAAATTTAATTATTTCTTCCTGGATGACTTTTGACAGTTGTTCTGACAATAGAATACTCTGATGACCTGTAACAACCATCTTTTGGATGAAAATACACACTGATTACAGGGAAATATAATTTTCTGTGTTACTTGCACATGGTGTTGGTAAAAAAATCCTCCTGAAATCTTACCTTTCAACTGCACTTAGTGTCAGGGTCCTGAGGCACTAAAAGGTATTATTTAGGAGTTACTGACAGGATTTGCTTCCTCCATTGATCTTGAACCTTTCTCGTTGCCATGAACTTGTTTGACCATCTGGACTCTTGGCTGGGCTTGGCTACCATCTCCAGCTTTTCCTTGTGGTGGGATGTGCTCTGGCTGGTAAGGCCCTGTGATGTCCCCTGTGGCTCCCTGTACTGAAGGCTGTCCTGCTGTGCCCCCATTCTGCAGGTAGTAGGTGAGCAGGAGAGTAACCCACAGTCCACTCACTGAGTTTGCTCTAGGGAACATTCCCATTCCTCTTCCCTTTCCTTTGGCTTCCATGGTGCCAAAGGAAGGGAAGCATTTTGACTTTGATCACATGAGCAGGTATCTTTGGTTGTTGCAGTTATAAACTCTAAATGAAACTTTGACACTTTAGTTAAGGTTGTAATATCTAGCATGGAGTAGATCATGACTATTAGACTAACAAAAAGTAATTAAACAATTTTTGATTGTCATCTGTGGTGGTTTAATCCACCTTTTAGCATTCAGGGGGCAGGTTCAATAAAGGTGACGGAAAACTGAATAGAGTTGTAGCAGCTGAACAGTTTATTACAGGGGAATTAAATTGAAGGCAGGGATAACCCAGAGGAGACCTCAGTATTACATCGAGGGACACCCAACACACAAAGGGAAAAAACACACAAAAAAGGGAAAAAAAAACAAAAAAAGAAAGGGAACTCTTCCTTTCAGCCAGATGACTAGTTGAAAGAAACAGGAAGGAAGGGTAGGAAAGGGTGTCTCCTTCTTTTCCCTCTCTCCAAAGGACTTTGGGGCCTCCAAGCTCTCTGAAAAACAAAAACAGAGCTAAAACCCTACTCCCTCCCTCCCCTTTCCAAAGGATACTTGCTAGGAAGCTGGAAATGGCTCTTGTGTTGAGA